>JBAIZL010000004.1:250932272-251139772 GCA_036971475.1 Prosapia bicincta
ATTTTCTCTGTAGGTAAAGGTGTTTCTTGTTTATATTACAGTTTAATCTTATTTGCTTTATATTTATTATTGTAGTTTAAGGTTGGAAACATGGAAAAATTAGAAATTGGGGAGATTAGACAAATACAAAGTTTTACACAACACAGGATCACAATTTACTCAACACTTATTACATATGTATTACTTCATTGTTACTTCTTCATCTATTTTAATTTTTTTTTGCTATTTTTCAATTCCTTCTATCAGCTCACACTCTCCTTATTTATATCTTGTACACATTTTCAAGTGTTAATAAAATAACTTCCTATTCATCCAATCAACTTCAAATACATTATTATACAGTTTGTTCAAATATTTATTTATTAAATAAATTTAAACAATTTGATGTCTTGGTTGAATTTAAACTGAATGACTACATATTTGAAATTCAGCACTTTAGGACTAAACCAACTTAAAAGATGTTGCTTAAAGGTGCATATGTAATTAAAAGATAAAAGTTCATAATGAAGCATTACAAGAGATGGATAGAATGACAAATTATAACCACTGTCAGCTTCATAAATTAGAAAGGAAAAAATGAAAGCGAATACATAGTAAGAAACAAAAATAATAGTCCAACACCACTATATGGAGAGGGAAATGGAAAATTTCGAAGAAATTTGCTTTCTATTTTGTCACCTAATATTGTGATTCTGTCATATGGATGTACATATTTTAAATTAATTGTAATTGTAGAATAAAATGTAACCAGAATAATATTTTTCTTTGTTTACTTCAGTAGGAATTTACTTAATTTTTTTTGTATTACTTGTGTAATTGAAAGGACTTTTACTATATTAATATTAATATATAATAATGTTTCATTAATGAAGTTGTCACTGACTAATGTGCATGAGGATCGATGAAACTTTTAAACTTTACAAATTATTGAGTGACCAAACTTAAATAAAATTTATTGAGACATAATATTTCGTAAAGAATTAAGCAATCTTCATCAGTCTCTAGGCTAGGTGCTTGGAAGCATAATGTGGTCAAAAAGTATTGTGATTTGTATTGGATTTGTTCATTTAATGTTTTTATTTTGTGTTTTGGTATGTTTGTAAATTTCATATTGTTTTAATGTGTTGAAATTTGGTTCCTGCTTTGTTGATGTGGAAATTTTCCAGGTTATGGTTGATGACTGTGTAAGTGAGGCCTGTTTCTATTATGTGATTAGCAAAATTTATGTCATCATATTCAATAGAGTGTAATGTTACTAATAGAAAGTGGTAACTTGTTTACCCATTTTAGAGTTTGATACAGTCTGTACAGTTTAGATTATGTGTTTGGTGTGTTGTGTTTTTTGTCTTTTGTTGTAATTTGTTCTTAGTTTTTAAATTGGCTTTGTATACAGTTTTTGCAATTCTTGGCAATCTTGCGTGATAAATTTCTTTGTTTTTCATGTGTTTTTTGTTTGTTTGAATTTTTCTGTTTCGTGTCACAGATTATTAGTTATTCTGTTACTTAATTATTTCGATGTGTTAAGTATTTAATTGTGTTGATTTCTTATTTTTGGTGGACATTAGTACTTCACTAAGTCCATGGGGCATAAGCCTGTATATCAATTTTCCTATAACTGGAACCCTAAATATCCTAAAATCCCAACTAATGCAGAACAATGTATCACAAACAGACATTATCAACATCCTGGACTCTCTCGAAATTATTACAGAGCAAAATTAGTCACCTTTAACTCCAAATTCTATTTCAAACAGAAGGTATGAGAACCTATGAGAAGTCCAATCAGCAGCATCCTCAGTGAATTTTCCCTAAATTGAAAATACCCAGATACTCTCAAATAGCACTTACATGCACAAAATCATTTACTGCCACAGATATGTCAATCACATCATTACGCTATTCAGGGTGGACATATAGGGAGATACTCTCAAATAGTACTTACATGCACAAAATCATTTTTCTGCCACAGATATGTCAATCACATCATTACGCTATTCAGGGTGGACATATAGGGGAACCCAATTGCTCTTTGCTAGAGTAATAGCTAACATGTTCCCAGTCCTGGTTTGCTTGTAAATAGATATAAGCATATTTAAAAATCACTACTTGAACAATATACCCATCAATGCTAAACTCTCCTGTTCCCCTTAAAATAAAAATCTGTACAAATAAATTTGGTTTCACTTACCTATAAATTTGAAACACCAATCAATAATTTCCTCTGCTTCACTATAACAAAGAGCACTACAAAAAGACACATATACAACATCTGTTGAAAAATAACAATGACAGACACACTTGTCCTCAACACTTCAAACCACCCTCTCCAGCATAAAAATATTGCCTTTAGATCCATGCTTTATAAACTGGAAGATGTACCAATGTCCATTGAAAACATTAACACAATTAAATACCTATCATTCAGGAATATATGCAGTAACACAATAATTTACAAATAATTAACTGTAGCACAAAATACAACAATTCAAACAGAAGCAACTCAACAGAAGATACAGCAAAATGTATCACACTCACATACATAAACAAAACCCTAAATAAGATTGCTAAAAAATTCCATAAAACGAAATACAGGAAGCATTTAACTTATAAGAAACTACAATGTAACACAAAAAAGATAAGTCCTAAGCAGTAGGTGTGTATATACTAACTTTATACATTTTTAAGCTCTACATTGGACAACACAGGTTGTAGTTTTCAATAAAGTTTCAAAGATCTCATACACTCTATTAAACATAATACTCACTCGTGTGTAAATCACATAATAGAAACATACCACACTTTTACAGACAACAACCATAATCCAGAAATTCTCCACGTCAACAAAAAAGGACCACTTATCAATACATTAAATAATATGAAATTTATAAACAAACTAAAGCGCAAAATAAAAACTTATAATATTAACAAGCCCAATATAAATCACTTACAGTTGTCCATATTATGGTTCCTAGCAGTCAGGTTCCTGGTTAATGCAGTTGAATATATTATCTCTCAATAAATTTACTTAAATTATAAGCTAAGCACGTTGTTAATTTGACAAGTACAAATGAAATAAGACACTATGTCAGCTTCATTAAATTTTTCTGATCTCCCATTTAGGAATGTCTTAATATTCACCCATTAATTTTTGATCCACAGTCTAACACTACAATCTCACCACTCTTTAATTAGGTGTGAGTTAAAAGTAAGGCAGATATTCTGAAATTGGCTACCACTCACTTCAGATATGTTCTGTAAATCTAAAATTAATTTTTTTTTCCAGATGCCGGTCAGATGGTGTATCAAAACGGTTCAGCCTTGTGAGCCTGTGTGTGGTGACGGCATTCTGTGTGGGTACAGTGGTTCTCAGTCAAAGGCTAGCAACATCAGCCACTTTGCATATGGCTATTGGCAGAACTATACAGGTTGGTACCTTTTTTCCATGTGTATAAGAAACTAGTTATTTTATATAACATAAGTCTTTAATATTTTTGCACACTGTACATTATGAATACAGTAGAGTCTCAAAATTCTGAGTCCTGATATTTTCAGTTTCCGCTATAGCCTATTTCTATTAGAGCCTATTTTGTCTATTTGTAAGAAAATAAGTTGGGCTTTCAAGAAATGTTTATAGCCATACGGTATGCAAAGGAAATGAGTCAGGCTTCCAATAAATGTTTATAGCCATATGGTATGCAAAGGAAATGAGTCAGGCTTCCAATAAATGTTTATAGCCATACGGTATGCAAAGGAAATGAGTCAGGCTTCCAATAAATGTTTATAGCCATACGGTATGCAAAGGAAATGAGTCAGGCTTCCAATAAATGTTTATAGCCATATGGTGTGCAAAGGAAATGAGTCAGGCTTCCAAGAAATGTTTATATGAATACGATATGCAAAGGAAATGAGTTGGACTTCCAAGATGTTTTAAAATCAATACACTATGCAAAAGAAAAGAGTCGGCCTTTCAAGAAATGTTTATATCAATTCGGTATGCAAAATAAATGAGTCGGGCTTCCAAGAAATGTTCATATAAAATTCTATAAACTTATTTAATTATAGTATTAGCGGTCATTATAACTCCTATTTCTTCTAATGCACAGGAACGTATTCCCGTGTAATCCGAGCGGGTCTCGGTCCCATCTACCTCAAATTATCGAGATTCTACTGTAATTGTTTACAGTTTGTTTATTCTGATTTTATTACATGAACACAATCTTTAGGTGAAGTTTAAAGGAAACTATCTTTAGCCATATCACCATGCAACATGTGTCTCTGTTACAACATGCAATAACAAGAGTAACAGCTGCCTATAGATGTGAATTGGGCATTGATTCACGTAAAGCTTCATTTTCTGAAAGTACTATGGTTTATTATGGTAATTCTGGTATAATGACTGACTGGAATGTAGTGACAGCAAAAATAATTTACACATCAAAGCTCATTATGTTATATTACTGCTTTATACAATTTACTTATATTGTTAGACAAGGGTATCAGGGGATACAAAGAACAGGAATCTATAGTTCTTCAGAAATATGAATCACAATACAATAAATCAAAGACAGGAAGTAAATAACGTTTCAATCTCTTTTTGTTGAGATAGAAAGCTCTGATTTCAATGACACAATCATGCACATAGGACTAAGATAATATAGTCTGAGATAACACTAGTTCTGCATCCTGAAGTGGAAATCCTGTATAATATAAAGCTTTAATATTATTCTGGTGTTTGAAGGCAAACAGTTACTTTAGCCTATGGCGGATAAATGGTATAGAAGGAATAGTGGATAATGTACAAAGTTAAGAATTAGGAATATAAACCAAACACTACCTATTCTGGGATAAAGAAATGTATGCTGGGCCATGGATGTGGTAGGGAGATGTCGATCCTATATTTTTATTGTTTCATTTCAACATTTTCTTGCTCACTATTATACTATTGATTGTCAACACTACAATTGCTAAAAGAATTCTTAGCTGCCCTTACCATAACATCAGTAGACTAAAGCTTAGTTTATTGAGGAAATTTGCTAGGTACTATATGTAGCATTGTTACTTCCATGATATGCTATGCAAAGTTGCTTGATGTGTTTTAAGGAATAAAACATACGGCTAGCTTATTTGAGTACGTTGAAGCCATTGTCATTATTGTCTCTAATTTTTGAACAATAGTCTGATTTTCATGGAGATTGGATTGTATTTACTTTGGTTGCCCTAAAAGTCACCACATTCCCCAGCTTTAACCCTCGAGCACAAGCGCAAAAATTTGTAACTCGAGTACATGCGTGGGGTTCTTGTCCACCCCGAATTTAGACTCATAATAATGGTAGCGAATATAGACTAAAATTTAAAAAGTAAGGGTTTCATAAGTTTACACTTTTAAAATTCAAAATATATGTAGAGAACCTTTTAGAGATGATCGTGTACAAGTTCCAAGATGACAGGATTTTGTGTTGAAGATTTTATATGCTTGAAAACCTGGAAAATCAAAAAAACTTATGTAATAAGTAAGAAATATTGACTCTCTACATGCAAATTTGGGAAAGTGATTGATTTATAACATAAATATTTAATAACTTAGGTAATTGTGGAACAAAAAACACAAAAGATCAGACTTCTATCTGTATTTATATGAAATCTACACAACATTTAAAGAAGTATTAAAAAACTGGAAAATGCTGTGGTCTTTCTCTTGTACAATTTGACAAGTTGGTATGGGTGGTCTTAAAAGGGTTAAAATGTATAATTTTTGGTTTGCCTCAAGTTTGTCAGAGAATCCACGATGTCTTCGGGGACTAAATAGCCAAACGAGGCCTGATCAGTAATCCCCTTCCTTTGTAATAACCTCCTTCATCCTGTTGCTGGACTCCACAAGCCCAAATTTCATCCGTTTGCTTCTGGTGATTGTCGACATAGTCCTCCCCTACAGTAGCCTTGTCTGTTTTAATCTCAAATTTTAGATCATAAGGAAGGAGAAGATCTATGTCAAACAGCACACAAGTAGGGGTCTGTCTAGTAGTCTTATTTGTGGAAGAGAGATGTGCCAACAAAAAGAGATGCAAATATTGGTATTTCGCTGATGATAAAAAACTACCTTTGACAAATACTTTCTCATTGATCTATTCATTCACCCCAACATCCCAACTGATTATGGATGCAGAGGAGTTGTGATGGTTTTTCGGAAGAATCTTAAAAAGAATGTTGACTCAAGCGTCTTTGAAAAGAGCAATGGTTCAAAGTTCCTTAACTAGTGTGAATTATGGAGATGCCGAATCAGCTCACAACTTGCTTTATTAATACATCCGCTGTAGTTACAGATTCTTAAATTGGCAGCGTACTTGCACTGAAGTAGCCTATAGGAAGTAAAATAAACCTGTTACCGTCCTCTGTCACTTGAAATGGTCAAGCCATATCAATTTCTATTTGTTATGATACAATGTGGTACAGAACACCCACACTATACCACCTTATTGGAGCTATTTTTCTTCTGACCAGACCTTTAGCCCCTGCACAGATGGTATACATTCTTCATCAATTCTTGACATTATTCTTTAGTTTCACCCAGTAGAATCGCTCATGTGCCTTCCCCAAGGTCTTATGAACTTCATGGTGGACTCCTGACATACCATCTAGTAGCTGCTTCAGTATCTCAGGCACCCTTTTCTTCGGAGCATATTTTGAAGGCAACCTTTTTGTTGATCCCCCTCAGCATATTCTGCCACCTGCTTCAACAGGTTATCACCCATCACGATGGAATCTCACTGACTCCAGTATCCCTTAATATTTCTCAACAGGTTAACGATTTCCAGACCTTCCTTCTTTTGACTTCTTTCAGTTTATTAAGTGTCTTAAATCAGAGTCACTTTCTTGGTCTCTAGATAGCTGCAATTTTGCTAATGGTTGTCAATCACAGAAGCCTCCTTGTCTTCTTGGTGGACACAATGCTTTCAGTTGTCTTTGCATGGTCTCTACTTGAAAGCGTTTTGGCATTTCCATGGCTTGGGACAAAGCAATGTGTCAACTCAAAGTCATAATTTTGGAGCCTTACAATCCTAACAGCAATCTGATCTTCAAGAGACCTGAACGTTAATAACCACACTAAAGCAGGATGATTTGTCCTTATACTGTACTAAATACTTGTAGAAATGCCCCATTACTTCAACAATGACCTTCCTTCTGGTCTTGTAGCAACTTTCTGAAGAGCCTGATGACTCATTGTCTCCATCCTTTAGTTGAGATAGAACACTCCTGAGGGCATAATTCTGGCTATATTTATGTCGATTTGATTTGCCTTCGGTTCTCGGTAACTTAGATACTTAGATAGAAGCACTGCATAAGGTCTTTTTAAGTTCCTCAAATGATTCCTGACATAGGGTATATAAGTTGAAAACCTGTTTTCCCTCTTTTATCTGAGTAAAGGGCCTAGCCACATTTGCGATACCTCAAACAAAATGTCTGTAATAAGTGCCTACTCTAAAAAACTACACAGCTTGTGTTTATTGTTAGGAACTGGCCACTCCGCGATTGCACTAATCTTTTCTACGTCGACTAAAACACCTATATCAGATACAACATGGCTGATGTATTGTACTTGCTTCCAAAACAAATTACACTTTTTCGGATTTAACTTCAAGTTAATAGCTCTAAGTTTCTCCAGTACTTGATCTAGATACTCTAAGTGTTGGATAAAAAACTTGCCAATCTCGGTGTTGTCCTCTAGGTAAACTAGACACTTTACCCATGTGGTAATCCTCTTAAAAACTTAACTTAAGCCACTTGAAAGTAGTGAGAAGTTTATAGAGACCAAATGGCACTATAGTGAAATGACACAGACCTGACCAATTAAAAAAGTTGTCTTCTCCTTGTCTTCTGGAGCCACATCCACCTTCCAAGATCCAAATAGACTATCTGAGCTTCCTGCAAGCAATGCAACCCTAATGCCTTATCTGAGGCCTTCAGATTAGTGGGTTGACAGTGGCTCCTTCCCATTAACCTTTAGTTTTCGTCTGCTACCTGCCCTGGCTTTTTGCTCTTAAGATGTCCTATTCTCATGCAACTCTAACATAGAATTTCTTTCTTCTAGTTTTTCAAAGACGTCTAACACCTTCTTTACTATTTCCTTCGTTGTGGAGAATATTTTTGTCTCTGCATTTACAGGACGATTCTGGCCTTGGTTTCTGAGTTCTTCACAACCTTAAACTCTATAGCTTGCATGGGAGTGTCACTCAGTGTCTTGAACAGGCGAGCTTTACTCCTTCTGTCTTAAACTCCTGAAGTCCGACAAGGAGTTTTTCGATAGCTTAACTCTGTAGACATCGTCCATAACCAATGACGTTATGCTTTCATCACTTACCAGGCAACATTTGGTTCATATTCTTGGAGAGTATCCTAGGAGTTTTTAATCTGTGATTTTAACTAAGAGCGATAGAGCGGGTCCAGGTGTTGCTGGCCAAATCTGATCTCTAGGCATTTGATGATCTCATTGTAATCCTTCCTCTAAACCATTTACTAACTTCATTCTTTAACATGCTTAAATTTCTCTTAAAATATTCGTCTAACTATCTGATAATTGGTTCTCCAAAGCAGTTGAGTTTTCTATCAATTTATTTCCTAAAGCAGTTGAACCTTCTTTTAGGTTCAAGCAGTTTATTTTCCATTAGGTCTTTCTTTAGATTTTCTAGTATCTTACCCAATTCATTGCTGCCGCAAACTGTCTGCTGCCGCAATTCATTGCTGTCTGTCGAAACACACTTTCTCCAGATCTTCCTCTGCTCCTACTAAGGTGTCTCAAAGTTGCTGATGTAGCATAGTCTTATTACCACTAGCGTCTAGTTTGCAGTCTTTGAGTTTCCGTCTTAAGTCTTCCATTTCGAGTTCACTTAATTTGACACTTTTTGTAGCCATGTTACTTTGGTAATTGCTTATTGCCATACCCCACACCTGACATGAGTTCACATATTCCTACAGGGATTCAATACATTATCAGATAATTTTAGACTAAATAACTATTAATTACTAAACACTTTTAAATGTTTATAACTTGCCTATAGTAGCACTTACTTATGTTTGTTGAAGACGGCCGTTTCGGGAGATGTGTCCCTTTGTCAACTCAGATTGTAACTGATCTCAAGGTTTACGTAGGTTAGGGTGGCAGTTACGGTCTGAGTTGGGAAAGGGACACATCTCTCAAAACGGCCGTCCTCAACAAACAAGTGCAATTATAGGCAAGTTATAAACATTTAAAAGTGTTTAGTGATAACTAGTAGCTCACGTTAAGATGGAATCAACAAATATTAACTATTAATTCACACACACACATTTATGGTTGCTATAATTTACACACTTACCATTTATAAAAGTGACTAAACACTGATTTAATTAGGTATAATGATAGCTACTGAGTTTACTAATTGTCTATTCACACTTAACATACACTGTCACTGTTTGTCACTAAAGCTTTTATTCTCTTTACTACATTGTAAAGACTGTCCTCCTTTATATTTAATAAATCCTTTATATATGGACTTGCTGCTCCTAGTAATTTTTTGTAATTTCTATCGCTTAATTTCTAGAAGGTTCTAGGCCTTTCTAAAAGGCCTGGCTGTTGCGTCCACTCAGGCATAAAAAGACTTGTAAACTTGTCAAGTCATCTACCATAAGTCATAGGTAGGTAGCAGTCAATGTACCTTGCCTGTTACATTATTAGTGTCGAGTGCTACAGTTATCTGCCGTTTCTACCATTGTCACATTAAATTTTGGTTGATGTGTTTTGGAGAACCTCCATCAATCACAACTTTCTGTGAACTATCTCATTGATGGAAGTTCTCTGAAATGGGTCAACAAAACTTAATGTCACTTTTGACACTGTGACACTCTGTTAACATTCAAAATATTCATTGTAATTAAAGTTGTGTTTGGGAGTAAATACAGCAGTTTTATGTAAGAAAATTCAGTCTTCGGGAGATAGCATAAACTAAGAGTAGGAAAACCTTATTACTGTCAATAGAACCACTCTTCCATGATTAAACTAGTCATGTGGGCGTTTTTTGTTAAAATGTTAAAGCTGCGCGAATGAATTAAGGTCTATGCACCTGAAAGGGCTGGGGTAAAATGCTTTTCCAATCACTATTGGTTTCTTAATTTCTTCAACCGTGTTTGCACAAATAAATACAGTATGTCTTTCCTTAGGCATTTTGGCACTGATGCATTTTCCAACACACAATATTGGTGCTTTTGAAGGTAACACCTGTTCATGCCTGTTTCATCATTGTGTATACATTCTTAGGTTTGTATCCATCAACCAGACCCTGAATTTTTTTCCAATCATCAGATACCTTGTACACAGCATTCATGAACTCTTAAAACCACTTGAACAAGCAATAATTTACTTCATCATTCTCTGTGGTTCTGATCACGGAATTCTCATGTCCTGCCATTTTTTGTTTGGTTTTTAACAAATTTCATAGATTAGAGTTTTTCCAACTTTGAATGTCATTTCACCGAACATTTATTTTAATTATAATTTTATTCTAAAAATCTAAATTGAGTTTCATAAAAATAGATTTTAAAAAATATTACAATTTGTAGTGAGTTATTATATCAAGATTTTTATTTCAGAGCTGGTCCAACAACGATGTAGTGGAACCTAGTAACTTGACAGCTGATATTGAAGAGGCTCTGACTGAACAAAGGTTTTTGATATCTAAAGAAATAACGGGATACAAATTTCCAGCTGGAAAATACAACATCTCTGCTAAGTAAGTTTGATAATAAATTGTTTTTAAAGTTTTATTTACTTTTTTAATCTGTCATCAGTAATTTCCTTAAATTTAATTATAATCCCCCTCATCTTTACTGACATCATCTGTTATTTTTGTTGATTGTTTAAGAGGGGTATGAAAGTAATAAGAAAATAGAATAAATCTATAAAAACTGTGTCAAATATAAGTCTAGGGAATGTCATATAAGTAATAAGAAAATGGTATAAATCTTGAAAAACTGTGTCAAATATAAGTCTAATATAAGTCTAATATATATGTCATATAACCATGTGTTGAATAAAAGTAAAAATGGTAAAAAATACTAAAATACAAAGCTAATAATGGTATCAAATTCCAATCAATAATTTATTTCCTAACAACTGTTCCAATGACGAAATCATCAGTGACTATAACAAAACCAATTCTAAACAATTATTAAAAATTTAAGTTCTTTTACATATGTTTAAATTCAGTAATATAATGACTTGCTTATCATAAAATTAAAGTAAATTTATAAAAATACTTATTTTCGAATGCAATAGACATCTTTATTGTTGTAAATCTAGCGTTTAAACAAACATTATAGATAGTAAAACCAATATCTTATGTACATACATTTTTTAAATAAAATAGCTTTTTTGACAAAAATGACTTCTTTAAATAGTTTTTAATCAATATTTAGAATTGTAAACTATAAAAACAGTAAGTTATATACATAAATTATAAATAATATTATTAACTAAGTGTTCAAACTATTTATATGGCTTTACTTTATTTTTTATATACGTATAATTTAAAGAAACCTTGAGAAATGAATTGATTAAATTATTAAATGTTAATTAAAGAACATTCAGTAATCATATAGAGCAACAAATTCAACTATATTGGAAAACAAAATTTATGCAAATGTATGTTACATTTCTATTCATAGTTTTGTGCAAAATCTATTTGTAACACTGGTATGTATTATGAACATGACAAACACATCATTCATACAACTCCATAGAAAAATAATGTAAAAACATCAATACAACTAGTTTCACTCACATGAAACTTTTTATAACACACATGAAGATCTTAAAAGGTACCATAGTTCTAGAATTCACTGTTGTTTTGTTCTGTTGCAATACCCATCCAGATGGTATTAGCAATTTTGTGGGGTACCATTTGTAATTCATATGTATATTTGCTTACCTATTATTACTGCCTCACAAATTTCCAGATGATTTAAAATGATATATATACATTTTTGTATATATATACATTTTATTTCATCACTAGGAAACTATTTATTAATCAGATTAATGATTACTACTGTTTTTGTAAAACAATTTTCTTTGACAAGTGTTTTTCAATAGGAAAAATTGAAAATAAAGAGTTTACTTGTTATATACTTCATCTTGTGAATAAAAAAAAAAACTCTCCATGTAGCTAATGTCAGATCTCATATCTCTCATTTTACTTTCAGTAAAAATCTTTGCATATTTTCTCTGAGCAAGTGAATATAGCATCTTTTTGAAAATTCTGTCATCCGTTGAAAACAATTCTTGAAGGGATAATTTTTTCTCTTTTAATTTGAATTAATATTTTTAGTCAGTTGATGTTATGCAGGGTAGGTGAAATAACCTCTTTTCAACTTTAACATATAAAGTTCAATTTAACCTTAAAATGCGTTAAATTAGAAGTAACATTTTTCATGATTCAATTACGATAGGTTTTTCAAGAATTAAATCTTTAAGGTAGTAAATTTCCTAAGTTTTATGTCATCGCATTTGTTTTTTTTTTGTGAATTAGTAAGGGAAAGCTGCTTCTTTTTAGCTATAGTGTTATCCTACTAACACCCAAGAACTTTCTTTCTAACATGACTTATGTGTTTCAACATTGCTTTATTTTCTACTTAACTTTAAAGCACATATCATGGAGTTTATTTTACTCTTTCTAAAAAAATAATCAAACCTCTTCTCTTTCAAGTAAATTGTACAGGGTGCGGCAGCATAACTTCCTTTTTTTAAATGCTCGCCATTCAGTTAGTTGATGTCATAGCAGAGCGCTAGTGGTCTCGTTCAAGAGGGGGTACAGTAAAGTTTTGTCCCGACAGGTTTCAGTCACCATCATGCGTTGGAATAGTGAGGAGCATGCCTTTGCCGTTGAGGCCTACTTTTCAAGCAGATGTTCGGTTATTGCAACACAGGGCTTTATTTCGGAATCGCTTTAATTTAGCCCCGTTGGCTCCCGTCCCAGACCGCAAATCAATTGTTACATGGGTCACTACATTCAGACTAACTGCATGTGCGACAAAACGAAGAACTGGAGTCCCTCGGCCCGTTCGATCACCTGAGAACATTGAAGCAGTGAGAGCATCAATGTTGCGATCACCACGGCATTCTGCGCGCAAACACGCATCTGCCCTTGGACTATCCGATCGTTCTGTGAGAAGAATTCTTCGTGATGATCTTCATTTTCATCCCTATAAGATGGCGATAGTGCAGGAACTTTCAGAACGTGACTTCAATTCTCGGATGAATGCCTGTGAGCTTCTTCTTGATGTCGTTCCCGAGGGTACTATTGTTTTTTTAGCGATGAAGCCCATTTTCATTTGTGTGGGTCGGTTAACAAACAAAACATGCGCTACTGGGCTGACAACAACCCTCGAGAATTGCATCAAAGGCCTTTGCATTCACCCAAAGTCACAGTGTGGTGTGCAATTTCCTCAGCTGGAATTATTGGTCCCTGGTTTTTTGAGGAAAATGAGGTTAAAGTGACAGTGAATTCGGACCGGTATTTAAACATGGTACAGAATTTTTTTTCTAATGGCTAAAAGAGTTGGATTTGGGGGACACTTGGTTCCAACAAGACGGTGCAACAGCACACACATCAAGAGCATCGATGGCTGTTTTAAGGGAACACTTTCCAGAGCGCCTTATCTCAATTAGAGGCGATTTGGAATGGCCGGCACGCTCTCCCGATCTGTCCCCTTGTAATTTTTTTCTATGGGGTTTTTTGAAATCCCGTGTTTATGTAAACCGTCCAAGAACCCTACAAGATTTGAAGACCAACATCCAAGAAGAAATTGCCAACATAACACCTGCTACGCTAACAAGAGTCATGACAAACGCCATAAATCGGTTTACGCAATGTATGGAGAATGAGGGACGTCACCTTACAGATTTGATCTTCAAAACAATGTAAATAAAAACTTTAGACATGTACCTACATTATAAAAAATAAATAAATATTTTCAGATGCATACAATAGTTTTTATTGAGTTTTCAAAAAAGGAAGTTATGCTGCCGCACTCTGTATAAGATTTCTACTTATAGTTAACCACATCTATCAGGCATTCCTTAGCACTAATACATTTTGAATTCATTTGCTGAGAAAAACTCAAATACTACAATATTTATGAAGTAATACTGACGACTAATTTCACATTCATAGTGTTTCTTCCTGACAAAAAGCTACTACAAAGTATCCCTTGTGTTTAATTAATTTAAATAGTTGTGTTTGTATTGTTATTTTAAATTGTTTCAGATCATTGAACGACTTGGTACCAGAGCTAGGAGGACAACCTCTGCGGAGCATTATTATTACAACATGGAGATCAGGTTCTACATTTCTGGGCGATGTTTTGAATAGCCATCCAGGGAACTACTATCATTATGAACCTTTGTTGGATTATGATATTGTGCAAATTAGAGGAGCTCCTTTGGCAACAACTGCTGTTCAAACTCTTAAAGACCTTTTGCTTTGTAACTACACATTTCTAGGTATATTGTTTTAATATAAACTCCATTAAAGTTAGACATTTGTAAGTAATTGGACAATTTGAGTATGAGTCGAGAGTAACAATAATCTAAAGTCATGTAAAAATATTGTTTTACTTTGTATATTGCCCTCTAAGCATTTTTGGCATCTAGTGCTACGCAGTTCAATATTGTATGGTGAAACACTCAAGGTCAGTCTTATCAGCTACGTGGTATCGGATTTCTGCCAGGTCGGTGCTGTGGTAGAAATGTTTCACATTCATCTCTGAGTCCGCTTTGTGGCAAAGTAGGCTTTTTGGTGAAGCCTAAATTCCAATCCTCACACAATGCAGCAGGAGATAGTTGTGCCCTGTGAGACTGAAGGTGAATGACACTAAGTAGGCCATCCCTGATAAGAAGTTCCTACTTTTTTCCGTATTGACTTGTGTATATAAGCTGTAACTGAGCTACTTCTTTTTTCTCATTATTTTGAGTTTCCAAAAAAGAGAGAAATATTATCTTGTAACCACGGTTTACATAACCATGGTGTAACCATGGTTGGGGAAGATGAAAACTGGACTAGGAAAGAGTATTTTTTTTTCATTTCTTAGTATTCAGACAGGAGTTGGGGATCATTAGTATTGCAAGTTTCCACCCTTTCTGTATAAGGTCTTGAATAGTCAGACTACACTTATTGGTGTACTTACATATGTTGTTGCTGTTAGATGAAATCGCATGAATTACAGCTTGTTATCAGTAATGAAGACAGCTGAAAGTGTTTTGTTACAAAAATAAGTTTTTAGCTGCCATATAGATTGAATATTCCTTTCCATCCTTGATTTGCTTGCTTGGGACTTAGAAAAGCAGAGACCACACTGCCTTGAAATAATTGGAAAGTCATTAGCTCCAGTATTGCCCGCAGTAGTATTATAGTATGATCCATCTGTGTAAATAAGAATACATTCATTTGTATGATATTAAGTAAACATTTTATTGAGATCTGCTGCATGAAGTTCAATATCCTGTAATCCCCTCAATAGATGCACAGTGTCTGAGAAGATAAATTCATTTAAAAGGTGAAGTACTTGTGGTTTTATAAAGATGGGCATAAGGTCTATCTAGTATAATCCTAAACCCTCCTTTCTAGGAGTCCTGTACCGTCATTGATAGTTTTTTTGGGGTTTTAAGCCTCTCTGTCACTCATCAAACATAGTCCAGTATTGATGTACTTCCTTTTCCCCCCAAAAATTTAAGCATGCTTTTACTTCTCTGGGTTTCTAGTAGTTCGACTCCTGCATGGATTTTCTTTGCCTCAATGGGACATGATGGTTTGAAGAGCTATATTTTGAACTGTAATAACTTTGCAATAATTGTTTTGCTACCTATTATTAGAAACTCTTTGCCATACTCCAAAATCAGCTAAGACTTTATGGTATATCCATTTTGTTGCTGACAGGTATTTTAGGTAGCCCTCATCTTTTCATTCCTTCAGATGCTAGGGATTTAGCATGTACCTTGAAGATGTTATGTTTGTTGTCTAAGGTAATTCATATGAATAAAGAAATTTTACTGAGAGAGTCATCATTGATAGTGTATAGATTTGAAATGCAATTTTTAGTTCATTTACTGTCAAAGAATTTGCATAAGCAGCTTGATTGAGGAGAGATTCCAGCCTAGTGATTGTGCTAATGGTGGCCTATATTAGGCCTATTCAGGTTGTCAATGAATAGTAGGGCTTCAATACTTGTTCTTTACATGATAGTTGGAATACCGCCATTAGTATTAAAGTTGAGCATGGTGCAGCTAAGAGTAGACTTCTTCAGAAGGCCCAACTTTTAACCTCTATATGGTGTTATTGTATTTCCCTCTGATCATTTGTTGTAATAAAAAAAACTGCGGTGATTTTAACAGTTTCATTTGAACTTCACAGCTCATACGTTTGTACACAAGTATTTTTCTCTGTACCCGATCTTAGACAGCCATAAGCTCAACTAACAAGCAAGTATCGATATCTTCCTGCGACTCTAGTTTTTTCCTACTTTGGCTGAATTTAGTCATTTGGTTTTTCGTACATCTGTGTTTCGGTTTTAGCAGTGTTTAGGATACAATGAGCATCGAGGAAGGAACTGTGTCTGTTAGTTATCACTTGTTCAATGAATTTACGCCATTCACTAGTAAGCGTAATGGATCTAAACTGCTGCGTTTTCCATGTTTTAGAATGGGAATGATTTCAGCTCTTAATGATTGTGTCAATAGAGAGGTTTTCTAAGTAAGATTTATAATTTTAAAAAGGGTCTTCTTTGTCTTGCATCTGAGATGTTTTAAGAATTCAATGAATATTCCATCAGTGCTTAAAAATTTGACAGTCTTTGAGTTAATCAATCGTAACTCCAGTGTATCGTTGTTGAACAGTCCTGCCTCATTCTAAATCACATGATAATTATGGCTTTTGTGACTATTTTTTTCAGGGAATCAGTGCTGATGCTGGTAGAGACTTTGTGTCCACTTTGCTGCAAGCACTTGTCAGAGATACCGGTCTGTAATTTTCAGATACCATCGTTTTCCAGGCTTAGCATGAGAATTATTTCAACTTCTCTTCATTGCATTGGAACATGCATTCTCCAAGTGGGATTGATGACAGCAAGCAACATAAGTTTTGCATTGTTTCCAAGGTTTTTAGGAGTTCTAGGAGGATTTCATCCATTCCTTCTGCTTTCCTGTTTTTAGTCTGTGAAAGGGCCAAGTCCAGTTCAGCAATTATGAAGTCAAGTGCAAGAGTTTGTGCCCCTCTTCAATAAGTCATAGGCTTTTGCCATTTTTATATTATAGAGTCTGCGGCTGGTTTTGGAAAAGTGTTGACAAATACAAAAGTGTTAGAATGTTTTTTACATTGCTGAGAGTTTTATTACCACAGATGATTGGCTGGAGCTGGTATTGGGCACAGTCGTTATTAAGGGGGGAGACATAAATATGGGTCTTAGCGCCATCTTTCCTAAAGTCCAATTTCTTTATAAAGTTTCTAAAGGCAGTTCACTTCGAACTTTTTATTCCTTGGTTGTTTTTTTTAGCTATTTCTTAGTAAGATAAGATCTTTTGTTGAATTGAACTTTTCTCCTATATCACGGTTTTTTTGAGGTACATCAGAATCGCATTTCGAAAAGGTTTATACTGTCTGACTTGACCTAGAGGTATCGATTTCTGAGCTCATTCCAGGAGAACAGAGTTGAAGCTATCAAAAGTTGTCTCTGGTGAGTCAGTAATTAGAGCTGGGTCCAACAGTTTACTTGTAAGTTTATTATGCCTGTACCAATTTGCTTTTTTAATATTCCATCTAGGAGTCTGTGAATTTCTGTACACTGTTTTTAAGGTGATTGCTTGAATTAGTACTACACTGTAGCTACAGCGTCCATGAATCTGCTACAAGGTTATTGTTTGGTTGTAAGACTTCATCAGTAGTTCCGTAGGCAGGCAAGTTTCCTGATGGGCTTTACAAACCAATAATGCTCTCTCTGTTATAAAAAATAAATCTTTATAAATCGAAAATAGTTGTCAAAACTATATAAATTTGATACTGTTCAAACTTCCATTTTCTCTGTGGGAATTTCACACCTGTCATTCAAGTCCTTTAATAGAGCGGTCAAGGATTTTGTTGCATCTCTCCATTCTTTCGAAGTGCAAACAAAAACCTCAAGCTGATCATTTGGTTTGTTATAAGCATAGGACATGGCCAGCAGGCAATAAACATTAATTATCCCCAGTAAAAATTTATTTTATGAACAAATATGTTTATCCAGGAACAAATTTTTACAACTAATGTTTATGTAAATTTTGTCTATAAGTAAGCTTGAATTTATTGAAACTTTTAATGAGGCAGAAACATTATATATACACCATAAAACAACATTCTCAATGAGACAAAAAACTTTAATAGCCAATTACTTTTTAATACATATAGGTAGTAGGTATAACATTATTATGTTAATAAAGAGATCCTATAATAAGGTTTCTATATTCATCATCGAAACCAAACTTTACCTAAAACATTCTTGAAAATGTTTATTATTTTCATATTTAGTAGGTAGTTGACATATTCTTGTAAAAAAAATGGATAGTCATTTTAAGTAATGGATCAAAATCGACTTGTACTGTATGACTTTCTTCTTTCATATATATGTTTTAGCTGTTCATGTATAGCCTACTATTTAATACTTTTAGGTATTGTGCTTGACTTGTTTAGGAGTTCAATGCCTTCTTATTCTCTATAAGATGGTACCTATTGTATTAATATTTTGTAGGTGTTATTTTTAACTATCATGCAATTTTCTGCAGTAGACTTTCTAATATAGTTTTGGATGAATCGATTTTACAATGTAATATGTATAGCTAATTGGTTATATTACTATTTCAGAATCATTTCGTATAAATTGTTCTTGTTAGAAAGTGTTTTAAGGTTTAATTGACAGTAAATAATTCATCATCAGCACTATTTCATCAAAATTTAGTGTAAAGTTGAGGTAGACATATTAATTAAAAATAGATTATACATGTTATTTGGTTTTTCTATGGGTAAAATTTCTATTAAGATTTACAACAGGCAGGGATTATTGATTTTATGAATTGATTGTATAAGTTGTATTAATGTTTATATTATTCTTTAATTAAATAATACTTAACTAAGTGAATATTTAAGAGCTTACTTGCTGATGTGTTTTGAAACAATCGTTTCTTTTACGAAGCAAATCCTCTACTCAAACTATCATTTATATTATATTAGAGTATTTGTCATAGTCCATCACCATATTAATTCTAAGCATGTTAGGATATCTAATTGTCATAGATTAATAGAACAAAGAAAAATTATATAATTTATACAATTATTTATTAACTAAAATACTTTTTGTTTTCAGATCACTACTTAGAATATGGCCAAGATCACAATTGGCTGTTTACGCACAATACACGTTTATGGGATCGTTGCCTTTTACACCCACAACTTTGTTGGTTACCACAATTTCTGTCACCTTTTTGCTCTCTTTTCCCTTTCCAATCTATGAAGGTTGTTAGGCTAAGGCTGAGATTGATTGAACATTTATTGTCTGATCCTAAGTAAGTTGCCTTATAAAATTTATCTACCTTTTTTCAATACAGCTGTACTATTTCATAGTTTTTAATAAATTAAATTGATAATTGTTTTGCCTTATACAGACTTTTCCAAACTACAATTAAAGTAAAAACTTAGTGTACAAAAGGTCAGCTAAAAGGATAATTAGAGAAAAATTGTGAGGAGGGACAATGTATAACACCCAAAATGGTTACACTAGGATTGAAAAAAAAATGAAATAGGGAAAAGCAGTGAAGCCATAATAGAAATGAAGAAACTCTAATAACATAAGATATGGCACTATGATACTTGCTATTAGCATAGATGAATTGTCTAGTTGCATAGTTGAATTGTCTAATAATTAAAATACAAAGAACAAGAAAAGGTTTAGCTAAAACTAATAATCACAATAACCAAATGGATATGTATAAGCAAAATTCATCAACCACCAAGACATTTGGTACTGGGTAATCAAAGAATTGAACACATATAATATTACACTTATATAGAAACAACAATAAACTGAAGACAGAATTGAACAAAGGAAATACAAATGCGAACAGAAAAAAGAGCATAATTCAGTAACTTGAAGTCCATATTTACATCAAACAACTTAACCATTATGTCTCAAAGTTAAACTTCTCATATATTTTGTTTCCTTTTTACCTCATATGAAATGAAAGCATGCAAAGTCTTTGAATCTTGATGCCTTTTAATTGTAGGCCTATATATAGACTTACCTTACAAATATCTTGGACTAACCATGTTACAGAGTTAGGAGTTACGATTAAGAGAAGAAAGCTAGAACAGCTAGGTTATCTTATTAGCACAGTAAATATATGTATTGTTTCAGCTAATCATTCAAGGAAAGAATGATTTAAGTAAAATAAAACACTCTGTTCCATAACTTGGATGGTTTTTCAGATTATCTGGCCAACTATTCAGATTTGTTGTAAATTAAATTAGAACTGCTTTGTTAATAACTAATTTCAGCAACAGATAATAAATATGATGAAAAAGAAAAAGGATTTAAGGTGTTAAGATGGGCTTACCAAAGTTAATATCATTTACAGTTCACATGGTTTTTACTGTATTGGCCAAGTAATTTGTGAAGCAACATTTAACAGTTCATGAAGAGATGTAACAGAAGAAATTTTTAGTTCATATGATGAATTCTAATAGAAAGATTAAGTTTACATGAAGGTTCTTTTTCGTATGTAATATAAGATCAGTCAGTTGTTGATTACTTGTAAGGAATGTTTGTATCATATAAATGTCAAAATGCTGATTATTTTGCTTCATACTAAAGTTAAACCTTTAAATACAAAGATGTGCATAATGAATTTCTTAGTGCCCAGTTGCTGGAATGCTGGAAATGTTTGAGGATTTTATTATTTATTGTAACTGAGATTGATGATTTATCCTCAAAATTTCATTTGTTCTCCTTAAGCATTTGCTGGGATTCCACTGGAATTTTCATTCTTATTGTTCTAATATATATATATTTTTTTTTTTTTTTTAACCCAACTTCTTTGACTTTATTCATTTGATAATTGGGGTAGATTTGTATTCTTGGATTGGTTTTATTACAGGTATGATGAAAAATGTCCTAATAAATATTAAAGCTAAATTGTGTACTAAATTTCTGATACAGTAGTATTCACTGAAAACATACAGATCCTTCAGTTTTTACTAGATAGATTACTTAAAAGTACTCAGAGATGGGGGAGTCAGCATCAGAAAGACTAAATGTAGATATATGATCATTAGTAAACATTATGTTTAATGGTCCAGAGTTCTGCAGCTGTACAACAATTTAAACAAGCAGTTTTTTGTCAATACAGAAAATTTTATTTCTTGGTATTCCTCTACTCCAGGGATGGCCAACTAGTAGCCTGCAACCTAGTTTTCTGCGGCCCCAGAGGAATTTTAAAAACCATTAGATGATTGATTTATTAATAAATGTAAAACATAAAAATATAGGTTTATAACAGACACCACATAAACGAACTAAACTTGAAATTACAGGGCCCAAATCAAACCATACTTCAGTTAGTTGGGCACTTAGGCTTCAAGAAATCATGGAAGACATCCCAACCAGTGATTTAATTTTTGCCTACCTATTTTAGATATGCTTTTGAGGCCGTTCAATGAACTGTTTTTTTATTTTAATGAAATCCGGCTGCATCTTTTATTATATAGCAACCTCATGCCTAGTGATATTTCACAGTAAGATTAGAAAAATCAATTACAGTTCTGTGCCTTGCAAAGGGAACAATTTTTTCAGCCAAACTTTTTGACTTCAATAGGAAAACGGTTTCAGTGTTTGGTAGCTCAAACTTTGTGAGTGCACCTTTTTAACAATGATATTTATAAAACCAACTCACTGACTCTCAGACTACCATTTTCGAGATCTGTTAAAGGTGGCAACGACTTCATTTCATATTAATTTTGATGAACTCTTGAATGATTTTTCCCACTCACAGTGATATCATTAGGTGAAGTAGATACATTCTTATGGATGATTTTAAATTTAAATAAATTAGAGAGTTTTTTCCAATACTATTTTCTGATAAGTGTAAACAACATGATTGAATAACAAATAATTTAATTTTATGCCCTACTTATTTTGACTGTTTTATATTAAATATGATATTAAATGTATATAAAAATATTTTGTGTAAAGTTTATTCATTTATATTATTGCATATACGACGCATACTATACGATATACGTATTGCCCACATTTGCTTATTGATGTATTTGTGGAATTAGCTCTTGCTTACACGGAAAATATTGAAGTGGGCCTGTTGGGTAAAAAGTTGGCTATCCCTGCTCTATACCATGGTATACATTCTGGGAAGGGCTCATTTTATTCAGTTTGGATTCAGCCTGACACTGTGATATCTGTTTCTAAGAATTATTGACATGAGCTGAGAAACAGCAAAAGAAAACTTTATCACTGTTTGTTGGTAAACCATAATTTCTTTTTAAGTACAATTAGGTCCTAAATATTAACTTAATTTTCCTAGTTTTTTTTGTATTAAAAATTCTTAAAATTAGTTTGTAACGGTTTAGAACATAAATATTGTTTAAACCTTATGTAGTTTTGTTTTTCTTCAATTAATTTATCCTCCAAAAGGACGCAAAAAATACTTTTATATCCTAATACTTTGGTTGTTATTAATAATCATTAATTTAAAATATCCTCAACCTTTCTACTTTAAAAAATACAAAATTTGTGGTTTTTCCCTAAAATTTTTGGCTGGTGTTGAATAAGTTGTAGATATTCCATTTATTAACTAATGTGAATTTAAGGGTATAGATATTTTAAAAAATAATAGATTTTCTAATTTAAAAACGTTTTATGATTATAATTATTTTAAAAGGAAACCATGAGGAATAATAAATATATGATTATTAATAAATTGTATAATTTTTCTTTCCCCCTAGGCCTTTCCTTATTTATACACCTAAACTGGTTTGACTTTTCTGATCTAATCTGTAAAGGAATTTGAAAAAGATCATAACAAAATATTATAAACATAAAACATATTGTATAAAATATCTAGTTCATTGTTTTCATTATGAACTAGGGAAAAATGTAATAAAATAATATTTGGCATAAACATTCTAGAATTAAGTACAAACTCAGAGCCTTTTTTTTATTTGCATTAAAAAAAATTGTTTATTCACTTTATATGTTTTTAAGTTCTGACCTTAGACTGAGAGACAAATGTTAAAAGTGTAAAATGTCCACTGATTCACTGGGATAAAAAAATATGTTGTACAGCTAAGCGATAAAACTGAAAACAAAAGAATTATAGGATTTTATTAGTCTGTGTCATTATCAGGTCCCTTTTTTTCCCTCCGGCTAAGCTGTCCTTATAGAACAGGCCCCCCAACCCTCAAGAACTTTGTGTTAAAAATCGACAATATATTATTAAATTAGACTTTTACTTAAGTTAATTAGTCTTTTATTGTAAATAAAAATAAAATTTTAATTTTTAATTTGAAAATGTGATGCGTTCCCTCGGCATACCCTCGTAAACGTCTAAACGATTTAACAACAGATAGCGCTAGTGAAGCTTAGTCTCGAACATATGATTTTCAATACGTAACTTTTCAAGCGTAATATTCGCAGTTGACTCCGGAATTGTTCCTGTTGGAAGAATAACTACTTATGTTAATTAATAAACCATTTTTATAATAATAGCTTATTATGAAATTAATAATATTCTCTAGCCATAAGTGTTATCGAAACTGGAATAATTATTTATTAAAAAGTCTAATTTGCTACGAATCTTTATCAAGTTACCGATTTCTAAAGCAAGCGTAGAAAGAACTTTTTCTGTTCTATGTTTTTACATACACGCACACGCACGCGCACACACACACACACACAAACACATATTTTATATATATATATATAATGCATCGATCGCCCCCCCCCCCCCCCAAAGCAAGTCGCTGGATACGCGCCTGTAGAAATGTTCCAATTTATTAAATCATCGAAGTAAATTAAGATTAAAAATAATAACATACACCTACCTCTGGCCTGGAAGCTATGAGTAGAAGGCTTTTGAGATTTGGCTCCAACACCGAATGTTTAGATTGCCATTGACAGATCATGTCACAAATGGAGCACTTCTTCAACAGATAGGGGAACATCAACACAACTTAACTACAGTAAAATAACAAAACTCCTGTACCTTGGACCATTCATAATTAAAGCAGTAAACTGTTAGAGACAATCCTACAAGGAAAAATGGGTGGATATGAATTATCTCATTATATCAGAAATACCCCTCAATCCTTTTTAAGGTGAATAAGATGAAAAGCAATACGATTTTCAGTCTTGAACATACAAGAAATTTAAAAAAGGAAAATAATCTATTTCATGAAATGTATAATATGTAAAATATTGAGCTAAGCCTAATTTTATTTTTGATTTGTTGTGCAAACTTTATTTTCAGTAGTTTGAAATTTAAATAATCTTATGAGGTATAGCTTGACATGTATACACACATTTATATATACATATACATACATTCAAATTTTTATTGCTATTTTCAGGCTTAATATTAGAGTAGTATATCTTGTAAGAGATCCACGAGGTACTATGCAGTCCAGGAGACATAGGGACTGGTGTCCCGGTCAGCCAGATTGTTCAGATCCATCTCGCTTGTGCGCTGATCTCACGTCAGATTATAGTGCAGCTTTAAGATTAACAGAGAAGTTTCCAAAGGCATTTAGGTAAAGTACACATAAATGATTTTGATAAAACAAACAAATTGTACAGAAACTTCTTTATTAATCTTTTTAAGATATACAGAGCATAATTAAAAGTTGTTGACTATGAAAAGTTGTTGTTTACTTCTTATTTATTGGCAGTTTCTATTTAGAAAAGTGTATTTCTCCCTTTTATTTCAAACTGTTTCATTGCTTATAGTTTACATGCATCAGAGTAACAGAATATAGGCAAAGATTTGCTATCACTTAAAGCTGATAGTGTTATTGTTTGTGCAATAAGTAAGTAAAAGTTACTGACAAACTGTTGCTATAATTATATTAACAAAATAATAGTATTTGACGCTAATATACCCCAAAATAGAATGTAGGATGCTAAGGCAAGGTTAGCTATGAAATCTAAAAGAGTTAGTGGGAAAGTTCACTTAATTGTAGGCAGTTGTCAGTCACAACTATAACTGGTGGTATTACTACGTTCGGCCGCAAGATGAATGTAGACAGCGCTCCAATTGTAGTAAAAATGTAGATAAAAAATGAATTATAATAGAAATAATTGTTCCTCACTCACAATGTTGTATTTGAGGAAAAATGAGGAAATAGGAAAGGATTTACCCAACAGTTACTTTAAGTTTGAACAAGGCAGTTGCTATCGATGGAATGCTGTACTACACCAACACACCTTTTTAAATGAAGCCAAACATTGAAGTTTCATTATTCTAGTAGAATGGGCGGAAACTGTCACCTACCTTTGCATGAAGTATTTTCTTCAATCATTTACTTTACAGTCATCATCCTTGTTATAATCATGGTTTTACAGAGTATATTTACCTTGGTATGCCGTCACGTTGTCAACAGTTATTAATAATAATCCTACATGTTGAAATATTTCTTTGCTTAATCTTAAACATAATAACATTGTTATGCCAGCAAACATGGTCAGATAGTTTGAGACTTTTTCAAATAATTCTTCTAGTTTTATGAATTGTTTATCTATCCTTTTTTTATTTCCACCTTAGACCTTTTACAGCAAAGGTCAACCTTAAATTTCAAGGGTATAGTTACATCTATAATGTTGTTCATGTATTCCTATCTCATAATTAAAAATTAGAAACAACTATCTCCTAGTAAAAAACAAAAATGTAAATGATATGAAGGCAATATACCCTTACCAGACCATATTTTTCAAAATTCTGTCTATATTTTAAATAATGGTAAAGAATTTTATATTAAATTTCTTAATGTTGTACTGAAAAATGAGTGGATGTTATTTTGTTGTATCAATACATTCTTGTTCCTCTTTACCTTTTTGTAGCTGTGCTTGGGCTGTGTGTATTTCAGTTATTAACACATTCAGCACGGCGGCGATATTGGAGATCTTATCAAACTACTGACTGTTTTCCGTTAACTTGCACATTGTTTTATCTCAAAATCTATACTTAAATGCTTAATTATAAACGGGAAAAGAGTAAAAAAAATTTAAACACTATTTACTTGTAAAATTAAATTAACTCGAGGGTACGCTCGCCGTCTCTGGCAGTGGAATGATGGAAATGCTATGTGAGTTGCATAGCTTGTCGCTGCATCTAATTACATTGTCCATGGTTTTCATCCAATAATTTTATCTCTACCATATATACGATAATTGGGGACATCAAAACAGTGTACTAGACATTAAAATATGTTTTTATTCTTCAGGTCACAATAAAAAAATAGATATTTACATAAACTATCAACTAATACAAATGATAAAATACTGTATGACTAATAATAAAACTCAATAAAAAAGACAGAGAAAAAAAGATAATTTACATAAAAATCTATAGTACCTACTACTAAAATATACTACATACCAACGTTTAACTGAGAATGTTTGTTTCTCCTTGTGTCATGTGTTTCACAAAGGGATAGAGATCAATAATGTAAACGCAGACATAGATAATGCATATTTCACGTACTTGACTATTTATAGCCGAGATTAGCTGACATTTGTTTACTACAATCTTATGATGACACACTAGGTTTTCGAGCATCCAACCAATTTGTCAATGACTCTTAATTACACTAGTCTGTTCCCACCTTGAGTAGGTTCAGTCACTCTAATAGGACAGTTATTGTTTATTCTTGCGTTACTTCAGAAATCTTAGTTTATTTTTATGATTGTTTTTAATGGATATTTTGCCACGTTAAGGGGTTAAAACTAAAAAACATTAAAATATAAAAATTAAACCAAATTAAATCTCTTCATGAAATTCCCTGAAGCATTGTTTCAGTTGAAGCATCAAAAAGATAACTTGGGATGGTCAGATTTACAAATGACTTAGGCATAATGTTCTCCAAAATCTTCTGAAGTACTGACGTAAAAATCATACCTTTATACAAACACTTATCGACACTAGAGAAGTTTTAATTAGACTAGGAGTGAACGTGCCGGTGCGCTCGCCGTCTCTCAGAAGGGAAGAGGAGAGCGCACCTGCACCCTCTCAGTGCCTTGTAAGGGAATCCAGAGCGTACCAGTATGCTAACCGTGTTGAGCGTGTCAATTTTTATTGTTCAATCAGTTAGTACCATTTTATTTATATTTTTTACTCTGTTTTGTAATGAAATTTTATGAATACTTTATACCTAATTTTTATTGTCCCTCTTTTCTTCATATTGTTTTCATCATTTTTTTATTATACTGTCAGTCAGCTTCCTATAATTTCTGCCAATTATCCACAAAAATTGTTCAATTAAGGTTAAAAGAGAATATAGTATGTGTTTTATAGGTTTACTGAAATAAATAATTAATAAAATGAAATGCAGAAAAATTAAACAATGTATTTATAAATTTACAAAAACATTAATAATTTTGTTGGTTGTAAAAAAAAATGGTCAAAATTAATTATAAAATTTAATTGTTTTGGTTCTTATTCTTAATGTTTTTTTGTAACAGATTGTAAATTTCTTAAACCACATGTCTTTAAAAGAAAATGTATTGCATTTTCAACATATTTCCAACTACTTTGTTGACTTCTCTCTTTTTGCTGAGTAGCTTGAGTGAGTCTCTAGCTGAGTTTCATAAATAAATAAATGCTTATTTATGTACCAGTAACTGTTTCTGGTAATAAATTGTTTTATTTGTTTGTTTTCGCTGCTTCACCCAGATATTTATAGAACCTATTTGTGGTATATATAGGCTACCTACAGCTTTCAATAAAAATATTGAAAAGAACCCCAATACCACAAAAATAATAAAAAATAACAAATAAAACAAGTTACTTAAGATTAAACCCTTATGTACATTTCGATGACCATGTCATCATCATCAGAGGGTATTGTTACAAAATACAATCTAGCACACAAGAAGTTACAAACTAGAATGGTCACTACCTACAGCTTGTATTACCACAGATCAATATTGGACTGAACTTACTGCAAATTACCTCTAAAGCAATTTATCCACAAATTTTCCTGATTTAACTATTCAATCAATTAATTGTAAATAGTTTTTACTAATTTACTGTTTTGACTTTTCCTTGTACACAATCTTCCTATTCATGTGGGAAACAATTCTTCTCTCTGAAGTGGTAAACTTTTAAAGTAAATATATAAGTAGGAAGTAAATTTGATTATGTAATAAACAGGCAAGGCTGTAATAACGGACATGTTATCGTCATCAATCAGGCCTACAATACATAAGTAAGAAATTAAAATTACTAACAGTAATAACAATAGTTCACAAAGAAACATAGTTAATAAGAAATTTTATAATTATAAAACATTACAAAAACCACTAAAATGAGTAATATCAAAATTTAAAAAGAAGTATAATTAACATAATAATTATATTGTAGCTATGTTTATTTGTGCACTATTATTCTTGTTAGTAATTTTAATTATGTACTTATAGGCCTAGTGACGATAATGTAGCCATTTTTGAAATGTTGCCTGTTAAAAAAAATAGTTGTACCTGACTCGCAAATCAATTATATTTATTTAAACAATAATCTCTGCAAGTTTAAATATGATTATGAAAATTTTCTGATTTGGTGTCATGTTAATAGACAGATGCTTGATCTGATTAAGACAAGGTAGGGTTTTTCCAATAGGTATTGTTCCCATATATCAGGGTATGCTTGGTTTTATCAGAAAAATATTTGTAGTATCAAAAAATATTTATTCCTATCCATTCATGAGTAAAAAGAGGTTTAATTTCAAGTAGTAATTTTCATGACAAGACCTACTTGATTTTTCTGTTTAGGTTAGGGTTAGTTTGAGTTTTCCACAGTGAATTTCTATGCCACTGATGTTTTCACTTTGATTTTCAGAGCTGTTCGCTATGAAGATTTATCAGTGGATCCTTATATGGGCGCTAAAGAACTGTTCAATTTTTTTGGGCTGGATTTTCATCCATTAGTTCAGGAGTTCTTAGATACACATACGAAGACAAATGTTGGTGGTGTATCAAGTACGTTCCGTAATTCTAAAGCAGCTCCATTTCACTGGCGGCAAGATTTAAGTTTCCGAGAAGTTCGTGGGATACAAAAAGTGTGTCGACCAGCAATGGCAGCATGGGGATATCTGCCAGCATTCAACGCCACACATCAGCATGATTTTAATCCTATAACACCTAATTTTATTCTTGAATAATTAAAGTGCCTAAACTCACAGGGAAAGCAATAATAAGGTCAGTCACACTATTTTTTGTGATTTGTTATATGAATTATATTCATGATGACCAGACCAAATAAAATATATTTTATATTACATGTTAATCATCATGAGAGAAAGGATGAAAACACAAAAATGTTCCTACACTTTGTTTTATTTAATCTTGATTTTCATAAGCATCAATCAAATTTTTATACATTGCTTGGTTCAACGATAGTTTTTTGTTGCATTTCTTAAAGTAAGAGAATTATTTCATGTAAAAAATTCTGGTTGTGATTTATTTACAATGGGAAGTAATATAATTATTAGTAGTAATGGTTGTATAATGTTAGCTTATATAATACTAAAAATAGTTAAAATGGATGAATAGTTAAAATAGTAGCATGGATTTAGTGACTGCTTCCTTATTTGTTAATATAGTATTTTCATGTTTATTAACTGAATAAGAGTATAAAGCTTCTAGTTGAATATAAATTGTAACAGATATATGCTATTATATAGTAAATAATAATATTGTTATAGCACTCACACAGCTGTTTCTTATACTTGGCCTTAATAGTATTAATATCTAATTTTTTGTTGCACACAATGATGTAAAATATCAGTGAAAATTTACATGTTAATGAAACTGTTGTCAAAATAAAACATTTATAATGGAGCTGTAAATAGCCAGTTTATGAATATAGTATGTTGAATATGGTTTAATGTAGGTGTTGAATTATATTGTCACATATTCAATATTATAGTTGAAAAAGTTGATGCTACACATCTTTGCCTTATGTAGATGTAGGCACCTCCAGTAATCTAAAGTATGTAATTATTTACATATACTTTGTATGTATAAACTAAATCTTGAATGGCAATGGTCATGCCTGTGAATGTTTACAGAATTTAATTTCTTCACTTAGTTTCCAAACATTGTATTAGATCTTTATATGTATTTGATTAATCTCAGATTTATAATCTCACCATGATGTTCACAAGTAGTCTTTTTGTAATATAAATAACAAAAGGGTAACCAAGTGTGCTTTTAAATCTCATAAACTTATAGACTGACATTTTTAAGCATTCATAATTATAGTGAATAATATTAAGTCAGAAACAGCTGAGTGGGTAATTCCTTATTTTGTAATGTACAAGGAAGCGTTTTCTTACTTTCACAGATTTTTTAAGTAAGCAAAACTGATCACATGAAATATAGGATGATTCATTCGAAAAAACTTCAAAATGTTTACTACATTATTAATATTTATTTACAAATATACGAAATGAGTTGACATATACCTTCCTTATATAAAGAGGATAGGATATTTTATTTAATATATAGTTCTGAGAGATATTGTCTTAATATTTTTGAGAAATTCTGACGTTATTGCTGTCTGTATAATAAGAAGTGTGAAACCATCAAAAAATTTCAAAAATCGTTTTGATGTTTTCAAAAATTATGGTACACGTGTCCATTACGTTGTAATGTATTTAATTCAGAAATGAATGTCAGTGAAGAAATACAACAGAAAGGTTAAGACAACATGGTTTTTCCATAATTTATATAATATAAACTAACCAATATACCATAATTATCACCAAACATAAAATAAAAAAATCGATTAAAAAATTATAAAAAAATGAAAAGTAGTAAAAAATAATTTTAGCCTTTGATATGAAAGCTTAAAAAAACATTATTTCTACTAACACAAATAATCATTGCTCTTTTTACCTTTCAGTCTTGTAAGAGATGTACATCCCTTATGTCAACATTTTGAAGCAAAATCGTCATTTTGAAATTGAGGCAAATGGCTTACACCATCATAGCACAACTCAGCTTGTTGGGGGGGGGGGACAAGTTTGCAGTATTTTGACTGACCAGGCTCCTTTTTTCAGCTTCATGCACCAATGAGTCCCTTTGTGACATAACCAAACTCCTCTTTATCAAAACATGTGCTATATCAAATTTGGCTAGAATTGACCCTGATACAATCTGTACAAAAGTAAAGACATTTCATCATTTTTTCCCACTGCAGCTTATTTGCAGCTCCGTCTATACATCAGCAAACATTTGATAGTCACTAGATCAACGAAGTGATTGTACAAACATACAGATCATTTGTGTGTTGTCACTTTGCTTCTGTAGGCCATTAGCCTATTACAGAGATCAATACTACCCATTTTTTATTGTATAACTGTACTGAGCGGGCTGTAGGTTATTATTTTTTTTCTCCCTTGGACCACTGGCGACAAGTTAAATTAGGTTCCTCTCCAATATAAGATGATTAAAGTAATAAATTTTTGTTCATTCATTTCAAAATGCATAATTTCTCACCCTTATAAACAACTTCAACCTCTTTTCATATTTTTGTCTTCATATTTTTTGACACCTTCTCCCGCTCTATTTCTCATAACATTGTCTATCTGAAATATATTTTGCTCCAACAGATATTCAACTATTTTAATCCCAGTATAAAATCTATCAGTATACACAATGTGGGTATGATCTTTTAGTATAGTTTTGGTAAGTAGTTTCACTATGCCCCCCTAATTCTAATTCTTTCTTTTCAGCTTCAGAAACTGTATTTTTTCCAACATTTATTACGAAGTCTAGAACTAGGCCATCAGATGCTACCAAAATGAAATTTGTTAAACCTACAGCATTTGTTTTCATAGAATCATATTGTTGAAATGAGCAACGCCCAGAGAAAGGTACCATCTGTCCATCTATTGAGAAATGTTTTGCATGTGGTAAACTGATTAATGATTTCAGACAAGAATATATTCATTGATCTATGCAAATAATTTTTTTTTGTCTGTGGGATTATTGTTTCAGCTGTCAGTTCATCACCCACGCTAGTTATATTATTTTTCATCCTAAAACAATACAAAGATTGTTTTAGAGTTAAAATAAGAACTTTTCAGAATTTAAATAAGCACAATAATTAAATTTTTCTCCCGAAAAATGACTAGGATGAATATAAAACTAGTAGCTTACTTGGTTACTGTCCATCTATTTCTGCCCTGTTTTTGTTGTTGCAGAGCTTCTTCCTGAGGTTCATCTCTAATTTGTGGCATTCCCCTAACAAGTTGTCTACTAGATTCCTGTTATAAAGCTTCTTTGTAGTCCCTTTGATCTCCAGAATTGTCCAGTTCACTCAAATCACTATTATTGAGTAAATTAAAAATTTCATCCAAATCTGAAATGAAGTATTCTATTTTCAACTCTTAGTTTTGTAGTGATAATACACTTTGTATGATTGATATAGTCAAAATAGTTCTAAATGACTTACTGAAAGTACTTTAGACATTCAATGTGTGAATAACTTTCAACATGTTTATAAAAAGTTCTGTAATAGAAAACCAATTGTCTGGAACAGACATAATGTGCAGGCCTAACATCGAATTCAATCCCATAAGCATTACACCCAAAGGTACATTTATGTCTACCTCAATTTTATGAAGCAATATATCATGAAATAGTAACGGAAAACTGAAGATAAAGACGTCAGTATGTTCTTAATGTTTTTGTTCATTAGAAAATTAAACTATTACATTAGTATATGAGTAGTAGATAACAACATTTTAACTTGCCATATTAGCTGACAGTTGAAAAGGCCATGTTGTCCAAACGGTCACTTTCAAACTAATGAAAGACGCTTTGTTTCTCTTTATAAGGGTTTCTGGTGGTTTGAAAGACAAAATTACAAAGTACACAGAAGACAACCAGATAGCTATTACACTTAGCTTTAGGTTAGTCCAATTTTTACAGCCCATGACATGCACACATGTATACCTCAGGAGCAAAGAGAACAAATCCCATTAATTTAGGTTTGACAACAAAATAAATTTTACATTTTCAATAAAACTTTAAATATTTGTTACCAACTTTTTTTATCCAGTTTGAGGTAGAAAATTGTAAGGAATATGAGTAATTAAATATAAGTTTTTTGATGAAAATTTAAGTCTTGAATTTTATAGTCCATTACGTTCGGTGAATCTTATTAATCACTTAAACAATAGTTTATGACTATCTGAATTTTGAATTTAATAAATTTGTTAAAACTTACTGAGACAGAACGTTTTTGATCGCTGTGCCAATCTTCATCAGTGTCTTCTGCTTGGAGATGTTGAGTCAAGCGGTGATGGTTTTAAAGGTAGGTTTTCGATAGTATCGAAGAGTATGTGTGATTTGTATTGTGTTTGTTCGTTTAATATGTTTGTACTTTGTGTTTTTGTGTGTCTGTAAATTTCATATTGTTCTAGTGTGTTGAGATGTGGTCCTTTTTTGTTGATGTGTAGGATTTCTAGGTTATGGTAAATGTCTGTGTATTTATGTCCTGTATTTTTTATGTGGTTGTAAAATGTTGAGTTCGTGTTCTGTTTGTGTTCTTCTCTTTGTTTAAAGCTGCGACCTGTTTGTCCAATGTAGAATTTGTTACATTCGTCGCAGTTCAGACCACAGAAAACATAAACAAAGAACTAGACACAATTAAATATTTAGCATACACAAATGGATACAACACCACAATAATAGACAAACTATGTTACAAAATACAAAAAAAAAAACTAGAAAGGTCAGGAATTTTTTATACTTTACGTAAAAACCTCCAGGCAGATAGAGACGGGGGCCTATTAAAAGGCTAGGCTTCAAAGTGTTAAATATTGCAAAATTTGTATTATGTTCTCTTACATTATAATATCTAATAGGTTTTTTAAATATTTAAATTTTTTATCTATTAAATTAAACAAAAGATAGAAAATATTTTAAAAAATGAATTATTATTAATTAATTGTTAAACGGTAAATTTTGCATAAAAAAGCATACTAAATGAAATCTTTGAGTAATACTTCACACATGCACATATACACACAAACATACACTTTAATCAGACTGGACACAGATATGAAACGTGTTTTCAGGTATAATCTAAACATTTACTTTTATAACATTTTTTGAAGGAGGGTTACAGAATAGAGGAAACAAGAACTTTTGTTAAGTAATAGCACAAATGAAACAAACACTATAGATTATAATTAAAGAATAGAAATATGGTACAACTCACAAATATACAATTTTTTTATTAAAATCTCTTGTTTTCACTTTTGTTTTTACTTTTGCTAAAACTTTATAGGTTATGTTTAATATATATATATATATATATATATATATATATATATATATATATATATATATATATATATATATATATATATTTTAGTTAATTTCATTTGTGTATCTTCACTGAGGATGACGACAAATTAGTCGTTGAAACGCGTTTGAAATAAAAAAAATGTATATTTATGAGTTGTACCATATTTTTATTCTTTAATTATAACTTTCACTCACAAGCCAGCTCGAATATTATTTATACTATAGATTATATTCAAAATTAAGGAATAAAATTATCATCAACTTATTCAGAATTTTATTTTATAATCTACAACTTCTAAATAGCAGTAATGTAGACAACATGCTAACAATTAACATTTGAAAGTTGGAGACTCATGAGATGACCAGTGAAACATTTAACAGAAACGAAAGTTATCTAGAATGCCCCACCTAATTGGTGACAAATGGATTATGTAAGCTAGATAAATACACACAAATTAATTGTCAGTATACTGAACTAAGACAAACATTTTCAGTAAATAAAAATATAAGTATGTATGACTACCACAATTAATAATACCAATACACAATAAAATCAAATCAAACATCAGATGAAGCAGAGAGACTTTACAAACATGATAACTTATATGGCTATATTATTTTCATTCCAGTCATTAACAGAATTAGTAAAATATGCTTCTAACTATGAGTTTGACAAGTTTTTTCCATATTTAAAAAGTTTTAAATAGTAAAATATCAACCACAGCATTGTTCAGATATTAAACTTTAGGGTTTATATTTTAATAATTTTTGAATTCTTATAATATTGTGGTTTTACTCGTATTGTATTAGTCTAAATTAATAATATGATACTCATTATTATTACACCTTAAATACTCACATGTATTAGATCTTTTATAGGCTAGAGATTATCTGTAATACGGATTATTGTCTTTAATACGTATTAAACGATTATCGTTAATTGTGTAAGGAATTCCTTTAAAAGGAGAATTTAAGACAATATACTTAAATTTGATGTAGTTTTAAATTGTAATATAAATACATAAAATTTTATTGTTATTGAATTAGTTTTTAAATAATAGTAAATTATTTATAATATATTCTTCTGTTATGCCAGCTTAGTCTAAGAGAACATTTAAGTTAATTTTGTTTAGTACAAAAATTATTATCATTTACACAAAAGCATACAATTGATGACTAAAAGTAAATAGTATGCCTTATATAATTTATTTGACGTTTATAATATATATGCCTTTCCAAATAATAAAATAAGTAATATATTATTTATTTTTTTCTGTTTAAAAAAGTAAGCAATACTAAGTCAATGGTTTTCTTTTCATTAATTAGAATTTTACAATAACTTTAGTAATCTGTTGCTTTGGAGAATTTCATTCTATCTTCAAATAAAAATGCAGTAGAAATCTTCAAAACGTCATGGAAAATTTTTCAAAACTGCTAACAGGTCATACAACTGCTAAAACACTTGAAAATTGTCAGAAATGTAGTAAAATGTATTCATAGAAAACATTGATAAAACCTATCTTTTTGTCTTGACAAGTGAAAGAACTACTTGATAGTTAAAGCAAATAATTTAATTGTTCGACCTATCAATGTGGGTACAACAATTATAAACAGAAAAATTGTTTCTCTTAAAACAGAAAAACAACAAAAACATTTTGGTTGGATGAAAAACAAAAAAGTGATATATGAAAAGAAGGGGTGAAGATATTATTTACTTATAGTATTTTAGAATAATTTTTATAAAAAGGAGGTTTAGATGTATTATATAATTGTTTAATATTTTAAAGCATATTGTTGTGTTTTGTATAATCGTGTTTTGTATAATCGTAAAACTGATTGTGAAAGATTTATCTGATAAAAAATCTAGTCTTATTACTCATTTAGTTTTTTTAAATAAAACCACTTAAAAATTGATATTATATATATTACGTTATTGAATTCTTTAGACATTTTGAATAATTATTAATTGACGATATTATGACTGTAAATATTAAATGTGTATTATTTAGTTGTTTTTGTGAAACCATTAAATACTTGAAATGCCTTAAGTTTTATAAACATTAATGGAAAATAATCACTGATTAAGGATAAAGACTTTAAAATACTCTTCAAAATGATAATCACACTTTTTTTGTAGAACAAAGTTATGTATTTTTATATATTTAAGAATTATTGTTTATATATTTAAGAATATTTATATCTATTGTTATAAATATTTATTTAAAATTTTAAAACTATTTGCAAGTTGTTAATTTTAACAACAGATTGGAAAAGTAATAAGTAATATAATTGTATGATTTATAGTGTAAACTTAAGTATATAATCCAAATACATATATTAGGATTTGTGTATATTGTTATAAAAATATTTCAGGGCGTCCTCTCCCGTTTTCAGTCACACACTGTTAATAAATTATAGTTACTTTTATCAAGTCCAGTTTCTCTTCAAACTTTGATTTGTTTTTTAATGCAAAGTTATATTTGGTTCCGGTTATGCATTTGTTATATTCGGTTGTGTGTGTGTGTGTGTAGATTTTTTGGACTAGATAGAAGACTTATAGATTTACCATGGTCCAATCTAACAGTTTGCCCTTTGTCAAACGCAGACAGAAACTGAAGTAAGTTGCAAATGTGTATAGAAGTAAAGAAATCCAAATGTCATAGATACACAGATGTTTAGTTTAAGAGGTATATTGCCTATGTACATCCAAACTATTTTCCTACTAAGCTATACATCTGTGGATCTTTGTCATTTGGATATCTATACACATCTGTGATATTTCAGGTTCTCTGATCAACATAAGTCACATTGCATCTAAAATATATTATTGCTTTAAACAAATCTGTCAGTTTCCTATCAAGTCCAAAAAAATCTGTACACACACACACACACACACACACACACACACACACACACACATATATATATATATATATATATATATATATATATATATATATATATATACACATATACGATATCTATTATTAAAACAATCTAAGTATATTTACAATAATTTTAATTACTTAAAAATAGTGAGTGAATGGAATATTTTAGCTAGCATTATTGGAGGAAACTATGTATTGATTCAAATAGAATACACATGGGGTAGGGGTATTATATAGTCAGTTTGCTGGCCTCATTATAATTTTTAATTCTCCTTTAAGGGTATGTCAGTGAACTGAAACTACTATATGTCATGTAACCTCCTTTGAACCAAAATTGAAGAATAATTTGTTAATTGTTCCTGCTCCTTGTCAAGTTCATGATGTGATGATTTTTTTTAAGACACTGCTTTGAATTCATCAACTTGTAATTTTGTGAAATACATTTTTAAAATAATTACATGAGATCAATAATCATTTTAAAGTAAGTGTTTATGATCAAATTTGTTTGTACTAGTAATTACTAAGATAGAAACAAATTCGGACTTCCCTGAATAGACTGGACAATACGGAAGTGCTCAAATATCCTTCAAGGTTAAGCAATACATTAAGTTTAACTAAAGTAGTGAAGACAATCAGTGAATTACTTAATCTGTTATTTTTAACAATCAAACCTACAAATACTTATTTAACAAAAAATATTTTTAATTTTTCCAGGCTATGTAATTTAAACAGCTATTTTTTCACATGTTTTGTAACAATCCATTACATCTATAATAATATATAATTTATATATATGATGGTGTTATTATTATTATTATTACTTGTAAATATTTTTTATTCACCGCTAAGTGCAATAATTTCACCCTATGTGATGAGGCACCTTTCGGTCACTTGACCATTGTCGAATCTCTGAATTATTGATTAGACAATGGTCAAGTGGTTGAAAGGTACCCTCATCACATAAGGTAAAATTATTGCACTTAGTGGTGGAAAAAATTATTTACAAGTAATAATAACTTCATAAAGTCAGTGCAACGGAAAAATAATGGACAACTTGAAATATATATATATATATATATATATATATATATATATATATATATATATATATTGTAAAGTATTTATAAAACAGACGCAACGGCATTTTACTATTTTATGAAGATATATTATTTCTATTTAATAACCAAAACCAAAAAACTACTCAAGAACAATTCATTAACATTTATTATTACAATTTCATCTCAACATTAAACAATACACAAAACAAAATTTTACAACTTAACAAGTTTTAACACAATATACTAAAATTCGATTCTTTAAATTTGAGTTACAAGGTTTTTATACCCTTGGCTAGTTTAAGATCTCTTGATATCTCGGGGTTATAGTATGGGCTATATTTTTAGAAATTCTTAGGTTAATTAAATAAATTTTGAACAAACAATATTAAATTTTGAAAATGCAAAAAAGGCCAAACTATTTGAACTGGATTATTTCGAACTATTAATTAACTATAAGATATCCTAATATACAAATTTAACTTCTCTACTATCTTAAAAGTCCACTAAAGTTATTTTTATAGCGCTATTTCTCAACTTAATAAATATCAAAATTTTGCTGGTCGCTTACGTAAATTCCCGTTCTCTCCAATTAAACAATTCACACACTTAAATCCGTTTTAGTTCTTTCAAATTATATTTTCACTGTATTAACTCTTTCAATTTTCTTATTCCTGTTTAATCTGGCTAAGTTTACTCACAAAACTGTATAATTTAGACGAACTCTTTCCAAATAAATAGAATTTTGACTGGTCCTGGCAGGTCCCATCTTAAAGCGTCACCCACGCCATCCAACTCAACTCTAACTACGCGTCCTTCTATTTTCTTTTAAAAATCTTACAAATATGGCGGCTTTCTTCTTCAAAAAAAACACATATGGGTTATAATTTAGTTCGATTTCTTTCCACTAGACTTTCACACATGTTAATGTAATCTAGTTTGTTTTCTTTTTCTTCACTAGAATCGATTGTCACACTGACCTACATCTGTTTTACAGCTGACATACCAACAAGTTTGTTTTCACCAGTTTTTATTTCGTTAAACTTTGGTTGAAACTTACTGTTTCAATTTCCTATCGTCAACAAACCTTCCAGTGTTTATTTTATTAATATTATTAGTGTGTGAAGTGTTTTTGTGTTTTACTTTTGAAATAGTTCTGAATTGTGTGTGTTTTGAGCCGAATTCATAGAAACATAACCTTTCAATTTTCTTTTGTTTACAAACGTGTTCACTTTCTCCTTCAAGTAATTACTTAGGCCCTATGTTCCTACAGTTTACAAATTTGTTTACACATAACTATTATTAGATTATCTTATTTTAATTTATGTGTTAGGTTATTTGATATAACAAATTTCCTAATACATTTCCAGTTCAAAAACCTTGTTTACAATTCCTAGGCTTTTACCAGAATTTAGTTTCAATTTTAACCTAACCAATCTTTTAATGAATTTCTTTCTAAATTTTGAGTGAGTTATTTCTCATCTATTTTCCAATTCTTAAATAATATTATATAGCCCATTCTATAAATGTTACAATGTCCCCTAATTTAATTTAAACAAAAAAAAATAATCCTAATATCTACATTACACATTTTTTTTACATTTTACAAGCTTGCTTAAATATACATATTTTTTTTTTTTAATTAAATTTAAATTTACATTTATTTCCTACTTGTACATTTTATTTAATAACTACCTGAACACATTTTTATTGAGTACGTTATACCTCAACACTTTGGCTACTTTATTGTCCATTGTCTTTACCACTTTTATAATTGTCCACTTAAAAGTCATTTATACCTTCATCTGTCCACTTTCGTCCATTTATACTTAATTCTATAATACAATTTTATCTTAACTCTTTACCAATCAAATACTGAGCTGAAAACTTCAAGCTACTTGTCTTACATGGTTTATACTAGTTTAAAACTCGCATAATACTATTTCATTAATTTTATATGTTGTTATTTATTATTCTATTTACTATCTCTTTTTTCGCATCCTCCCAACTATTCATCATAAATTTTTTTTTTCAATTAAAATTAATTTGTCTTAACCTTGCCTCAACCTCACTTCAGTTATAAATCTATCAACTCTATCTGAACACAACTATATTAAATTTAACCCCAATTTCATATTACTATTATTTTATTATTATTATTATTATTTTTTTTTTAAACTCTTTATTATACTATATACTTTGTTACATATATATATATGACGGTAATTCACCTTACCTCCACTTAATAACGTAGACATTTATTTTATTTTAACATATTTTCGACGACATCAACATCATTAACACCCTTATTCACGTATACATTTATTTTATTTCACATATTATCGACGTTATTTATATATTTCATTTTATTTTCAAATTCCCCTTTTTCCAAATTATATTTCCCCTTTTTATATTGTTATGCTCATCCAGAATATACCTATCTTTATCTTTACATTGCACCCTACTTGTACTCCTTCCGTTTTTATCCCTGTTATCTCTGTTTAATTAGGTTATTTAATGTATTTTAACTTATTTCCCCTTGTCACTACTCTGTTTATCATTTATCTCATATTTATTTTGCTTTTAGCTTCATCTAACTCTCAGTTCGAAGTTAGTATTTTATCTCTTCTTCCAATCTCACATCCAGTTCAATTCTTTTCTTATATCATCTCAGTTTTTTTTTTATATGAAGTTTAACATCTAATATTTTTAAAGGTTGCAATTTCATATACTCTATTTGATCATATCTATAGTTCCTTCGATTACACTATCCCTATATCAACGAATATAAATTTTGTTTTAATACTTATTTATCAACGCAGATTCTCCCTTACAATACGACGAAGTTTAAATACACAATTACCATATTTTTATTACAACGATGCTTTAATATTTATTATCATAGATTCATATTTCTTTTATAATATATAATATATAAGACGAAGTTCCATTATTTATCAACGCAGATTCTCCCTTACAATACGACGAAGTTTAAATATACATAATTTTATCTTTATTCATTATTCGACGAAGTTCCTAATAAATTATCATAGATATAGTTACCATCCCTTAAAACTTATCTCCTGCTAACGTTTTCTTATACACATAGTCACCTAGAGTTTATTCATATTGCTTCCTTTACCTATATTTAATATCTCCCTTCCTATTTTATTTAAATTTATATATTTTTTCTTTCCCAGTTCTCCTGGATACATGTCATATTACTGCCTGTGTCTATTAATGCCTGTAAACTTGTTTCCTCTATTTAATTTCTATTCCTGGGTTTCTGATTGTCTTAGTTTTCCGATTGACTGTGGGCACCATGCTCTTTTCTTGTCCCCACGCCTGTCCTTGCCTTAACACCGTTTACATCTCCATTGTATCTTTCATCTGCTTCATAGTTTCTATTTTCTGTGTTACTCTCATATTTAAATTCCATTTCCCATTTTCCAAACTCGAGTTGTGCCTCCACATTCATTAACATATCCGTACCTATGATCATTTCTCTCAATAAGCTTTGTACCACTAAGCATTGAGACGGATATTTAACTCCTCCTCTTTCTCCTATTACCATTTTCATTTTATTAATCTTTTCAATTTTCTTATTAGTTGCGGTTTGAATTGTTAAATTTTTTATTTGCAGTACCTCCATCTTTCCTACTTCATTTCTTAATTTTAACTCTCCTAACTCTTCTGTGTTTTTCTTTGTTATATATTCGACTTTCTCTATCTCTTTTTTATTAATTTCTATCTCATCAGCTATTATTTCTTTTGTTTCCTCAAAATTTTCCTTAATCTCCTCCTCTAATTCTCTATCTTTCTCCTCTAAGTCTCTTCTCACATCCTCTACTACAGCATTATTCTCTGTCCTCCACTGTCGCCTCATATCCTCTATCATTTTCCTATTGTCCTCCCTAATTTCATCTTTTATTAATTTTAGATCCTCCTTCATCTCTCTTATTTCGTCTCTATTTTCCTCTAATTTTTTGTTTAAATTCTGGTTCATATCCTTCATCTCCCTCTTTATATTCTCACTACCTTTATTGATGTTTATACTCATTTCCATGAGAGTTCTCATCATCTCCCTTAAATCTTCATTTTCATTATTTCCCCGTTTTTTTTGTTGGGTTTGCATAGGTGGTAGTCCCCTAGCTTCTTCTACCTCAATGTTTCCTATTGGCATACCTGTGCCTTCCAATTCTATTTCTTTCATTTCCAAAATTGTCCCTTTTTCCTGGTCCCCTACAACTACCAGCTCGCCTATAATAATTTCTTTTTTTTTTTTTTTTATCTGTAAGTAACTTATTATACAAACATAAACAATTTTTTATATATACTATAAACCTAGCCTTGATTCTATTCAACTCAGTGTTTGGTTTTACAAAATTTTTCTAAATCTATTTCCAGTTCAAATGTTTTTCATATAAAAAGTTCTAAATTAATTTTGATTCAAAATCTCTCTAAATAAATTTTATCGAGCCCCCACGTTGTTGCGCCAATTATAATTTATTTATAAAACAGACGCAACCGCATTTTACTATTTTATGAAGATATATTATTTCTATTTAATAACCAAAACCAAAAAACTACTCAAGAACAATTCATTAACATTTATTATTACAATTTCATCTCAACATTAAACAATACACAAAACAAAATTTTACAACTTAACAAGTTTTAACACAATATACTAAAATTCGATTCTTTAAATTTGAGTTACAAGGTTTTTATACCCTTGGCTAGTTTAAGATCTCTTGATATCTCGGGGTTATAGTATGGGCTATATTTTTAGAAATTCTTAGGTTAATTAAATAAATTTTGAACAAACAATATTAAATTTTGAAAATGCAAAAAAGGCCAAACTATTTGAACTGGATTATTTCGAACTATTAATTAACTATAAGATATCCTAATATACAAATTTAACTTCTCTACTATCTTAAAAGTCCACTAAAGTTATTTTTATAGCGCTATTTCTCAACTTAATAAATATCAAAATTTTGCTGGTCGCTTACGTAAATTCCCGTTCTCTCCAATTAAACAATTCACACACTTAAATCCGTTTTAGTTCTTTCAAATTATATTTTCACTGTATTAACTCTTTCAATTTTCTTATTCCTGTTTAATCTGGCTAAGTTTACTCACAAAACTGTATAATTTAGACGAACTCTTTCCAAATAAATAGAATTTTGACTGGTCCTGGCAGGTCCCATCTTAAAGCGTCACCCACGCCATCCAACTCAACTCTAACTACGCGTCCTTCTATTTTCTTTTAAAAATCTTACAAATATGGCGGCTTTCTTCTTCAAAAAAAACACATATGGGTTATAATTTAGTTCGATTTCTTTCCACTAGACTTTCACACATGTTAATGTAATCTAGTTTGTTTTCTTTTTCTTCACTAGAATCGATTGTCACACTGACCTACATCTGTTTTACAGCTGACATACCAACAAGTTTGTTTTCACCAGTTTTTATTTCGTTAAACTTTGGTTGAAACTTACTGTTTCAATTTCCTATCGTCAACAAACCTTCCAGTGTTTATTTTATTAATATTATTAGTGTGTGAAGTGTTTTTGTGTTTTACTTTTGAAATAGTTCTGAATTGTGTGTGTTTTGAGCCGAATTCATAGAAACATAACCTTTCAATTTTCTTTTGTTTACAAACGTGTTCACTTTCTCCTTCAAGTAATTACTTAGGCCCTATGTTCCTACAGTTTACAAATTTGTTTACACATAACTATTATTAGATTATCTTATTTTAATTTATGTGTTAGGTTATTTGATATAACAAATTTCCTAATACATTTCCAGTTCAAAAACCTTGTTTACAATTCCTAGGCTTTTACCAGAATTTAGTTTCAATTTTAACCTAACCAATCTTTTAATGAATTTCTTTCTAAATTTTGAGTGAGTTATTTCTCATCTATTTTCCAATTCTTAAATAATATTATATAGCCCATTCTATAAATGTTACAATATATATATATATATATATATATATATATATATATATATATATATATATATATATATATTTGTAGATTATGCAACACTGTTTTCTTGTATACACTTATCACTTTCACTTATGTACTTAAACAAGAATCTTACTTGGTATTTATGCAAGCGCTTTCAGGAGCTAGCGGTGCTTCCATCGTCTGGCATACTAAACGTATTTTGAACTGCGGGCTGCGTGGAATCCGCCGTTGACCTTGATGTACCGTTAACTTCTATTTTTGGTTCCGCTGCACTGTGCGAGTTTTTAGCATTTGTCTTGGGGTTTATACTGTCTATTAGATTGAATAATTTGTCGTTTTTTGATTTTATTTGTATCTGTTCGTTGATGATGTTATTTTTATTTTTATAAATTTCTAGTTGTTCCCAGATTGTCATTTTGAGGCCTTTTTGAACTTTTTTTATTAGGTGTATGTTTTCTAATGTGGGGAATGTGTGTTTGTTTTTGATTGCGTGTGTGGCTAAGTTTGAATTATAAATTTCCGGTTTGATGTATGCATTGAGGTGTTCTTGATATCTATCTTTTAATTTCTTTTTTGTTTGGCCTATGTATATTTTATTACAGTCTGGGCATTCGATTTTGTATATTCCGTTACTAAGTGTGGGACATATTTCTTCTGGTTGGTTTATTTTGTTGATTATGTTTCCTGTGTTTTTGTAGGCTATGTTAATATTATTGTTTTTTAGTGTTTTAGTTATTCCTTTTATGTTGTATCCTGTGTATGTGAATGTAGCCCATTTTGTTGTTTGTGGTTCGATTTTAGGTTGATTTAATTTTTTTAATATTTTAAATTCTAATTTATCTATAGTTTTTTTATTGTATCCATTTTTTTGGGCTATTTGATATATTATTTGTTTTTCTTTTGTTTTTTCTTCATTTTTTAGAGGCAATTTTAGCATTCTGTATAAAAGTGAGTTATATGCGGCCATTTTATGTTGTGGGGGATGGTTGGAATGGTTTGGTATTGTATTAATGGTTTGTGTGGGTTTTCTATAAATGGAGTATTCAATGTTATTTGTATTTCTGGTCATTGTTAGGTCAAGATAGTTTATTTTATTGCTTATTTCTTCCTCCATGGTGAATTGTATGTTAGGGTGTAAGTTATTGATTTCATTTAGAATGATGTTATTATTTATTGCTTTATTTTGTGAAATGTATAATCCGTCATCGACATATCGTATCCAATGTCCGTTGGGGTCGTGTGTTTTTATGGTTTGTGTGATTAATTCGTCAAGTTTTTGGAGGTAAATTTCTGATATTATACTTGAAAGTGGTGATCCCATTGCTAAGCCGTCTGTTTGTTTATATATTTTATTATTGAATATGAAATAGTTTTGGTTTAGTATGGTCTTTAGGCATTTTGTGATTTGGTTTGTGTATTTGGGGTTGGTTTTAAGGTCAGTTAATTTGTTTTTTATTATTTGGATGGTTTCGTTAATTGGTATATTAGAGTACATGTTTGTGATGTCGAATGATGTGAATTTGGTGTTTTTGGTTATGTTTATTGTTTTTAGTATATCCGTTAATTCAATTGAATTTTTTATGGTGTATTTATTTTCCAATTTAAGTTCGTGTTTTAGATTTTTGGCTATTGTTTGTGATATTTTATAGGCAGGTGCGTTTTTAAAATTTATTAAGGGTCTTATGGGATTGTTGGTTTTATGTATTTTGATAAGGGCGTTCATTTTGGGGGGTTTTGGGTTGTCTATTCAACAAAAACTATTCAAAAACGAAATAATTGCAGCTAAAGCGGACAAAAGCAACGCTACAGTTATCATAGCAAAAACAGAATACAACCAAAAAACAGAAGAGTTCATAAAATCCAACAATTGCATAGAACTAAACAAAGACCCCACCAAAAAATACCGTAACGAAATCATACAATTAGCAAAAAACAATGACAATTTATTCAACCAAAAAAACCCCTACCAATACACAATAGACAATTCGATTATAATTCGATTAATTTTTGTTTAATTTAGTTTTTTAAAATCTTATTCTAGTTACAATATTTTTTTTAAATACACTTTCTCTATTTCCTAATTTAGTTAAACATCACAAGACTCTTTCTTTTAGGCTATTCGGTGGGTGTTATGACAAATTAAAATTTAGTGTATGAAATTAATGTTGTAATAAATTTTATAAAAGAAACGCCTAGGCCTAAAGTTTTGAATTTACAATCTTTTCTTAATTTAAATTACTTATCTGACGTTTAATGTTTTTGTCCAAATTTCTAGCCTTTTAAATTTATTTCTATAAACAAATCTTTCACCGTTATTTTTTTTAATGCTTGAATTCTTCCTTTAAATAACATTTTGGCCAATTAAGTTTTTGCTTCCAGTTCCAATGCAAGCTTCTCTAACAATGAATTTCTTCTAATTGAAATTTCTAGAGAAAAAATAAAACTTTGTCAATTGTTGAAACATCTGTTATTTAACCCACTGATTATTTGATCTTCATGTCCTTACCTGGACAGTTAAAGCTCTATTCACATTAGCGGTCTCGGTTCGGTTTGGTCACGGTCAAGTCAGCATCGGTAGTATGTAATCCAACGGCATCGTACACACTATCGATCACGGTCAAGTCGTGGTCAGGTCCGGTCAAGTCTCGACCAGTCGATGGACGATCTAAACCGTGGCAGTCACGAGCTTTTTGATCAAGACCGCCTAGTGTGAACAGTCAACCACCGCGTTAATGTCGGTCATATCCATTGTTTTGATTGTTTTGTTTAGCTTAAAAAAATAATTGATGTAAAATTATAAATTTAAAAAAAAACTGTGAAATGGACGACGAAATTCTAATTGAATTTGTATGTGAAAATAAAGTTTTATATGACTTTTCACATAAAAAGTATTGTGATGCGACTTATAAATTCAATTTATGGAAAGAAATGGGTGAACCCAAAATCGCCTAGTTCGTTTACTCTGTCTCATTTCTTCTTCTTAATCAAGAAGTAATGCAATTTTCATTAAACTACATTTGAAAATGCCATCACGGCAGGACTTAATGAAAACAATAACCTTTAGTGAACACTTTAGTACACATTTTGTGGCAACGTGCAGATAGAACTTGACTGATTGTGACCGGTAGTGAGAACTGTACATCATAATCCTTGACCGTGACCGGACCGAACCGAGACCGCTAGTGTGAATAGAGCTTAAGTTTTGTTCTCTATGCAATAATTTTTAGGTCTTGTACATTTCTATATTTGGAAAACATCAGCTGTTTCGTAATTATACTAGCTGCCACCTTGGTTTTAATATTTTATGATTATTTTTTTAGGTTATGGCTCCATTGTTTACATTTCCTTTTTTTCATCCATTTTTAATTTACTTCTTTTATATTCTGAATTATTGTTATTTATTACTTTTGTGTTTTTATGTAAAAACATTACAATATATATATATATATATATATATATATATATATATATATATATATATATCTGTGTGTGTGTGTGTTTTTTTTTTGTTGTAATCACTATGTAGGCCTACTGAATTTGATTTTCCATTTTTTTACCTAAAAAACAAAAATTCTCTTTATTAATAATGTTTATTTTATTGGCCAACCTTTTTATTTGTAACTTATTGTTTTATTCCACATTACATTAAGTCTTGTTATAAACTAATAAAATATGAAATAACATATCTTGATTGGTAATTCAGAATTTAGATTGATTATTACCAAACTGGTTGCAAAATTTGTACATTTTTGAGTGGAATCTAGAAATAATGTATAACTGATAATACTTGTTTATAAAAATATTCATCATTAAGTGACAAAGATGTAATTACTAGGTTACACTCTTGTCTGAAATACACATTTTTATTCTTAAATAATTTCAAATATGGGTATAGATTATGAAAATAAAGTGATAAAAACATGTAAGTGCACATACAATTTTACTCATAGTTAGTTAACTTTTAAAAAAATATACAATTAACAAAGGTAATTGACTGACCTAGCAAATGCACTAATCTCTGTAAATACTCCTATTTTATGAGTTCTACGTATTCCAAAAAAATTATAATTGTTGTTATAAAGTTCACATTAAAATGTGGAACATTTACTTTTAGGTTAGTTTTCTTTATTTTTGTGACATACATTGATAGGCGTTTGTTATCATCACCTACTTGGTTTTTGTACCAATCACTTCTTTCCATGCCCATTTTTTTTTACTTGTATTATATTTTGTAGAAAAATTGCATTTTTCTATCCTCTTATTATATGACCTACATTTTACAGCTTTTGTGTTTTATTATTCTCCTTGTCCTGTTTCATTCACCATTACATTTTGTTTTATTTCTGTGCTGGGCATCGAAATATATGTATTATCTCATGAGTCGAACTCTAGGCTACAAATTTAAATCAACTTCTTGGTTTTGTACATACTAGTTATATACATTTTGTTATAGTTTTGTAATCAACATGAACTTGTTTAGTTTGTATTTAGAAGTACCCCTCACTGATAACTGTTACTTTATTTGATTGTAGTTTGTAATTCATGTAAGATTTCAGCTATAAAAGACTATCAACTACATAACTTAGATTGTTGATTGGGTGCCGTATATTTTGATATAACAAAATTATTGTTTTTAAGAGACATATTCATGATCACTTTTGCTTACACTTTTGAAAATAAACATCCTTGTCTTACATCTTTTTTTACTTCTGTAGCTTCTTTTATTTCCACTACTGTGCTAAAATAAAGGTTTGATATCATTATAGTGTCTTGGTTCATATCGTAACTCTCTAGGACATCATATCACTGCAAATATATCGCAAGGTAGTATCTACCTTGTGCAAACGTTACTGATAATACACAATGCCATTAAAAATATCTCGGTAGGTAAATAAAAGTTCATTATAAATTAATTAATAAATACTGATTCCTGAATTTAAGAAATAGCAAAGACGGTAACAAATCTACAAATAGTTTTAATTAAAGTGTCTATAATTGTAAAGAATTTTTAACTTATTAATGTTCTTAATTTGATATGCGCAATGTCACTCGGCAAGTATGATTTAATTTCTCGCTTCAACTAAGTTGTACTCCCACAAAAATATTCTCATTTATAAAGATCTAAATATTATATATAATTTATACAAGTATAGTTTTTTTAATTATTATTTTCAACCTTATTTAATTTTTAATTATTATTCTTAATAGTTGTTAGTAAAATAATAAAATATGACTTGCAGTTTGAAGTTTGTTAGCTTATAGGCTCCTGCTAACATTGTATACATTATCTTTTGTATATGACTAATCAGAATACCTTGAAATACAAATTATTTATTATTTAAACATAATTATATGTGTCATAATTTGAAATTCCAAGTTTACTGGTGTGATTTGATTCTTGCTTTCATGTTGCCTTCATCATAATTAGTTTTTTCATATAAATTCTCAAATAATCAGTTGAAATGGTTTTTTATTTTGTAGTACAAGCTAGAAGACAAGAGTTTTGTTGATTTAAGAGATAAGGGTTCTGTGTATCTGTTTTCCTTTTGTAAACATAATTAGTAATGGAATTTTTATTTAATGAATTTTACTTCCTTGATATTTGGCTGAATATAGATTTGTTTTTACCATTTTTGTGATTAAAGTACAAACAAGATAGAAAACAAACATTTTAACTGAATTATCGATCGTCGTAAGTTTAATCATTAAAATTATTATCATTAACGTTTTAACAAGTAATTAAAGATTGTAACTTTGAATACAAATTTGTTTATTCAAATTTGAATAATTTAGAATAGTGAAATGTTTAAGAGCATATCATAAATATCATATCTAATTACAACTTCTTATAAGAAACATATCAGTCCCATTAATACAGAGCTGAGAAACTTGTGATTATAATGTTTTTGTTGTTGTTTTAACCCGATGAACAGTAACAATGCCACTGTTGCGTTTTTATATTTATTTTAATACATTGTTAAGGTATATGTTAAGATCTATTTATTTTTATTATTGAACTGCCCTGCCATATCTCAGTGATTTTAACAGCAACTTTTTGTAGTTCTAATCAAATTGGATAGGTGTCAGAAGCATGTTGTGTGAGTAATGTGTAGCACTATCCGGCAGGTCCTGCTAGCTCCTGCCAACTGTTAGGATTACTGTTCCAGCTTCACCACTGTCAGTTAATCTATTTCACTGCTACCAGGAATACATTTCCTGATTATTTGTATGTTTTCCTAAATAATAATTACCTTTATTTTTTAGGACAAAATTTACAAAAATTCTTTATTTTTCCTATTGGCTTTTAAAACCAAAATTAGGGGTTTTTAAATGCTTGTTTCTTATTATAATTTGGTAAATGAAAATTTACCCACAAAATGTTATAATTTTTCAATGAACACAATATAACAATTAAGAAGTTTTTTAACGAATTTCAAAAAACCTGTTGTTTGGGGCATGTTAGATATTTAGAAAGTTACTGTTCAAACAGTTAATACTTAAAAACTAAATGTAGGTTTATATATATTTAAAACATTATGGTACATTTAATCCTATTGTTAATTTAAATGTTACCATACCAGTAGATAATAGGTGTAAAAAAATTAAAAAAGAACCGTAGTTTTTATAAATATAACGAAGAAGATATGAATTGTCACATAACAAAGGCGAATAGAATAATAAGCTGGAAGCAGCAAATCCAACTTTATTTCCATGATTTTAAAACGGTATATTAGTTCACGTGAGCTACTAGTTTTTAAAACAGTATTTTTTTTCAACCAATTTCTGGAAGAAACATACAAGTTTTCAAATTCTACAAACAAAGGTAAATTTTGTAGTTAAAAATGCTTTTCATCTTGGGTAACCACTTTTATCCAATGTGGATCCAATATGTGTTCTTATTTGGACGAACATTACCAAACTAATTTAATTTTCTTGTACATGATGTCTGAAATTTCATAATTCATAGTAAGTAGTATTATGTAAACAATACTGAGAGGTATAATGATTCACTACTAACATACCTATAATTAAAATTAGTTTTAATATTTTATCAATTCCATTTAAAACTTATTGCAGTAGTCATGATTCATTTCAAACACACAAAACATGATAGGTAAAATTGTCTTTTGTGATGATTTTTGTTCCTGTAATAACAGATATTTAGAAGTTGTTGCTTCCAGCTGTCTTCTCTTAATATATAATATGACATTTCTATTCAAACAAACAATATTCATCAATCCACTAAAACAATCATAAATTTATCTAAGATGTATAATAGAAATTTTTAATAGTTATTTCGATATTTTAATACTGCTTTGTAATGGGTTTTATACATCAAAGTAATAGAATAGAATGTGATAATGAAGCATTATAGAATTAGCTTTTAAAACAAATTTTTAACATATTATATAGGTGAATAATATATCAATTACTAGCACCTGGCCTAACTCTGCAGCTTTGCCTTAATAACTGCCTTAGGTTAGTAGCACGTCAGTGCCTTCTATTCTTGACAATGATTAAGGCTTGAGTATACACTTATGTATACCATGCTTTGCTGAATCTTAGTTTATTTGAATGTAAAACACTACAGTTAAAAATGGCATATTAGTCATAATTTATAAAAATCTATTCATATTTAGTTGAGTTATTTATATTTATCGTTATCAGGAGTTGAATTTTATTACGTTTTTATAATTATGTAATAAATTATTATGAATTTATCGTTTGTGGTTTAGTTATGGTTTTTATTGAAATGTATTCCATGTTCCATACAAATATGTTTTTAGTGATGCTTCTATAATTTAAAATTTCAATTCTCTATCATTGAAAGGTTTTTTTAGTAGTTCCAAAATCTGTGCATGATTGAACTTGTTGAAATCTTGATCTAAAGAGAAAAATGTTTTCTCAAGCCTACATTGGTTGGTTAAATTCTAGATCCTTAATAAGAAATATATTGACTATACAGCCTATGTTCTAAGCTTACTTTCTTTAGGTTCTATCAAAAGAGGTAGACTTTGTTCAACTCCTATTTTCCCCTTTAAAATTCTGTGATGATGACTTATCCTTCTTTTAAATTTAACTTCCCACCCAGGGTGACAATGCCCCCCCCCCCCGACAGTAAATGCTCACTCCCCCTTCCAACCAACTACCTATCTCCACCCCCTAATATAACCTGAAAAGAATTTTGTTTGTGAAAACATGTTAGGCAATATTTCGTCATTGTATATATCAGGTGCTCTTAAATTGGGGGTGTGGTGGCATGAATAAGTGCACTAAAAATGCCTGTGGGTGAGAGGTATGCATCCTCAGTTACGTGTACCACCAGGTAAAATGACATGAGAAGTGTGTACTGAACGTCATTGATTTTTGTAGAATTTTTAGTCTTGATAGACTCTTGTTATTGATTTATGACATGTAGATGAGTTATGAGCATAGATAAGAATCTGAATTTATTTTCTAGTGATTTTCTTTATTTTATAGTGAAAACTGTGATATATATATATATATATATATATATATATATATATATATATATATATATATATATAGATTTTTTGGACTAGGAGACTGACAGACTTACCTTGGTAAGAGTCCACACTGTAGTCTTGAAATAGAAACACATGAAAGCACTTAAACAATGATATATTTCAACCACACAGTGGTCTTTGTCAATTGAAGAGAAAACACAAAAAGAAATATGAGAGAATGAAATAAAATAAATACAAGTTGTAATCACAGATTGTGTAGAGTAGAAATCAGATGCACAGATTAAAGATATATATATATATATATATTGTTTCCATGAGCATATGAGTGATTATAGTTTATATAAGTCTGTCAGGGGAAAAGAGATAAGGCTATTAGGAAAGAAGAAAAAAAAATGAATGGGTTTATCTGTAAACATTTTAAATTCTGAAGATTATGTTGTTCTAGGTCCAAACCCTATCACGCTAGGATTGCAACATTATCATTTATAGTGTGAAATATTCTTATATATTATATAAATATTTATATTGAAAGTTAAATTTGCCTGGTGTTTAATCGACTTAACCAGTTTTGTTTTCTTACTCAGATTGTAATTCTTGACCAAATATAAATGGGAGGGGCACAACCTCATGTAAGTATATAATTATGGTTGCAAAACCTGAAAGTTGACCCTTTTGGCCATGTTCACTTTTTTCAAAGGATTTCTCCTGCTTTAGCTTGTACATTTTTCTACTTATTGACCAAAATAGAATGTTTTTTGTGTCCAGACATGAAATTGTCCTATTGTACTCTGCAAATATTTGAGAGTATAGTTTAATTATTTTCTTAACCATCAAGACAGACCTATGTGAACAACACTAAATATACTCAGCTTTGAGGCATTCTCTGAGGACAAGTGATTAAACTCCTCAAAATCGACAATGAGTGTTTCTTGCACCACTCATACTCTGACCAACCATACCAATTATCAATTCCTGTAGAGTATTCAGTAGCTCAAATGACAGGTTTTAATCAGTCATGTCTCCTATATTAAATACATTAGGAAACTGCTCTTCTTATTTTATGTTCTCTTTGATTTCTTCTGATTCTCTGCTCAATTGATCTAACTAGCATGGTTGTAGATTCCTCCGTGCTGACATCTTTTAAGGAATCAAGATTTGTGGAACATGTATCTGTTTCATTAACACATTCTATAATTTTTGAAGCAGAAATATTGTTCACAACATTTATTAAATCAAATATATTCCTATAACTTAGAAAATTAGAATCAGGTCTGGTTTTTCTGTTTTACGATTATTAATTGCAAGCGATCTTTATAAGTTTACAAGTTATCCATTCATTAATCTTTTTGAAACAAACAGATAATGAAACAAGTTTTTATTTCTAAAAGCTGATGTTTCTTTCATTAGATAAAGGCAATCTAAATTGACCAATAGAACTTCACAAATTGCTACTTTTTTGGGTCAAATTTATGTCAGTTCTTTTTTTAGACATTTATTGCAATCTGGCAATTTGGATTTTCCATTTCTGATCTTGGTCTCAGTCTTCTCTGTGGTCATCCAACCCCTATATCATATAGTGCCCTAAATGGTTCTTTCTGATGAAGTAAAGATCAAACAATGCAACAAAAATGCAGCATAAGAACATTTACTGCAGAAAAGCTTTTTGCTTTTTTTGTTGTTCCATTAGGCAAAAGATTTTGTTGTTGTTGTTTATTTAACAAAAGGAGTAAGACAATTGATTGTATTAAATTTTATGATTCCAACTTTAGAGACTCAATAATTAGTTTGACAGAGAGGTTTTTGTTTGCAGAAAATGCAGCATCTGTCGGATCGATTAAAGAAGGTGAACGTTCAGTCAAAAGAATAGGTTCAGCTATGTTGTCTTCTTTGTTTTGGTCATTGAAATGTTTTTCTGGTATTAAATAATGGCATTTGGAGTTCAGGATCAATGAAGGAAAATGATGGTTCCACAGACCAAGTATTGTGGATGTATATTAAGCACCAAATGGTCTTTTGTTGATGAACTCAATATGTCACTCGAAGTTGTCTAGTTATTCATTTTCGCCAGTTTTAATGACATCATTTTTAGTACGTTCATGTACTTCTCCGGTGGTGCCGGTTCTCATATCTCAGGTGATGGTTGTCAACTTTCTAACTATTGGGTTTCTCTCCCAATTGTTGCTGGAACAACCTTTTCTCCAGTCACAACACTTGGTTATAGGTATAGAAAAAGTACCACAACAAAATTTAAATAGCTACTACCCTTCCTGCCGCCATTTACAGCGTTTTTAAATGGTAAAAATAGGTTTACACACAATGTCAATAAGTAATTCATATCTAAATAGTTCAAACAGTGTTTATAATAATTTCAAAAAAATACCAAATACAATTTATATACAACCCCACCCCCATTTTAATACTCAGATTAGATAAACTCATCTTTACTAAAAAGTAAATTATAACCTAAATTCCTGAAAAAGTAAATTACTAAGTTACAAAACTTTTGCTTGTTATGAAATCTTGTGTAGTATTTATCGGATCTGAAGAATTACCTACCAGATACAGAATATGTTAACATGTCCGTTCTATGTACAAAATATTTATAAACTCACAAGTCAGTCAGCTTATTATGTGGGTAAACGAACATGAAAATGTGGTTTTGTTTGTTTATTGTTTACACATAAAACAAAAAAATATTAAGTGTGTTGCAGAGATGAGAAAATATAAATACTTCAAAACCAATGTCGAGCCAATTGGCGCGGCAGAGTTTATTTAGGTGTCATTTACGCTATAAAAAAACTATGTCGGGGCAATTGGCCCGACACGTGTTTATATATATTTAGATACTCAATAAGGAACACAACATGATCCCAAAACATAAAAATCCTTAGAATTATTTCCTCATGAAGTATTATCCTATTAAACATACAGTTATATATTTTCAAAATTTAAAATATAGCACAGACGTTTTTACTTCTATTATGTGTTCTTAAGCTCCTAAAATTTTTCCCTCAATATTTTAATATTGAAATTGTCACTGAAACACCTTTGTCGGACATTTTGTGCGTAATGCATTATCTTTTTTGAAACCACCAGTGATGGCCCTAATCATCTATTTTTTAACAATTATCATGGAAAATGGAACTGCATTTCACTAAAGGCCTATAACTGAATGAGTTTTTAAAAATATTTGATAAAGATTTTTTAGTAGTTTTATCTTAAGTATATTACTGGTACTTTAATTAAATAATTGTGTTATTACTGATACTTTAATTAAATAATTGTGTTATTACTGGTACTTTAATTAAATAATTGTGTTTCACATATTGGAACAGTACTTAACAAAGTTTTTTAAACATCTAGAAACTCAGTATATGACATTTATTGTTAAAACGTTATGTAATTAATATGTTGTTCATAGTTTTATGACTTATTGAGCCTAAATATGTCTTGAGACATTTGTTAAATGAGACCAATTTGTAAATTATAAAATTAAAAGCATCAATATTATTAAAAAGTATTTTTTATAAACCTTTGTAGACTAGAACAATAATATTTGTTTCGCTCTTGGCAATTTTTCTATGAAACAAGTAAAAAGAAGAAGAGAAGTATAATAAAATTTTACCATTTGACTTAGGTTTTTTGACGTTACAAATGAGAAGCTGCATCAAGTACTGCTCTCAAACTGATGACGAGGTTTTTACATTTTAGGAAAACTTCTATACTAAAAATTTTGTAGATGCTTGACCGACATTGAAGGAATTGGTAAATGTTAAAACCTGCAATTGTTGAGCTGTACATCTTGAGGTTTTTGAATAAACACTTATTTACCAATTTACTTGGCAAGAAACTACTACTTATTGGTTTTTCTCAGCAGACTCGTTCTGCACTTGGTCCATGCACTGTTAAATGCTGCAAGCCATGGTCTAAACTGTCTGCTTTGGTCCGTGTATTGTTCAACGCTGCAAGTCACAGTGAGAACTGTCTGCTCAGGTGAGTTATGTAATCTTAAATCTGTGGGGTTTTGGTCTTCTGACATGTGTTGCTGTAGTTTTTTAATATGTTTCGAATATAATGTTTGATTGCGAGTGTTTTTTATAATTTAGTAGGCTATGTGTTATGGTTGGATTTCAAGGGGTTTGTATATTTCAAAATTTTTTATTGCTTTTGTAATGGTTTTTTATATACCTGCCAAATCGCGATAAAAGTAAATGAAAGATGGTTAATAGTTTCAATAGTTGCAGCGGGAGACCAGCCCCTTATTGAAAAAAAGAATCAAGTTAAAAAAAGTTGGAGTCGTACAGCGAGAGTTACACTTAAAGGGTCTTCAAGGTTTACCTGGTGACTGCAGGAGAGATATCCGATCGGAATACCTTCCCAAGGAAACCAGTGAACAGCCCAAGGTAACATATAGATATAAAGATGACCCGCAACAGGTAAATAATTCAAATCTATTTCTATTATATTTTTTTATATATATTCTATATACCCACACCGTCCCTAGGAGGATTACTTGTCAGAATTATTTTAAAGAAGGGGATATTCTAAATTCTATTTTTTTATATGGATAATCTTGCTATTTAATCCTTCGACTGTAGTGTGTGTTACTTATATAATTATTGTATAGGCCTCTTAGGTTTGTGTCAGTTTTAATTGTATGTGTGCAGTGTGTCTTGTATATGTTTGGTGAAATTTTATTTAGGTTGTATGTTTTTTATATGTTAATTGTATCATGTTATGAAGTTTCTTCATATTTGTCTAAAACGCTTGAGCGAGCATTTATGTGATTTTGAATACCCCGGAAGCTTGGACAGTCATTAAATCTGATTATGTATACTCTTTTTCTGTTTGGTTTTATCTGGGATGGTTTTTAGTTGTCGGATGGTTTGAAGGTGAATTTGTATTTGAGTTTTTGGAATTATAAAGCTATTTTTTGTGTGATGTTTTGTCATTATATTTTTTTAAAATTTTTACACAGAAATTACACAAAAATAATTGTTATAATTTGTAATTATATTTAAAATTTTATTGACAATATGATTTCCTTCATCTGTTGTGAGTAGATATTTAAAGCAGAATATTTGTTTAGTCAACTAAAAATCTCACTTTTACACATTCTATCTTGCTCTTATCAATCTCCTCCTTTTGCATATTTTTTGTACAATTTTCCTTCCGTCTTCAACTCTATTTTCACTACTTATACACTTCAACATATAGGCTATTAATTAGTAAACATTAGAGTAATGTAGCACTTACTTTTTGTCTAAATTAGGACACTATTTCAGGAGATGTGTCTCCTTATCAAGTAGTTGATAATGGAACACAACTCGCAAAACAGTCTTCCTCATTTAGGTGAAAATTAACTGACATTTGTTTATATTTATAAATAAATTGAGTATATATAATCCTCAAATAACAAATCTATGTTGAAAATAAGGTTTTTGTATACAACTTTAAGCATTTCTATACCTAAATTATAGTTTTTGTTTGCCTCAAAAATTATTTATAGCAGGTATATTCCAACAAATATCAAAATATTTTAGATTATATTAATCAAAAACATCACAGGGAAAGGGGAAAATGCTTTTTTTCTATTAATTCCAGAAGCCTTTTAAAATTCTAATTCATGTGACTCCTTGTCATATTGATAAAAGAATTGTCTATATGGTATTAAAACTTTCTGTGTAGTATTCCTCTTTATTAAAACTTAAATGGACTCAGTAAAGGATTAAATGTCTGTTGATGACTGGCATTTTTTGCCAAGAGATAACCCCAGACTTTTAGAGCAAAATAACACTTTTCCTGAATTTCTTTTATAACTTTATAGCTAGTCTTAGTTCGCCACATAAAAGGAGTTGCAGTTGAGTTTCTGAAAGTAGTATATGCTCCAGGTTTTTCAACATTTGTGTGTTCTTTGAGGAATGTATTAGTTTGTTCATTGAACTGTAGGTGTAGAAAATCAAATAATCCTCGTACTTCATTGTATGGGTCAAGAGATAGATCTTCATAACGGATTATTCTGAAAAAAGATGGTTATGTAAAATGCAGAAACCATGTAATTTCGATTTCGTATATAAATAGTATATTGTATCATTACCTAATTTTTCGAGGATATAATATTTTAAACTTCTTAGCTGTATAGTAATCTTCTTTGAGGTTCTGACAAAGGTTTAAGTAGTCCCCACATGATGTTTTCATGCACCAGTAAGCTCTGTGGCGAGATGTCATGGTCCCTCTGGGGTCACGAACTAAGTATACTATATTCAAATTTAACCTGTAAAAACACTACCTATTTTAAAACTTTTAATCTGTTTATTTAAAACTATCAAAATGTTTTGTCTTTTTCTAGAAAATCATTACTTGTGTGTTAAGGCCGCCAAAGACCGATTGGCAGTGATATCTGGCGCAAATACAGCTGTTAACTGTAAGTTGCAATCTCTCATAGTTTATCGCTCAGAAAATCCAAGGGCATTAAAAAATATTTCTAAAGCTAGCTTGCCCGTGATTTGGAAGTTAAAACGGGAGGCTTTGGTGACAGCTTTTTTTAGGACTGGTTTGGTCATCATTTCATACCTAAAAACAAAGGTTATTCTTGGTCTAAAGACATTCCTTTTAAAGTAAATCCTATTAATTGACAATGCGCCTGGTCATCCTCCTACTACTTTAACTAATTTCGACACACGCGTGAAAGCGATATTTTTGCCTCGAAACACAAATAATTTGCTTTAACCGATTGATCAGGGAGACATCAAAACATTTAAAGCTTATTACACAAGAAGATCATTTGCGCATCTGCATGAAACTATGAGCTCTCTGTTGAAGATTTTTTGAAACAATTCAAAGTTATAGATGCTTTGAGAATCATTGGACAATCTTGGAATGAAATTTCACAAAAAATTTTGAATGGCATTTTGGAAAAGGTGTGTATATTTTTTTTCGCCACTGAAACTTAGGCGGAATCAGTGCCAGAGTCTGATGAAATTGCTGATGTAATTGAAGAAGTTGTCGGTTTTGCCAGACAACTAAATTTAGAGTGGACAATGATGACGTTCACGAACTGTTGGATTTACACAACCAGGACCTGACAATTAATTGATGAGCTCATAGAAATGTGTGAGCAAGAGCAACACCTTAAAAACGCAGATTCTTTAGATCCAGTTGACGTAGAAGATGAAATGTTGGTTAGAAACTTGACAAAAGATCTTAGTTTAATTGAGCAAGGCTTACAAATTTTGGAAAACATAGTCTCCAACAATTAGCGTGTTTCTGCCACACAAAAAAAGCGAGTTACAAAGAAATTATCTGTGAGAAGAAAGAATCTTCAATTCTTCAAACGAATTTATTAGATTTTATGAATCCTTCTACGTCAAAATAACTTCTTTTTACTTCTTTGCAATATGTATGTATATAATATAATTGTTGGTTGTATTATGTATTTAAGATTTTCATACATACACATTTTTCTTTTAAATTATTAGTTTATTTATTAGGTCCCAATTAAACATGATTCCTATGTGATTGTATGTAAAATTATACCCCGACTTACGCGAATTCGACTTAACACAGTTATCGCTCCGTCCCACCTATCGTGTAAGTACGGTGTATTATTGTATTTTATTAATCCTTAACTATACACATCAAATTGAATAGGCCTAAGTTTATATTGCGCTTTAAGATCTTTCATAAAACTACTTATGTACACATTTTCTATGTTGTCATGTTTTAGGTTCCAGGGCATTAGTTAAGTAAAACAAAAAAGATATTATATTAGTATTTTAGTTTGCATCATTGTTGTTTCATTTTTTTATATTACACATATAGTTATATAATGTGCATATACATATTACATGTATTAATGTTTTGTGGTGTGTAGAACAACTTCTAGAAAGTATGACAGGAAACCGTCAAATCTTTTGGTAAACTCGTAGCTTTGTTCATTCATATAAAATTTTGTTGCATTCATCTCTTTCATAGCTCCATTACATATAGTCTGCATTGTTTTTATTTCCAATAGATAGGAAAAATTGTATAAAATCTTTTTTTTTTTGTCTCAAGTAATTAAATTTTTAATGGTAAAAGTAATTAACAATCAATAGCAAAATTACACTTCAAAGGGTTTCACTTTGAAATTGAGTGAAATTATTATAGAAATTATATCTGAAATACCTAATTTATCTTAAAATAATAATTATCATATATTATAGTATTATCTTAAAATAAAGAGAGCCTAAATTTTTGTTTTTAAATGAGTATTATTTTGGGAAGATAAAGTAGAAAAATTGGAATTACTTGTACTTAATGTAAATGGTTTAAAAGCAGAAATTTCGAGGCCATTCTTTCTAATTTAACATAAACAATAGTGAAAAAGTTTAATTAAATATCATAAAATAAATTATGTTTTGAATTCTAATTTTGTTCAGCAGGTTTAATAATTATATCATTCAAGTTGGGCAAAATTGTTTTTGGTTATATTTTCAGTCAATATATTTCAAAATTAACCAAATAATAGAAGAAAATCCTATATTTATAGCAATATAATTTTTTAGAAATAACAAGTTTTTATTAATTTACAAATTAAGTTTAAAAATTATTTAATAATTTACATTTCATAAATAATCTTAATTAATAGTCATTTATCTATAATACCTTTAAAGAATCCTTTCCTCAGAATTCTTAGCAAATAAGTATATAATAGTCACATTTGTTGATTCCATCTTCGCGTGAGCTACTAGTAATCACTTACACTTTTAATGTTTTAAACTTGCCTATAGTAGCACTTACTTTGTTTGTTGAGGACGGCCGTTTCGGGAGATGTGTCTCTTTGTCAACTCAGACCGTAACTGATCTCAAGGTTTACGTAGGTTAGGGTGGGGGTGGGATATTTTGGTGGTGTGGGTGTATTTTGTGTGTATTAGGAGTTATGATGTCAAAAAGTGCGTGTGAATTGTAATGTAATTGTGTATTGAGTATGTGTGTAGGGTGTAGTTTGAAGTGTCTATATATTTCGTATTGTTCGGTTGTGTAGCGATGGTTATTTCTGTGTTGTTTATGAAGAATTTGTAGGTTAGATGTTATGTCTATGTAGTCATGTTTTGTGGAGTTGAGATGATCGGCGAAGTTTGATTGGTAGTTATTGTTTTTTAGTGCTTTTATATGTTCTTGGTAACGTGTGTAGAATGACCTCCCTGTCTGGCCTATGTAAAAACTGGGGCATACTGGAGCTCGCCGATCATCTCAACTCCACAAAACATGACTACATAGACATAACATCTAACCTACAAATTCTTCATAAACAACACAGAAATAACCAACGCTACACAACCGAACAATACGAAATATATAGACACTTCAAACTACACCCTACACACATACTCAATACACAATTACATTACAATTCACACGCACTTTTTGACATCATAACTCCTAATACACCCACACCACCAAAATATCCCACCCGCACCCTAACCTACGTAAACCTTGAGATCAGTTACAGTCTGAGTTGACAAAGGGACACATCTCCCGAAACGGCCATCCTCAACAAACAAAGTAAGTGCTACTATAGGCAAGTTTAAAACATTAAAAGTGTAAGTAATATAATAGTCCTTAGCAAACTAGGTGGAGTTACAGGTTCCTAATCACTTAATACCAAGTAAAATTGGCCCCTTGTAAGTGGCTAGCTTACAGGTTATTGCTGAAGCAAACAGCCAAGACAGGATAACAGCCACTCATAGATAAGGTTCTTTGCCACACAGTGTGATCAATTTCTAGTGATATATTGTTTTTATTTGTGATTTGCTATATAGCTTGTCATTGTGTGATATATATATTTTTATATGCTAGAAATTTAATGGTGTTGAGTGCATAACAATGTCATCAGCTGATATTTGTACATTGAAATTTTAAAAACATTTCTATTACCTTTGATCTTTCAAAAGTTTTTCAACTTGTTGTAGTTTAATTCTTGTAGTCTTCATTGATATATATGGAAATTGTTGACACATACTTTCAACGATATTTGAATTTATGCATATAGATTTATTAGTTTTACAGTATTCTAGTAGTCTGGAATTATGTGGAAATAGCCAATCAAATTCTTCCATATGCTTTAAGTACCACTCTGTTTTAACACAAATACATAAAAATTAGTCATACAGATAACCTTACCAAAAAATTATATTTTTATTTTAAATTATTGTATTAAAATCTAGTATTAAAACATTAAATAAAAAAAAATTACTAATCCAACCTAAATAACTCACATTTTTAAAATTATTTATAACTTGCTACTAGATACAGTATCGTCAAACCCTGTACACATTCCAGTTAATATTACCACTCAGATCCTTTGTTTTCAGTATCTCTAACAAATGGGAAATTCCGAGCCTCAATTTTTTCCTCTATTTCCAGTTTAACACATTCACTGCTTACGACATTACTAGATTGTCATAGCGAGTCCTTTTTGTAAGGCGAGTGATGGCTGATATTTAATGAGTAATTTTTTTTGCCTCCCACCATCTCTAAACGAGAACAATTATTATTTATATTAATGAAAATATTGGAAATAACCCCAATACCACAAAAATAACAAATAAAACGAGTTACTTAAGATTAAACCCTTATGTACATTTCGATGACTATGTCATCATCATCAGAGGGTCTACTCTGTAACTTCTTGTTTGCTAGATTGTAATTTTGTAACAAGACCCTCTGATGATGACATGGTCATTGAAATGTACATAAGGGTTTAATCTTAAGTAACTTGTTTTATTTGTTATTTTTGATTATTTTTGTGGTATTGGGGTTCTTTCCAATATTTTCATTGTAATATATTGTACCACTGTTCTTTTGATATTGTGTACAAATATTCACTTCACAATATAAACACACCAAGGTATAATCTACTTAAATTGATAATTACAAAAAAGTGACAAAAACAACTTGGGTCTGGGCCATGTAGATATCTTTGACACATCCTATCTAGCTAAGCAGCTAAAGAAATTAAATTAATTTATTTTATGACTCAATGATAGTTCATTAGTAAATGAATATAATTAAAAACATTTGCAAAAATGTTACACTTTCTTATAGTAGTACTTACTATTATAATTGTTGAGGACGTCCATTGTGGGAGATTTGTCCCATTTTCAACTCAGCTCGAAACGGCCATCCTCAACAATTATAAAAGTAAGTGCTAATATAGGCAAATGTAACATTTTTGCAAGTGTTTTTAGTTAAAAACTAGTACCTCATGTGAAACGGAATCAACTAAAATAAATATACTTCAATTAGCTGCTGAGCGAGAAGGTCTTAGAATTGATGTAGACAAAAGATATGTGTACCCTGAGACTATTACTGATAACTTGTCAACAGACAGACCCAAGGCTCATATAAACAATATAGATTACTAATTTTGACAGCCGGCATAACACAGAGAGAAAAAAATAAAACTATCTAGTTTGCATTTTGTGGCCCTTTCTGCATGGTTTGTATTGGATCTCTCTGCAGCCAATATGCTAACAGTTGAATCTAATACACATGTTCTAAACCATGTCAATAACATAGCTCTACTAGTTTTTAGATCAAAGCTAACTATTAATTACTAGTGTTTTTATATATTATACTTTAAAACACTTTTATACTTCCTATCAAAAAATGATAAGGGAAAGAAATACCATCTTTCTTAAAATATGCTATATGTCGGCTGTCGATAATATTTAATAGAAACGAACTTCACTTTATGAAAGCCAAGATCAAACTAAACAGAATGAGCCCTAAGAAAAATTTCTACAATAATTGTATTAGAGGTAAATTAGAAAGAAAAAAAAATTTTGCACGTTGACAAAAATTGCTGCATCAAAGTCTAGGCACAACTAAAGCTACAGCAGTCAACATGTATAAGTGAATGGGCGATGTATATTTTTTTTGGAAGTCAGTTACCTGACATGTCCAAATTTATTAGCAATTTAATTCCAAATATTACTACAGTTATAGAATGGGAAAAATCAAAACTTTTAAATTTATAATTCTTAAAAATTTTATTATTTATAGCATTTCAGAAGTGAGAAATTTTATTTTTAAAACTTAAAAATTTTTGTGAATAGTTTGTAATGTCTTGTTTGAAATTATGGAGTTCTTAAGGATTACCAATTATATTTAGTTGAAGTTTTGTATGAGCATACTGTTTTATCCATTTTTGTTACAAATTTGGGTAACACATAGGTTTTTTTTGAAAAATACTGAAGAATGTATCATAATAAATTTTATTTTTTTTACAAAAGTCAATTTTTATGTATTATTTGATTCCATCTTCACTTTTGCTAATATTTTTTTACTATAACATTTGAACATATGTTGTTATGTTACATTTGCCTATAGTGGCTCTTACTTTTTTCATTATTGAGGACGGCCATTTTGGGAGATGTGTCCCATTGCCAACTCAGATTGTAACTGACCTATTGGTTGTTTTAGGTTAGAGCGGATAGGAGATGGGATGTTAGGATAGGGATATTAGTTGTATTTTTAAAGAGCATTTGGGGTTATAAGGTCGAAAAGTGAATGTGAGTTATAATGTAATTGTGTGATTGTATAATTTGAAATATTTGTATATTTCGTATTGTTTGAACGAGTATCATTGGTCATTTTTGTTTTATTTGTAAAGTATTTGTAAATTTGATGTTATGTTTGTAACTATCGTTTGTGGATATGGATTTTCAGCAAACTTTGATTATGAGTTGTTGTTAGTAAGTGCTGTTATCTGTTCTTGGTAGCGTGTACCTTCCTGTTTGTCATATTTAAAAACTGGGGTATGAACTGCAAGTTAGTTTGTAATCACTAGAGGAGTTGCATATGTCTTTATTTATGAGGTTGGGTTTTAATTATTTGTTTAGGGAGTTGTGTGTATATTAGGCTATTCTGTAATTGTATTTACAAAATGTGTTGGTTAGTTCATGAGTTTTGGGTGATATGGATGGTACTGTTGAGTATTTTATGGGTTTGTTGTGTTGAGTATTTGGGGTTGGGTTATTGAGTTTACAATCGCCTGAAAAATAAATTAACCTGAAAATAACCTGAGTTTACAAACTAACTTGGAGTTGGTGTCCCAGTTTTTACACATGACAAACAGGAAGCTCATTTTACACACGGTACCAAGAACTTATATAAAAGCACTTACAAACAGCAATTCTTAATCAAACTTTGCTGAAGATCTCATCCACAAACCATAACTGCACAAACATAACATCAAACAAAAAAATTCTTCACAAACAAAACAAAAATAGCCAATGATACACAACCGAACAATATGAAATATACAAACATTTCAAACTACACCCAACACATACTCAACACACAATTGCATTATAACTCACAATCACTTTTCAACATTGTAACCCCCATTACTCATTAAAAATACACATAATATCCTTATCTTAATATCCCATCCCCACCTAACCTAAAACAACCAAGAGGTCAGTAACTGTTTGAGCAGACAATGGAACACATCTCCCGAAACAGCCACTATCAGTAATGAAATAAGTAAGTACTGCTATAGGCAAATGTAACATAACAACCTACATTCACTTGAATGTATGTAAAATACTTATTTTAGTCACTTTTAATGTTAAAATCAAAAGTGTTATGAAACATAAACAATCAAGTGATTACTTTATAACTGATACAGAACAAAACATCAACTCGCTGCTTTTGGCAGTTAACTATGTAGTAGAACATCTACATATTTGCTAATAATAAACAGATAAGAATTCAAAACCAGAATTTTTAGGGGGACACTTTTCATTAACAGCTTATGCTGGAGATTTAGGAGAGTTATACAATAACTAAAAATAACAAGTCCAATTGACCAACTAAAGTTTAGCAAGTCATAATAATACGAATTGCAAAAAAATTGGTTTCATTTTCTTGTTCTGTTTTCCCTTTTATGTAATAAAAAATGATACCTAGCTAATTTCTTAGTATTTTTCTATAATTTGGAGATCTACAATAGAGTTTTGAAATAGCACTTTAAATTTGTAAAGTATACATCTGATTGAAAAGTATATGCATTTTGAGTCTAACTAAATTGTGCATATAGAAAACAAAATATGAACTAAATGAAGATTTGGTTAAGACAACAGATGCTTCCATTACAAAAAATGGCCTACAGGTTTTTAGCCAAGTAGGGCTTCAGAATTGAAAATTACTCTAATGTGAAAAACAAAAAGAAATCTTTATGCAACTCTTCTTCATATGAAGGAGTCTTAATAGAGTTCTTTAAAATTACTTTATGAAAACCAAACAGAAATATAAAATCCAGAATTATAATAGGGCTGGGATAAATAGGAAAATGTTAAAAGCTCAAATTAGAAATAAAATACTGAACAATAATGAAAGTTGTGTCAGATTTGGTAATATGAAGTTTTAATCTTTTGGTGTAATATAGTTGATCCAGATCTCACTTAAGATCCTGCCTGATAATAGTGCAAGAGGAAGGTCATTTTACACATGTTACCGTTCAAATGTTACTGGTTTGGAGAAAGAGTAATATCATTCCGCTGGGTTTATAAATCTTTCTGCAATTATTTTCACAGATAATCTTTAATCAAATTCTACAATTTTACATAATATGGCCATGTTGACACAGTTCATGAAGGTCACTATTTGATGAATGACATTCTGACCATTCACTATCAGAATATGCCAAACACATCATATTCTAAACATAACAATATACACATATAACAAAATACTAAATACTACATAAATAAAAAAAACCGACTGAACAATAATAAATATATGAGCTACAAACACACTTTGCATTCAATGCCTATACAGTATTTACTGAATATCAATAAAATTTGCACACTTATTTGAAATAATCTCTTTATAATCTCTATTTCATTTGAATCACTTTTTAAAATTTTTCTTTTTCTTAATTGCATCTTTATATTTATAAACTAAATTCTCACAATGTTTGTAAGAAATTGTCCCTTAAAATAATATATTAAACAAATATTCCTAGTATAAGTACATTTATATACTATGTGTTTAATTAGGTACAAAATATTCATGTATACCCAAAATATTCTCTTCTCTAATCTCTAATCTCCTCCTATTCATCTAGCTATAACATTTGTAAGTTAATGACACAGTTGAAAATTTTCATCCACTTTCATTATATGTGGAAGAGTTATTGATGTAAGTATGAAATATAGTCAATACACACACACACACACACACACATATATATATTATAAAGATATTTCTGAGATGCAATACAACGATGTTTATTATTATTATTTATTTGAATGATGATATTTAATTTCTATTTAAAACAACAAAAACTACTCAGGAACATCACATTTTTCTTTATTATAACAATTTTATTTTAACATTTAAACATAAAACAGAACAAAAATAAACTTAACAAATTTTAACACAATATACTAAACTCACTTTCTTTGATTTTTAGTTACAAATTTTTATACCCTAGGCTATTTTTGAGAGCTCTTAGTATCTCGGGGTTTATAGGCATAGGCTATATTTTTAACTCTTTTGTTAATTAAATAAATTTTGAAAAACAATATTAAATTTTAAAATTAGTTTTAATAAATATTTTCCTGATGGAAAAACTTTAATTTGGAATAAGCAAAAAGGCAAAACTATTTGAACTGGATTATGATTCTTCCTATTATCTATTAATTAATTCCAAGATATTCTAATGTACAAATTTAAACTTCCCTATTATCTTAAGAGCCCACTAAAGTTTATTTTTTATAGCGCTATATATACTCAACTTATCAAATACCGAAATTCTGCAGGTCGCTTACGTAAGATTCCGTTCTCTTCAAATTTTACTTTTTACACACTTAAATTCGTTTTAGTTCCGTCAAATTATATTTACACTGTATTAACTCTTTCAATTCATTTATCCCTGTTTAATCTTGCCAAGTTTCTTCACAAAACGGTATAATTTTGACAAATTCCTTCCAATGTAAAATTTTGACTGGTCATGGCAGGTCCCATCTCGTAGCGTCACCACGCTATAACTGACTAAAACTAACGCTTCGTTTTAAATTTTTCTTTTAATATTTTACAAATATGGCGGCCTCCTTTTTCAAAAAGAAATCATATGGCTTTAATTTAACGAAGTTCCGTTCCTTCCCACTAGAGTCGACTGCCCACTTGACCTACTTCCATTTGTTTTTTTTACAGCTGATGCGTCCACAACGAGATTGTTTACAATGGCATTCTAATTTTGTTAAACTTACTGTTTCAATTTTCCGATCCTTAACAACCTTCCAGTGTTTATTTAATTATTATTATTTGTGTGTGAAGTGTCTTTGCGTTTTACTTTTGTAATAATTCCGAATTGTGTGTGTTTTGAGCTGAATTCATAGAACATAACCTCTCATTGTTTACAATCGTTTTTCACTTTCTCCTTCAAGTAATTACTTATGCCCTATGTTACTAATATTTACAATTTTGTTTAAATATAATTATTATTAGATTATCTTGTTTTAATTTATGTGTTAGGGGTTTTGATATAACAAATTTCCTAATCGATTTTACAGTTCAAATACCTTGTTTACAATTCTAGGCTTTTACCTAAATTTAGTTTCAATTTAATCTAATCAATCTTTTAATGAATTTCTTTTTTTAAATTTTGTGTGGGTTATTTCTAATCTATTTTTCCAATTCTTAAAGAACATTATATAGCCCATTCTATAAATGTTACAATATACATATATATATATATTTAGGTTAGTTTTTGTTGGTAAAGATTATTTAGATTTTTTGGACTAGGAGACTGACAGACTTACCTTGATAAGAGTCCACTCTGTAGTCTTGAAATAGAAACACATAAAAGCACTTAACCAATGATATATTTCAACCACACAGTAGTCTTTGTCAATCAAAGAGAAAACACAAAAAGAAATATGAGAGAATGAAATAAAATAAATATAAGTTGTAATCACAGATTGTGTAGTGTAGAAATCAAATGTCACAGATGCACAGATTAAAGATATATATATATTGTTTTCATGAGCATATGAGTGATTATAGTTTATATAAGTCTATCAGGAAAAGATTGGAAACGTCTAATGAGGTTATTAGGAAAAAGAAATTAATGGATTTGCCTATAGTAGCACTTACTTATATTTATTGAGGACGGCCGTTTCGGAAGATGTGTCCCATTGTCAACTGCATACACACATTGACGAAATCATCCACCTTACAAAATTAATCAAATCTCAAAATTACTTCACCTACAATAACACATTCTACCTGTAAAACCCAAAAGATGGCCTACCTATAGGCTCCTCCATAGCTAGCATCTTAGCAGTGGTTGACAATGGGACACATTTCCCGGAACGGCCATCCTCAACAAATATAATTAAATTCTGCTATAGGTAAGTTTATAAATATTTACAAGTGTTAGTGAAAACTAGTAGCTCACGTGAAGATGGAAGCTTTCACAGGCTGTGGACAGTGCGTTCAAATAAACATATGAATTATTAACATATATAAAAAGGAACATTAAATAAATCGTTTACCTGTTGTGAGTCGTTACTAGGGCTTATGTGTTACCTCTTACTGGTTCCCTCAGGAAGCTAGCATTCGGCCGGATGCAGTCTGTTGGTTTCCAGGAAGACGTCTTCTCTCTCGAATCACTAGTCTGGGTCTCTCTCAACGACTCGCTTATTTCATTTTAAAACCATACTGGAAATATTAAACTTTGGCCGCACAGCAGTTTTACTATTGGTCAACAGTCAGTCTCTTGCGGCGACAATTAGAATTGTTTACTTTCAGTACTATTTGGCAGTAATATATTAAAAAAAACGTTTCAATATTTACAAGTATTTTAGTTGAACTCCCAGTTATTTCAAAGTAACAATCACAGTTTGACCTGTTAGTGTTAAATTACTGGTAGTCACATTACTGATGTGTATAGGTTTTTACTAATAGCCTTTATAGTTTTTGTGTTTACATTTCAAATGAAAAGGAACTAATTACCTTTAAGATTTGCATTTTCAATAACTATAAACAAGGCTCAGGTTATATGTTGAAATAACTACAAACATTCTTAAGAGGAGGGTTTTCAATTGACCGTTTTTGCACATGCTCAACATTATGTTGCACTAAGTCGAGTAAAATCTCAAGAGGGATTAAAGATAGATATTGAAAATATGATTGTCACAAAAATCAAATTGAAAACACCTTCACAAAAAATATAGTTTATAAGGAAATTTTGTTATGAAAAACTTGAATTATATTAAATTTAATGTGTATTAAAAATAAAATTACTATGCAAAGTTTAAAATTGGTTTCAAAATGAATAGGGTCATTTACCCCTACAAGCCCCTAGTACTGAATAGATTCTTGTAATACTTTTAGAAATGAGGTTTTTCATTAGCACAAGATAAGGCAAAACAAATGTGAGAAATGAAACCTAACGGATGACTTTCAACCTCACGAAATGTGTCAACATGGACAAATTGTGTGAAATTGTACAATCTGACTAAACATTATCTGTGAAAATAATTGCAGAACAATTGATAAACCTAACAGAACCTACAGAACAATAAACATTTGAAGGGTAACATGTGTAAAATGACCTTCCTTTTTGCCCTATATAGAAATTGGACTGCAAACTGCAAGTTAATTTGTATGCCTGTAGCAGCACTACTTTTTTTAATGAGGACATTTCGAGATATGTATCCTTCTGTCAAATCAGACCTCTTAGTTATTTTAGGTCCTAGAAAACAATGTGATAAATCTAAAACAGCCTTTCTCAATGAACAAAAATATAAGTGCTACTATATTCAAGTGTAATATATTAATATATGATCAAATGTTTAACTATTAGTAATGCTACAGTATTTCTCCAATATTCTATCTAGGATATTGCAAGGTATCCTACTATCCAGGTATCCAACTATAACCTTTTAGAATTATAGAAGAAAAAAGCGTTAATGGGAAAATAACTAATTTTAATTATATAATAAATACTTTACCTGGAATGTGGCATTTTAAAAGATCTCTTAAAAAGTTTGTGACATTTGAGCCAGAAAGATCTTGAAGTTTATAAAGTGGTTCATAATAAGTAAACGTTCCAGGATGACTGTTTAAAATTTCACTTGTAAAGGTAGATCCTGATCTGAATGTAGTAACTACGAGACTAAGAGTTGGCCTACAAATATTTTAAAATATATTTAAATGCAAAAATACAAATTGTATAGGCTTTTAACTCAAATGAAATATTTTAATTTGAAGTCTGTGTATAAATTTCATTGAAGTTGAAAGCATTTGCAATTAATTTTACTTATTACAAACACTGAAAATGAGTAATAAACTATTTGTTTTATTCTTCACAGTTATTTATCTGAAGCTCTCTTAAGCCGCCCTTTTCCTCTTACCAGTTCAAAAACAGATGCAACTTTTGATACATATTCTTAATGCTTCCTTTTTACTATAATATTGTTTACCAATGAAAAATATTTAGTAAACTACCAAATTCCAAAGTAGTAGCTTCTTTTACTATACAAAAATATTCTGGCTTCAATGGACAGTGGGTCCTTTTTTTCAGCTTAACAATACACTGTTTTTTAACTGAATCACTATTTAACAATTGTCTTAATAATAAAATCCAGTAAGTATCTTAGTACCGAGACTCAAAGGCCTGATATTAATCATATGTTCCAGATCCAACTCCTACAGAAGGTTCATTTCCGATGTGTAATATACTCATCTTTGGATGAGTACAGCGTCCAATGGAATAATTGAATAATTTTATTTTTATCCGTCTATAGTGGGGTCTTGCTATTTCATTGCTCTTACCCCTTTGGTAGTTGATAACTAAAAAGCCAAACGGCTATCAGACACAGCATTAATAACAATACCAACACATACAATAACCCAGGAGTATACAAACTAAAATGCAACAACTGCAATAAGTTCTATATTGGACAAACAGGCAGATCTTTTGCTGAAAGATATAAAGAATACAAAAGCGCACTGTACACTACTATTGAATCCACCTTCGCAAATTACCTCATAGACACTAAGCACTCATGCAAAAGTATAATGGCTGATTTTATATTAAAGAGACTGTAATGTAAAAGAAGTATTTATGGAGGCGTATGTTTACACATAAAAATATCGAAAAAAGTAAGTATAAATATTCCAAATAAAACATTATACAATAGATAGTTTCTAAAAAGGTTCTTCCTGTTAATTACTTTGATGCTCTTCCAGAGCTTTAAAAAATCATCTTATAAAGAGGTTTTTGTGTTGTACACCTTGAAGTTTTTAAATTTACTGCTATTGTTATCACTTGGCAAAAAAACCACTACTTACTGATATTTTTCAGCAGGCATGTTACGAACTAAATCAGTGCATTGTTCAATGTTGTAAGTCTTGTGAATCTATAATATACTACTATACCAATAATAGTTAATCATCTTATTTTTCATCTGTGTCTGTCATTTCCTTACACATGTGAACAGTGTACTCAGCCACTGCCTTAAATTTGTTCATATTACAAATGTGTCAATAGAACGCTATAAAAAGGTAGAAAAAAAACTAAAACCCTTAATGGAAACTGGGAGTTGGTTTTTTTTTGAGCACAATAGTGCTCCAATCAAAACCACTACTTTGTATCAAATAATAAAAACATTTCCTTTGAGGAATTGAGACTAAATGGATACATCTGTAATGTGATAGGATTGCTCAAGGATTGTTGCCAACTTCTTTAACTATACAACAAAATTATTTGGAGGATTATTGTCCACCAAGCAATCATCAGTGTTGTCAGTATTTAAAATAGAAGGTCCTATGAGCTGAAAATTAAATGAATAACAGATTGGTCTTCCCAAAAGGTGAAAAATATTTTTTCTTTTTGAATTATGTATATTTAGTAACTTCAAAAGGACAGTTTCATTCAAATGTTTAATTAAAGTATGTAAAAGGATGGATTTTTTGTAACTTATATATTCTTTAAAACTATTAATTTTTTATCTAAATAAATGACTTAGAAGTGACTTGAAGTTTAACGTTTTTGCAAATCTTCAAATTCTGAAGTACAATTACAAGTTCAATATCTTCATATTATCCCATATAACAAAAGTACTGTATCTTGCTCAGTAAAAGGCTTCACTCTAATGTATTAAAATGTTTATTTAATGTACATTTTACAGTTATACTATTTATCCTGGCTTTTTTTATTATATTAAAGGTTGATTAAATTGTAACAATATTCCTTTTATTCAAATTCTTGGAATTGAAGCCAAGACTGGAGAAACCTTACCAAATGCTGATTCTGTCTAAATCTGTCTTGTTACAGCTGTTAACTTCTGTGTTTAGAAACCTTTGCAAATATTTTAAAAAATTAATGATAATTCCTTTTTAGGTTTTGCTTCCAAAGTGGTAGTGGACTATAAATGTCATTTTTTAAGTTATCAGACAAATTGGTTATTTAAAATATGCGTATGTATTTGTAGTTTATGGTGACAAAAGCAAGTGAAATGAAATCACATAAATGAGTTTTTCTCTCTCTTAGTTGTATAAATGTGGTCATTGTATAGAAAATACCTGACAAGAATTCAAATTGACAGTGTAATTTCCCCTTCTGAAAATCTAAATGAAATTAATAAAGAGCTTTACCTTTTTCCAGAGTTAACATTGTCGGCAGTACATAATAAGTAAAAATGTGAAGACTTGATAAAGAGTGACATGCTACTGCCGTCGGAGGATTTAATAAAACAGAAAGTCATTGATATTAACTCTAAAATACCGTTGAGTACAATTAACGGGCATTAAATCTTTCACAGGCCATGGACAGTGTGTTCAAATAAATGTACGAATTATTAACAAATATTAAAGGAATATTAAATGAGTCGTTTACCTGTTGTGAGTTTTTACTAGGACTTATGCGTTACCTCTTACTGGTTCCCTCAGGAAGCTAGCACTCGGCTGGTTGCTGTCTGTCAGTTGCCAGGAGGACCTCTTCTCTCTCATCGACTCTCTACTCTAAGGCTCTCTTAATGACTGAGCTTATTTCCTATTAAAACTATAGCGGAAATATCGAACTTTACTCGGTCAGCTGTTTTATTATCGGTCAACAGTCGGTCTCTCGCGGCGGCAGTTAGAACCGTTTGCTCTCAGATCTATTTGGAGGTAAAAAACTAGTTTGGCAGTAATATATAAAAAAAAAGTTATAAGAGAAATAGCAACAAGTGGCAAGAAGTATGCAGGTCAACTTAATAAATATGAATTTTTTATATTATGAAGATATAGAAAACAGGAAATTAGTGTTTAGACTTAAAAACAAAAAGACTTAAGTAATGATGGTAAACTATTAATTTCAACAAATTATATTAATTTGAAATAGCTGATTAATTAATATGTTTTAGTTTTTTAATTTTGTAATCCTTTATGTTTAGTGAAACTTAATTAATAACTTCACATTAGTTTAAAACTATCCAATGAATAATGTAAAGTATTAATGTTTTATACAATATCAACAGCACAGTGGTACAATATATTACACTGAAAATATTGGAAAGAACCCCAGTACCACAAAAATAATCAAAAATTACAAATAATAAAAGTTACTTACGATTAAACCGTTATGTACATTTCGATGATCATGTCATCATCATCAGAGGGTCTTATTACAAAATTACAATTTAGCAAACAAGAAGTTACAAACTAGAGTGACCTCTAGTTTGTGACTCTAGGTCACTCTAGTTTGTAACTTCTTGTTTGCTAGATTGTAGTTTTCTAATAAGACCCCACCTGTTGATGATGACATGGTCATCGAAATGTACATAAGGGTTTAATCTTAAGTAACTTGTATTATTTGCTATTTTTTATTATTTTTGTGGTATTGGAATTCTTTCCAATATTTTCATTGAATTAATGTTTTAGTTTGTCTATTACCAAGACTAATAGTTCTGAACCAAAAGGAAAACTGCTGTGAGCCTTCTGGCTAGTATTTAGACTGGTCTATATCCAAAGCAACGAAATGAAATTGGTATATACACATTAGTTATATGCAATATTAATTATTGTTGTTTTTCTTTGTTACTGAGACATAATCTATAAGACCACTCTAAAAAACACAGGTTGCATTTGAAATATGGTTCTGGAGAAAAATTCTCTAGATCTCCTGGACAGTTCACAAGAAGACTTTAGGAGTTGAACAGTCTGGGGACTTCACAATTTACCTTAGGAAATCTTTGAACTTTTCTGAAAATATTGGTTTTAGTGAATATAGAAACATATAAGTACGTCAATATAGAGGATGTTATATTTAAGATATTCCAAACCTCTAAGAAAAATCATAGAACAACAGAAATTAATAATCAATAATTTAGTATAGCATACAACACTGGATTATGAAAAATTATCAAATGAAAGAGAGAGAGAGAGAGAGATTCTGTTACCTTCCATTTAGCTCAAAATATCATTGAGGTCCAGATGACATGAACAGTTCTTTAATATAACATTGCAAGTAATACCGACCCGTGATGTGATTTTAGTTTCTTATTGCTACTTTTGTTAAATTTACCTGTTTCAATAGGACATATTCAACTTGTTAAAAGAACAAACAGAAATCATACAGAAATTTTAGATGTAGAATAAAAAGAAATATTATTCACAAATGTCTATGAATCAGTTTTATAAAAATATTAATGATTTTTGAATTTTGTAGTCCATTACATTTGGCGAATCTTACTTAATCACTTAAACAATTGTATATGACTATCCAAACTTTAATTTTGTAAATTTGTTAAAACTTACTGAGACAGAACATTTTAACAAATTTACAAAAGTTAAAGTTCAGATAGTCATAAATTTTAAGTGATTAATAGATTTTGTTTTGCCTAATTTTAACTAAACCTTTTTACACTTTTCATTATAGGAATTTTTATTTTCTGTACTTTAATTCAGTTTCATATTTCTTATATATATGTTGTTATATATCAAACAACCAACCTCAACTATAATGAGGACCACATAATCGTGAACTTAGCCTTGAGAGGTCGCAGTAGGCGAGTCAAGAGGTAGAGGGTCAGTATAAATACTTCCCTAAACTCATGATAATGACTGTCAAACCACTGACTTGCATGAGATGGTCAATATTAAATAATTCAATGATAACTTAGCTTCAGTATGAAATAACAAACAATCTTGACATATGTGTAGACATATTGGGTGCAAAAGCTGTTACATGCGAATATGTAATATGTTTTAAGAAGTGTTAGTACATAAGAAATCTCACGAGGCCAAGTGAACGGTTACGTGGTTCGCACAATACCAAGTCAACTATAGTAAACTTCTCATACAATATACACTGTCTTTTGCCCCAGTAAGTGTGTCGGTTCAATACTGACACATGTGACTAATAAACACTAATAAAAATACATTTGTTTGCTAGAGGACTTTTTATGCTAATAAAATTTTGAAAAATACATCTTTCTTTTTTTTAAATATATTGTTTGTACAAAATACTTACATTTTTGGAGAATAATGTAAAAACTTTATTTCTTCATCAATTTTTAATTTTTGTTTTTTGATCACAGCTATTATGTCCCTGGTTAAATTTTTCTTGCTTAGTGAAAGTTTAGTTCTATTCCAAATGAAATTGTTTTCTGGTTGTATGTCTTCAGAAGCAGAAATTGAACTGTCATTCTTATTTGCATTTTCTATTTTATCATCTCCAATGAAATGTTTGATATTTTGCTAAGAAACATTATTTTATAAATATTGTTATAGATCCTTACACTAGTTTTTATTGTTTAGAATAAAGAATATCTATGTTAACAGTATGCCATTTTTTATTTTGATATTCATATTGAGATTTGTTTATATATGACTATCTTAATAATTTACTATAATATAAAAGTTCTTTCATGTTACCTTTATATTATGTTATAATTACTTTACCTTTCTAATAGTTTCACCTATTAAAGGATTTAGCCTTTAGGTTTCTAAATAATTAAGCAATCATATAAATTTAACATCACCTACATCTATTCATCTGGCATCCAATTCTTACAAATTATACCAAAAATACATTATTATGATGCAGTGACAAAATATTGATTGCATAAGTATACTGCAATTACTATAAAGGTGGACTCTTGAGGCTTCAGGTTCTTGATACAATAAAGTTTAATACATACAGTGTTAGAGTGCTCTTCCTCTTGGGTCTTTATATTGGAATCTTCTATAAGTAGAAAGTGGTGATAAAAAAAATTGATTACAATTTAAAAAGACAATGAATTTAAATTTGTTCTGAATTTACTAAATTATGAGAATCTCAGTTGGCTGAATATAATATGATAAAGTTTGTACTTATTGTTTGCGCTCCTGAATTCACTGGTCCCTGGCGGTTAACTTCTGTACTTCACTTTTACACAATAATCAACGTTACTTCCCTAATTTCTTTAATATCTGCTTAATTCATTATTCGTTGCACTTTTAGAATTCCTATATATAAATAACTAATAAATTCCGTTTAAAATTCCCTTAACTCTTTAAGCAAATGTAACTCTCTAAACAAATTAACTCCTTTTAAATATTTTTTTACAACTTGTACCCACCTCCAATATGTCTGCACATTTCTGAAGTTCCCCGAACTTAGTCCTTTTGACCGATGATTTTAGTTTTTTAGAACAAACATGATATCCCTCTTAAGTATTTTAGTCAATCATATTTAACTTTTTAAAATTTCAAACGCATAATGTTCGGGCAACAGTTTCCACTATTTCGGTGTTCTCACGCTCCTTTACAAATTTTATGACTTCCCAGATGTAACTTTCTCATACTATCCTTGGTTTCCTTGAAATACTTAAACCTTAGAAATATATGCAGCCTTCTTTTCTCAACAGGTTCCTACAACCGGTTTATTACCCTCGCCGAAATATATGGTGTTATTATACATGTATAATAAGACTAATATCTATTATATATACCTTTGTCGTTCGTATTAATATGACCATTTGTAAAGTACGAGTATATTGTAAAAATATGGCTCTATACAAAACAAAGTTATGAAAGGAATTGTGGTTGCATAGAGGCTTTCATGCATAAAATTACCATTACAAATTAAAAATCATCTTATAAAACCACATTTAAAAAAACATACAAAAAAATACCTTTTCAATGTTGTTTCCAGTGAAGATAAAATCATTTTCATAAAGTAATAAATTATGCTTTTTAGTGAAGAAAACTATCACCAAATAAACAGTAGAAAACAAGCAGAAATAATAGATATTCTTCTTTGATCTGAAAAATTGTGAAATAAATGATTATACAAAACGCAGATAAAGTTCATCATATTATTAATAACTGTTCAGTAAGTTTAATAAAATGATATCACAAGCACTATAATACATACATTCTTAAACACTATAATTATGTTTAATGATTTCTTGAGCAACTGTAGCCTAATGTTATAATATTATAAATAACAAACCCAATAACCACAATAAAAAATTTATATTGTGGTTATTGGGTTTGTTATTTAAAATATTATATTATAATTATGTGTCTTATGATTAGATTATGTATACTAAGGTATTGGAAGACAATTTAATTTTGTTTACTTTTTGGATGAGACTCTGGCCAGAGTGGTAGTTTTATTCTGAATTTTATCAAAAAACAAAGTAACTTTAAGTCAAAGTGAAGACATATTTAACTTACTTTTAATTATAAATATTCAGTAATAGTCAAGTTCAGTGAAGTGAACATATCTGATTTAAAACAGTACCTGTTTATTTATCTTTTTTTGCTGCAACTGGCAAAGTTTGTTAATTTTAAATACAGTCCATATTCCTAGCCAATTTTGGTAGCTGTATATATTATTTATATTTGTTGAATCTATCTTCATGTGAGCTTCTAATTTTCACTAAAACACTTGTAAATATTTACAAACATGCCTATAGTAGCACTTCTTATATTTGTTGAGGGCGGCCGTTTCTGGAGATGTGTCCCATTGTCAACTCAGACCGTAACTGATCTCAAGGTTTTCAATCCCACCCCCACCCTAATACCCTAACCTACAAAAAATTGATATCAGTAACAATCTGAGTTGATAATGGGACACATCTCCCGAAACAGCTGTCCTCAACAAATATATGTAAGTGCTACTATAGGCAAGTTTGTAAATATTTACAAGTATTTTAGTGATATATTATTTATATACAAATATTAAGATGTTTACTTCTAAACAATGTTTAGCTATGATGCTTTCAAATAAGTCATTCCTTCGTATATAATAACCCAAAGGGTTTATTCTCGACGAGTTAGGTTTGTGTTTATTAAAGTCCAGTGACTGATTCTTTTGCAGAATTTGGGAAGTACAGGTAAAGGTTTTTGACCAGAGTCAGATGTGCTTGTGTCAAATTTTACCTGTATCAATTATACAACTATTCTTTGAGCTTAGCTTGTGAAGTTATATCAAAACTAATAAAAGACATACACAAGACTCACAAATTAATCATTTATTTACTCAAACGTGTTTCAGTGACAAAGTCATCATCATCAGTGAGTGTTGGTTACTGCACACTCTAACTTACAACTCTATATAAAATAAATAGAAACCCTATAGTAAAATTTACTAGAAATGTCAACAAAACTTTAAAAAATTGTAAAAGTGTAGTGGATAGTGAACTAAAAAGAAAATTAACTGTTTCAAACCTGTTATTACCAAGTTTGTATTGTTTACCAAAAGTTCATAAAGAAGGAAGAAAAATGCTACCAATAGTATATGGAATTAATTGACCAACATATTTAATTGCAAAATGGTTGATACCACCCCCAACAGTTTGTTCCGCCTCCATCAATGGCAGTAAAAAACACACATGAAAAAGAGTTGAAAGTTGGAGTTTGTAGTAGCAACACTCACTGACGATGATGACTTTGTCATTGGAACGAGTTTAGTAAATAAATAAATGATTAAATTGTGAGTCTTGTGTATGTCTTTTATTTTATTCTGTATCAAATAGTTTACAGTAAGTGTGGATTCAAATAAATAGCCGAAAGCATGCTCCTTGCTAGTAATTTAGACTGTTTCAGACTTGCAAATGGTGTGATCTATCTTCAAAACACAATCCATTATGATCACCACATCCTGTTTAATAGGGTCCATTATAATGAGATTCTACTGTATAGTGAAATTTCTAGTATATAAAATTTTTAATAGTAATTTCAAATCTTTTATTAAATCAAATTGTTAAAATGTAATTTTAACCCATCTTCTAAGGTGGTACCAAACTTCTAAATTTCAAAAATTGGTACCGAAAAGTACAACTGCAGCAATCCTAGCGGCAGAAATGTGAGGCTAAAGAAGTTGTAAGATGATAACGTTCCCTTCAAGTGTAAGTTAACAATTTAACAACTTATATTTGGTATAATTTAATTGGTACGATTTAACAACAGAATGTCTGGTCGCAAGTAATTTCAAAATGTAATTAGTTCTAAGATGGCTTTATCAAAATTTCTTTCAATATAATATATATATATATATATATATATATATATATATATATATATATATATATAAGTTATATAAACATTTTATGTGAACATTTCATAATTAAATGCGTGCTAGGAGAATTCCTGCTTACGCAGCTTTAGTATTATATAGGTGTGAGAACAGAGCCCCGGCAGTGTGTAAGTCGCCTCTGTATCGCACAGACGTTTTCCACTCCGATTGAGTGCATATCAATTGTATTGTTTTATTAAGTAAATTTAATGTAACAGTTTTCTAAATTAATTGTTTATTAAATTCAAAGGTTTGTAAAAATAAAAATCATTTTTAAAAACCTTTCTTGCTTAATATAAAACGTAACTGGCGCAGTCGGTAGGACACCTCAAGGAAGTTAGTGAATATAACGTCCGTCGGTTTTAACCGTTAATTGAGGAAACCTTAAGTAGAGTGAATATCTACAACCACTTAATAGAGCGCATATCTATTAAGAACACGAGCGAATATCGTGTAGGTGAAAAGTAAAAAGTGAAAGTTGTTCAAATGAGCAAAGTATTTTGGATCAACTTGTAAGTAGATCTTAAGATATAGAATTAAGAAAAAAGTAGAGTAAATACTTTTTAATTTTATATAATTGATTTTTAATTTTTATTATTTTGAAAAATAATATTAAATAATGGCAACGCCAACATTAAAAAAGGAGTATCTTGACATGATACCCGAGTATAGTGGAGAGCCCACTATGCTCCACAGATTTATCTCGATATGTGATAAGATAGTGAATAAGTTTTATGTAAGCGAAAATCCAGAGGATTTTCAAAATGAGTATCTGTTCTCCTCTATTCTTTCTAAATTAAAAGGCCAAGCACTGGAAATGGTTGTAAACTCTAACTCTTACAATTGGCACGAAACTAGAAAAGTATTATTAATTAGTTATTCAGACAAAAGAGATTGTTTCACATTAAACTTAGAGATGTCAGAATTAAAACAAGAAAGTAACGAAACACCATTTCAATTCTATGAGAAAATTCAAAAGTTACTAAATTTACAAATTTCATTTTTTATGAATAAAGAGCCTCAAAGGCAGATGGCTAAAGACATTTTAATAGAATACGTTCAGAAACTAGCTTTAAGAGTTCTCCTTAGGGGTTTGCATGAACCCATCGGGTCACTAATGCGTACCAAGAACCCTAACACTCTTAGTGAAGCACTTAATATGCTCACAAACGACTTCCAATTTAAAAATAATAAAATGTTTACTCAGCCAAGCAAACAACCAGTCTTTCAGAGAAGCCAAACTCATAACGTAAGAAGACCAATACATACTGAATTTAAATACCACCAAATACCTAAACAACTTTATCAACACCCAAATCCTTCCTATAGACCACCAACTTTTGCTAATCAGGGTCAGCCTCAAAGGGGACAACCAAACAACAACACTACTAAACCTCAGTATCCTCAGCGAAATACGGGTTATCAACCTACCCCTATGAGTATTTCCACCAGACAGACAGATAGGCCTTCTAGACAAACGAATTTGTATCAAATGACCGGACAAGGAGCCGAAAAAGACGATTACACTATGTACCAGACTAATGGACAAGAATCATTCGCTTTTGAAGAAGATCTCGGGAAAGAAGAGTACTTCGAAGAATCCCAAAATTTAACCGACAACTACGAAGAAGAGACCGCTAAAATCGATCAGGACGATTTTTTAGGACATACAAGCCTCGGAATCGATTTTCAATAATGAATCTACAAAGCGAAAATAACGAGCTACCATTTATATACGACACAAACACCAAATCTAGAATATTAATTGACACAGGCAGTACTAGATCATTTATGCGAAAATCTTTAGGCTGGAAAAATTTTAAAACAAGCATTAAAAAAGAGCCGTTTGAAGTAATCACCGCACACGGCACTTCAAAAGAAAATTTTTGTTGCACCATACCTCTGTTGTCTAAAAAAGCAATTAAATTTTATTTATTTGACTTTCATCAGAATTTTGACCTATTACTAGGGCTAGACAATATAAAGGATTTAGGAATAAGCTTAGACTTTATAAATAATAAATTAATACTTTGTGATGAGGAAATCCCTATTCAATATTTTAACACTGAAAAAGGAAGTTGTAATAAAACAGACAGCACGTCAATAAAGCAGGAACAATTTAGTTATGTTATACAAGCCCGCACTAGCCAAACAGTTAAATTAAAAATACAAAATATTCATAATGGAGAAGGTATTTTACCACACAAACAAGTGAACGGATTAGAAATCCCGCAGTGTATAGTTTCAGTGCATAAGGGTGAAGCCTATTGCCCTATTATAAACAATACGGAAGAAAATGTAAAATTAACAATAAGTAAACCATTAGAAGTAAAATCTTTAGAGGAATATAATATTTTCAGACCTGATGCAATGCAAATGAACGCTAATTTCAATTTATTAGATTATAAACAAAAAAATTCGAGAAGAAAAAATTTAGATTTATCAAAATTTAGAATGGAACATATGAACTCGGAAGAAAAATCCGCTATAACAAGTTTAATAAAAGATTATGCAGATTTATTCCATATTGAGGGAAACGATTTAACTTTTACCAACCAAATAAAACATGTTATTAGGACTACTGATGAAATTCCCGTATACTCCAGAAATTATAGATATCCAGAGATTTACAAGAACGAAATTAATAAACAAACTGAGGACATGCTTGAACAAGGAATTATTAGACCTTCAAATTCTCCATGGAACTCTCCTGTCTGGATTGTACCCAAAAAACAAGACGCTTCTGGCAAAAGAAAATTTCGATTAGTAATAGATTTTAGAGGATTAAACAAGAAAACAATTGACGATAAATTTCCCTTGCCAAACATTACCGACATATTAGATAAATTAGGACGATCTCAGTATTTTACAACTTTAGATTTAGCCTCAGGATTTCACCAAGTAGAAATGGATAAAAATAGCATAGAAAAAACAGCGTTTTCAACAGAAACGGGACACTATGAATTTTTAAGAATGCCTTTTGGACTAAAGAATAGCCCCCCTACATTTCAAAGAATTATGAATAACATTCTGAGAGGAATCCAAAATGAAACATGTTTAGTTTATTTAGACGATATTATAATTTACTCCACTAGCCTCCAAGAACATATACAAAGACTTAAAGAAGTATTCGACAGATTACGCAAAGCCAACTTTAAAGTACAGCTGGATAAAACAGAATTTTTAAGAAAAGAAGTAGCGTATCTAGGGCATGTTGTTACACCGGAAGGCGTAAAACCTAACCCAGCAAAGATTTTGGCAATCAAAAACTATCCAATACCCAAAACCACCAAACAAATTAAAGGATTTTTAGGACTAATAGGCTATTATCGAAAATTTATTAAAAACTTCGCCAAGATAACAAAACCGTTTACTAACTGTTTAAAGAAAAATGCAAAAATAAATATAGAAAATCCAGACTTCATTGAATGTTTTGAAACATGTAAAAATATACTGACTAATGAGCCCCTTCTGCAATACCCAGATTTTGAAAAGGAGTTTACTCTAACAACAGACGCTAGTAATTTTGCACTAGGAGCAATTTTAAGCCAGGACAATAATGGGAAGGACCTTCCTATAGCGTATGCCAGCAGAACTTTAAATGACAGCGAAACTAATTACTCCGCGATTGAAAAGGAATTACTAGCAATCGTATGGGCCACTAAACACTTTAGGCCTTATTTATTTGGAAGAAAGTTTAAAATTTATACAGACCATAAACCTTTACAATGGTTATTTTCAGTTAAAGAACCAAATTCCAAGCTTTTAAGATGGAGATTAAAATTAGAGGAATATGATTATGACATAAGATACAAAAAGGGCAAATTAAACCAAAACGCCGATGCCTTGTCTAGAATACAATTGAACATTACTAATAAAAGGTCAACAAACACCCAACACACTGTAGAACCAGACCTTGATTTATCTCCAGCTGGATTAATCCAACGTTTCTTCCCGGAATTAAATGAAGATAACGAGTCTATGGTCGTACAACTCGACGCAACAGATAATGCCAACTTAGAGTACGATCAAGAAAGTGACAGTCAAACCGTGCATTCCAACTTCGAAGGGAACACCCAAATTGAAATACCAATTTCCGACGAGCCTGTAAACTTTGGGAGAAATCAAATATTTTTGTCATTGGTAAAGTATGAGCCAAAGAAAGTAAAAATTATAAAACTATTCGGAACTTCAAAAATTCGTTTAATGGTCGAAATATCAGAAAATAACTTTAAAGAAGACATAGTTAACTTTGTAAAATCATATTTGGTACCCAAAATAAAATATAATCTATATTTTGAAGACGATTTTTACGAGAAATTTGCATCATGCGTAGCCAAAAATTTCAAACAAACTGAACTAAATTTGGTTAAGTGCAATAACAAACTCTTAGACCTAACTTCGGAAGAAGATACCTTAGAAACGATAAGTAATTATCATGTCAGCAAAACCAATCACCGAGGGATACAAGAAACATACGAACAAATTAAGCGAAGATATTATTGGCCTAATTTAAAATCACTAATCCAAAATTTCATAAATCAGTGTGACATATGTCAAAGAACCAAATATGACAGAATGCCCTTACAATTAGAGATGAACTTGACGCCTACAGCTTCAAGGCCTTTCCAGATAATTCACATCGACACTATCTCTTTAGAAAAGAATGCGTTTATCAGCATTGTCGACAGTTTCACAAAGTATGCTCAAGCTTATCGCTTGGGAAGCTCTCAAGCTACAGAAATTGCAGGCAAGTTATTAGATTACTTTGCGCAGTTCTGCTTACCAACAGTTATTATCTCAGACAATGGAACGGAGTTTAATAACAGGATTGTGAAAGAGATATTAGACCTGCATAAAATCAAAATTCATTTTATCAGTACACAAAACCCTCAATCAAACGGATTATGTGAAAGATTTCATTCCACCTTAATAGAACACATAAGGCTGTTAAATAATCAAATCGAATTTAAAAAAGACAGTATAATTAAGAAAGTAAAATATGCTATAATTGCCTATAACAATAGCATTCATTCAGTCACAAAATTAACGCCGTGCGAAGTCTTATTTGGACACATAAATTCAAACTCTTTATTAGATATAGATTTAGAAAAACAAATTGTAAATGACTACGTTTTAAATCATAAAGAAAAAACAAAAATACTTTACGAAAACATTAGGGATAGCAATCAAAGAATTAAAGAAAAAGTTTTAGAAAAAAGGAATGTAAACAAAGAACCACTTCCAGAAATACCATCTGAAGTTTATATAAAATCAGTTCAGAAGCAAAGCAAAACGAAAAACAGATATAGCAAGGAAGAAATAGCTTCGATAGATAAAGAAAGAAAAACTGGAAAAATAAAGCCTAGACATCATAACACAAAAGACAAAATACATTTGTCGAAAATTAAAAGGCCTAAGAAGATAAAAAATGTAATTAATGACCAAAATCCTTCTTGTTCATATTCCACACAATCAAATTAAAATCCCAACCATACCTTTGTCCATTAATTCTATGCAAGAAACTTTATTAAACCTTTAAACAACATTGTTTTATTAATTGTATGTGTTACAAACTGTTGTAATTTATTAAATGATATGTAACTAATTATGGTAATAAATATCGTTAATTATTTGAAATATGTTAATCACAAAAAGAAATGTAATTGAAGAAAATTAGAAACTACACTCTTAAAGAGATGACAAAACAAAAAGAATTCTTATAAACTGACTAGAATCCTTATCAAATCTATAACAGGCAAGTTGAATGTAAATGATGGTAAAAATTATGAAAAATTATATAAAACTTTTATTGTAATCAATGTAAATTTTGTAGAACAAAAATTAGATTCTGATAACAATTGTATATGTTATAAACATTTTGTATCTATCCTATGATAGAAAAGACTCATTATAAATTGTATTAATCAATTCCAAATACTTTTGCTCAGTTGAATTATAATGAACAGAAAATTAGACTGTAAAATGCCCATCATCAAAAACAATAACGCCTACAAACTACGAGGATACTGCGTTGGAAATCGCAGACAACCCATTTAACTGGATCTTGGAAATCAACCTTTGCCTGGTGACTTTCTCCAGTGAAGAGGACTTCAACCCATGCCGAAAATTGCCCTTTACGGAGGCCTATTCAGCAGCTTATATACTTCGCCCTCATCAAGAAGATGAAGAGGACCTCAACCGATGCCGAAACTTCGCCAACCCCCGAAGTTTTCTTTAGGGATGGAGGAGTTATATAAACATTTTATGTGAACATTTCATAATTAAATGCGTGCTAGGAGAATTCCTGCTTACGCAGCTTTAGTATTATATAGGTGTGAGAACAGAGCCCCGGCAGTGTGTAAGTCGCCTCTGTATCGCACAGACGTTTTCCACTCCGATTGAGTGCATATCAATTGTATTGTTTTATTAAGTAAATTTAATGTAACAGTTTTCTAAATTAATTGTTTATTAAATTCAAAGGTTTGTAAAAATAAAAATCATTTTTAAAAACCTTTCTTGCTTAATATAAAACGTAACTTATATATATATATATAAATTATCTAATCATAGTAAATGTTATACAAACATGTCTTACTAATAATTTTTTTAAAATTTCTGTGAGATGTTTTACCCGTTAATATACATATTTCTTAACGGTGATTATAATTTAGACTTTGTTCACAAAAACTTGTATTTAGTTTGATAAATATACTTCCTTTAACTGCAACAAGCATTTCAGTATAACATGAGGGAAATACTTCCTGTTTTTACTTCTTTGTGAATCCTGAAAGCTTGGCTATCAACTGTTACCTGTTAGTCAGTGGATGTAACATCACTGACTTCGAAGTATACTTCATAGTGGTGTTTTTTTTATTAAATAATGATCTTTCAAACTAACTGTAGTAGTTGAATTATTACAAAGCAGTAGGGGAAAGTATCTGTTTCTAATAAGTGGATTAGGTTTCTGTATTGACAGCAGTGTTATAACTCTTCAGCTGAAACATATGTTCTGTTGTAATGGCTTCTTAAACAGGTTATTAATTTTTGTGTTGTGAACAGTTTTATATTTTGTTATGGTAAGAGTTCGTTTTTAAACTATTTTCTGTGTTTAATCTTGAAATGTTTATTTTAGCTTTGGCAGTGTTTGTTAGATATGTAGTGTATATACATATTTTAGAAAAAAATATTCAAATTTTCATCACATGGTGTAGTGTTTAAAAATAGTCTCAACCATTTCATGTTTCTTTCACATTTATTACACAGTGAGTAGGAAATAGTACGCAGTGAGATATTGATGGGGATTTTTTGTTACATATGAAGATTAATCAGAAGGGGAAATAGTTATAATTTCCCATGTTTTAATAATTAGAACAAAAGCCTGTTGAGAGGGATTATATTTCAGTTAGTTTCATAAAAAATATTTTTTATGTGACAAAACCTCTGTCTGAAGAAGATGGAGAAGAAGAATTCAACATGTCTTACTTTTAAAAAAAAGCAGCAAAGTAAAGGCATAGTAAATGCCAAATGTTCCAGATCTAGTAAGTGTTAATATTTCTGATATTGTGATACTTCTCTCAACACCAACAAAAACCAAAACTGGTAGACTGTCTGGACACATTCAATTTGCTGTTAGTTTCGGTAGTCATGATATTCGTTAGAAAATTATATTTTTAGATATAAAGGTTTTTCTAAATGGCCCGATAGAAAATTATTACCTTTAGGACTATTGATAAATCTTGTGTATAAAAGTTTAGTTTATAACTAAAATATGTTAAATTTACTAGACTACAATAAAAAATTTAATTTAGACACTGATGAAGATCACCACATAGCGATCGAAAATGTTCTGTCTCAGTAAGTTTTAACAAATTTACAAAATTTAAACTTTGTAAACTAGTAGCCTAGTAAACTAGTAACCTAGTAAACTATTGTTTAAGTGATTAAGAAATCTAATATTTAGAGATTGCTACAGTTTTGTAATTTTTGTGATTGTATTGCTTTATAATAATAACTTGTAAGCTCAATGCCTGATTCATGCCAGAACAAACTATTTATATAACACATACATATACACAGGAACAGGCATTCAGGGTATAGGCTTTACACTGAGGCAACAAAAAATCTCTCATTTCAACACAAGATGTTTTGAGATTTGACAAACCACTAAAAGAAATGTAGCTTTTGATAACTGGTATAGTTGCAATCAATTTACAGAGAAGCTACTGAAAAAGAAATACATGAGAAAAAAACCTTTTACCAAACATAAGAAAAGAAGAGCATAGGACAATGTAAAGGTATACTGGAAGTTTAACCTTGCTTTCAAACATTTCAAAAAACATTCAAAACTATTTCATTGGTATCATTAAAGCACCATGGCCCAGCAACAGACAAATCTTCAGGAAAACTAAAGATAATTTCTGACTATAACAGGACAAAGGAAAGAGTAGATTCAGTTGGTCAAATCTGTTCAAACTATTCATTATCCAGAAGAACCCAATGATGGCCGATGGTAATATTTACCATGATTAACATTTCTGAAGGGTAAACTCATTAGTCCTATACAGATCTTACAAGGACGCTCCTAACATTACAAGGTTGGAGTTTATGAAAAATCGTGGTAAATCATATGTTACACCAGCTATGGAGTAAAGTCTTCACAGGGACTGCCACAGTAAAAAATGAAAATAGCAATGAAGAAGATTTTGAAAATTGAAAAACCCTCCTCGATATCCAATAGAAGAGCCTATAATTAAAAGATACTTAACTAAGTGAATACGTAAGGGCTTACTTGCTGATGTGTTTCGAAACATTCATTCCTTTTACGAAGCAAAGCCTTTCGTATTCACTTAGTTAAGTATCGTTTAGTTATAGTTTAATCAGTGAATTCAAGATAATTGCAACGAGCAACTTCAATAGAAGAGGTTGACCATGAGGTTAGGAAAACCTTTAGCTATTTCCTTCCTCGGATCAAGAGAAAAAATAAATATCTTTGCCAAGTTTGTGGTAAAGCAATTTGCTTAGAATGTGCCCATAAGGTATGTAGACAATGTGTCATCAATAACTAAATCATTACTCTCTACCAAATAAAGTACTAGATCTCCTTTTTTAAAAGTAATTGTTATATCTATATAACTTTTTTTTAATTTTATAAATAAATTTTAGAGTCTTTTCACCTACTTTTTTTTATTTATATTTCTTTTCCATGTCAACTTCAAGTTTTATAACTTTTCAAGACATGTACGTAATTATGAAAAATAAAGTATTATGATTAGTAAGACATACTTAACTGTCTATGGAAACTTGGTTTAAAATACAACTACAAAATACAAATATTTCCAGTAATGAATATTTATTTATACATTTTATCTCTTTTCAAAAAAATTTAACTTCTCTTTGCTGATTATGATATGCACTTTTTTTTTATGTAAACATATTTCAAAAATTTTTCAACCATATTGTTATAGTTAAGAAAATAAAATAATACAATATTTTTTTCTTCATTTTTATTTAGTTACTGTCAGGGGGAGGTGAATTTTGTTCAAGGGATTTCTCACACTGCTATGTAGTATTTAGATAATTTTTCACTTTATAAAACTAAATAAATTTGGCCCACTTATATGCGATTCAATTTAATAATATTGTAACTTACCAAACTAATCAAGTAAAATTCTCAAAAACTTTCTTCCTATTAATTCCAACAAGTTAAAATTCAGTTGAAATTCAAAAGCTTCATTAGATATATGGGAAACAAAATACATGAGTTAAAATATATAAAATCATACTTGTATTTGCACATTTCTTATTGCCTCGATGTGTTCAAGGCAATTTTTACAAAAATTTTAAATGTTACCTTGAATGTTTTTTCTTGCCAGATATATTTAAAGTTTTTATCTTAAAAGGTTTAACACAACAATTGTACATATATTCAATTAATAATTGTGTGTGTGTGTGTGAAGTATATTACTTACATTTTTCTTACATTACGTAGCATTACAAAATCAAAATAAGTATTTATATATAGAAATAAACACTGTTATTGTCACAACAAAATGACTTTACCTAAACTGATATCTTAATGTCCTGAAAGATAATTTCATTTTTACAAATAGTTCTTCAGTTTATCAATTTTTGTTATCAGTCAGTTTAAAATAATCACATGTGCTTGAAAAAACAAGTACATGTATCTAGAGATATGTTTTAAAAAACTGTTTTAGTTTTATATCTTCCACATTCCAAGTAATTGCTTTGAAGATATGTAACAGTATTTTAAAATATTAATAGTTTCTTATTCGTTCATAAATAATTATACTGTATCTTATTTTGATAGGTGGGAGTTTAAATTACTATTTTAACTAAAAATAACGAACTACCAATAGTTTTTTCAAAGGTTAGTTCTCCAACTTTAACTCTCATGAGAAGATATTCTTATGACAACATTCACTTCTGACAGCATGGCTGTAGTAGGGCACAGTATCCTTTAAGTTGGTGGTCAATGACTATTAATAAAAATTATGTTTTTCATATTTTTAAATAGTTAATTTAGAAAGTCCATTAGTTTTTAACATAGCAAAAAACTAATTTTGTTTAATACATTAACATTTTCCTCGCTCATATTTTTTGTATAACTTTTATCGTAGATATAGCTTTTTGTTTGTTTTTAAGAATTTGTTTTAAATTGCAGCAGGCAAAATCGCCTCCAACTTCACAAGCGAACTCATCGCAATCAAAGAAGCTCTGAGTATTTACCTCACTTGGACAACACTCAACCCCTCTGATGGCATAGTAATCTTCACGGACTGCAGATCTGCTCTTCAGGCTCTCCAAAAAGGAAATACAAACCTCGCCCAAAAGATCAATACCCTTCTGTCCTTAATTGAGGAAAACAAGAAGCTTTGTACGCTTCAATGGATCCCGGGACACGTCGACATCAAAGGGAACGAAGAGGCCGATTCTCTGGCCAAGGAAGCGAGGACCATCGAACCAGCCCCCGTGATTACAACATCTTTCGACGTAAATGTCGTTGCAAAACAGAAGCTCTGCCATAACAACCGAAGAAAATCATCACTTCCTGAGCTTAACTTCGACAGGGAAATAACAAAAACAATTGCCAGACTGAGGACAATGCACCTCAAAGACATGAAAATCTTGCCTGATGGATCAAGAACATACACTGAATGTAGGCACTGCCCAGGGATACAGCTTGATCCCGATCATCTCTTCAACTGCCCGTCCATCATTGCAGCACTATTTAAGATTGACTTAAACTGTTCTAGGGAGACTCTTTATACGGATAAAGCTGCAGAGGTGGCCAGTGCAGTGCTTCACGCCTTTGGAACCGTGTAACTGTGCTCCCTCTACCTTTCTCTGAAATTGTTTTTATTGCACTTGTCACACGACAACAACAACAACAACAACAAGAATTTGTTTAAAAATGTAAATTTCTTTTAATATTTTATCTACATTTTAGATATTAAATTTTATTTTATTGAATCAAAACATAGTTATTTAAAATGTATCAAGGTATAATAATTATATTCAAAATGTAATTAATTCATTCAAAAAAAAATGCTACCCACAAGAGAAATATTTATTCACTGCTATTGTAGGTTTAATATGTACTAAGTTGGAAAAAGACATCACAATATAGACTACTATTAAGAGCTTACTTGGTGTTCAAGAGTCAGGAATATGATATAGAGTACTCGCTATAAAGGTTGTTCAAAACTTCCCAAAGCAATCGTGGTGAATTCTAGATAGACCACATACGTTAGCTATATATAACCAATGGGTGTAGGATCTTTTGTTTTTAGTGTCACTAGCTTTTTTTACAGAGTATGATCATTTCTATGTAGTTGAGACTAGTCAAATAGTAATTTAGAAATAATGTTGATAATTTTGGAAATTAAATGCCATTGCGATACTTATGAATAGGCACAAATTAACAAAATAAGTGATAACTTATTGTAAAGTAACATAATAAATAACTGCTCTTACTTATATTTGCACTTGCTCAACACTGCAAGTTATGGACTATTCTGGCTACTCTTGTATGTTGTGTTGTTGTGAATCTGTAGTGTTTTGGTCTGTAATGTGTTGTTTTGTTTGTGTTTTTTTAAAATATATATTCAAAAACAGTGTTTGATTATGAGAGTGTTTTATCATTTTTATAGATGGAACTAGTTTTTGTGCTTTTTATTTATTTCAAAATTATCTATTGTTTAGTTTAATGCTTTTATTAGCATAGACGTTCTAGGTTTGTTTTGATGTTGGTGTATGTGTAATGTGCCTTGTATATGTTTGAAGAAGTTTGATATGATGGTGTTTTTGATGTCTTTTCTGTATTCATTGTATCTTGTAGTAAAATTTCTCCGTGTTTGTTCTATGTAAAAGCTTGGGTATTCATTGCATGTGACTTTGTATATCCTTCTCTGTTGTGTTTGTTCTGGAATGTTTTTGTGTTATGTCAGTGTTTCTCAGTTGAGTTGGAGGTTTTGAAGGAGATTTTGTATTTCACTAAAATATGAAGCTTTTATGTGATATGATGTCATGATATGTGATGGTTATATACTTTTCTTTTATTGATTTTTGTTCTGTGTATTTTTAAATAAATAAAACCTCTAAACCACAAATAACATTTATTCAAACCTTATGTACATTTCAATTGCCCAGCAATCATCTTCAGAGGTATTTAAAAAATACAACTAACTTTAAACAACCTAATACTACAAGTATATAGGTATAAGCCGGTAACTACTTCGCCACGCCCCTTATTTTAAAAAACTAGTACGACCAATCACGTTGCAGTAAATTCCCCCTCTGCAACTTGGTCCAGTCTTTCAACTCCCATGGTGAAGAGTTACTGTTACAACTATTTCAATTTTACAAAAAAAACAATAATATTATTTATTAACAAAAAAGGTTTTGTAAAATTGAAATAGTTGTAACGGTAACTCTTCACCATGGGAGTTGAAAGACCGGACCAAGTTTCAGAGAGGGAATTTACTACAACGTAATTGGTCGTACTAGTTTTTTAAAATAAGGGGCGTGGCGAAGTAGTTACCGGCTTATACCTATATACTTGTTGTATTAGGTATAAATGTTATTTGTGGTTTAGAGGTTTTATTTATTTAAAAATAAACATTACGTCACAGTTGCTTCATACAGTTATTTGTTCTGTGTATTTTTTTGCATATGTTGTCTATTTCGGTGTATTTGTAACCCTTTTATGGAATGTATTTTATTGTGTTAAGGTCATTTTGTCTTTGTGCATCATGGGATGTTTATGATTAAGTGGATAATGGACCTTAAAACAGTATGTTTGTGATGTATTGAGTGTTTAGATGTGTTGTTCTCACTGTAACTAAATGTAACAATAAACACAAATTTACAATATACAAATCATCCCCCAACACATATAAAGTAGTACACAGGGAAAGAAATTAAAAGCTGTTGAATTTAAACTCTGTATGCTTTACAGTCAGCACTCTTTTTACCAAATGACTAAAGTAAACATACCTTATCTTCTAGTCACATTAGTTCACTGTTTCCAGTTCCTATGAATACATTATACAAACACTTTGTAGGAGTATTTTACTAATTTATTTTATGTTTATTTGTACTTCTATTATTTTTACTGTCGGCATTTTGTGCAATAAATAAAGTGTTCTATTATTTGTTAAAGTATATTTTAGTACTTTTATTATTTTAGTTTTATTATTAGCGTTGTTGCAAAACCGTTAATTTTATGTCAGAAGAAGAAGACTAAGAATACTGTATAATAATGTTGACAATAATAACGGGCTAATATTGGGAGTTATCAGAGACGAAGAGGACCATGGATCTGTCAGTGAACATGATACAAACTCAGGGCAAAACTCACTTCAAACTACACCCTACACACATACTCAATACACAATTACATTACAACTCACACGTACTTTTTTACATCATAACTCCTAATACACACTAAATAAACCCACACCACCATAATATCCCACCCCCACCCTGACACCCTAACCTACGTAAACCTTGAGATCAGTTACGGTCTGGGTTGACAATGGGACACATCTCCAGAATCGGCCGTCCTCAACAAATATAAGTAAGTGCTACTTTAGGCAAGTTTATAAACATTTAAAACTGTTTACAGTAAATATTATTTCACACTAACCAGGTGTAAATTAAGTTGCAAAAATCCCTAAATTCTGATTCATGCCATTTCTTTGTTTATTGATGATTTATACTTTAATTACATTAACAACTCTTACAAATATTTATATACAATCAATAATAGGATATTATTCAAAAAGATGGGGAATTTTTCCCCATATTAGTAATCTAGATGAAGTAAAGGCTTCATCATTGTTATTGTATTTTTTTAAATGTAATGAGATTGAACCATCTAAACACAAAAAGCTAAAGAGCATAAATAAAAAATGGCAGGCGACACCAACACAACACACCTGAGCAACAGCCTTGTCAGCATTTCACAGTATGAAAAAATGCGCTAAGTATTTATAAATCAATAAGTAGTGTTTTTTTTGCCAAGATAAACAAACAAGTGTAATTATATTATTAGTTATTTTTGATTATTTTTGTAGCATTGGGGTTTTTCCAATATTTTATTGTAACACACAAAATGCAAGAATAAATCATTCTATTGGTCGTTATAAAAACTTTGATCGAAATTTAATTAAAAATATCAGAGTTATATTAACTAAAAACATTTGTACATATGTTAGTATGTTACACTTGCCTAAAGTAGCACTTATTTTTTTTTTATTATTAAGGACGGCTGTTTTGGGAGATGTATCCCAAATGTCAACTTAGACTGTAACTCTGATCATGAGTCAACAAGACCATCAGTTATGATTTTGAGTTGACAATGGGACACATTTCCCAAAAGTGCCATCCTCAATATATAAAATAGTAAGTGCTACTATTTGCAAGTGTAAAATACTAACATATGTACAAGTGTTTTTCTTGAAAACTAGTAGCTTAAGTGAAGATGGAATCAAATAACAGAATTAAATTCATATTTGTTGATTCCATCTTCACATGAGCTACTAGACCATGAGCTGTGACCCATTGTCAACTAAGACCGTAACTGATCTCAAGGTTTTCGTACGTTGGAGTGTTAGGGTGAAGGTGGGATACTATGGTAGGGCTGTGGGTGTACTTTGTAAGCATTAGGAGTTATGATGTCAAAAAGTGTGTGTGAGGTATAATGTAATTGTGTGTTCAGTATGTGTGTAGGGTGTAGTTTGAAATGTACACAACCAAACAATACGAAATATACAAACATTTCAAACTACACCATACACACATACTAAACACACAATTACATTATACCTTACACACACTTTTTGACATCATAACTGCTAATGCTCACAAAGTACACCCACACCCCCACCCTAACATCCTAACCTACGAAAACCTTGAGATCAGTTACAGTCTGAGTTGACAATGGGACATCCTCTACAAATGTAAGCAAGTACTACTATAGGCAAGTTTTAAAAATATTTACAACCATTTTAGAGAATTAAATTTCAATATTTCTCCACCACTTTGCAACAGTAAATATGATTTTAATACTACGTCCCAGAGATTGTCTGAGAAAAAGTTAATCTATATTACAGTAAGAATTTTCACTAAAGAAGCCTTCAGAGTCAAAACTATTTAGGTAGTTAGAAAATTTAATAATTAATATTATATATAAAAGGGTTATTTGAAGCACAAATGTAAAAAATGAATTAATCGTGTAATATCACTACTTTGAATATTTATCTGGAATAAATAAGATTTCAGTTAAATTAAAGAATTAGTTTTTTTTATTTGATATCCTAACAGACTGAGATCGAAATTTGAAATAAGTGATAGTTTAAATTACAATAAGAAAGGCAATAATGTTAAATTAAACTTAATAATAATTACCAAATAATTAAAATTTAGTTCCTTTAAAATAAGATACTAAATTAGCACCTTATAACAGCTACCACTGATAATTTAATACTAATAATCTCCAAATAATTTAGTCACAAATAATCTCCAAGATAAGTTGTAATGTTTTGCAGCCATAAGTTCTCATAGTTATATAGGTCACCACTATGATGTGGTTAGGTTGTAAGTGTGGTTATGTTGTAATATACGAGTATATGTATTACTCAAACAACATATAGTAATACCCCGTACTTATGCAATAGGTGGGACCAAGCGATAGCCGTGTAAGTCGGGGTATAATTTTACATAGGAATCAAAGATGTAATTGGGACCAAAGACTAAATAAACTAATAATTTAAAAGAAAAATGTCTATGTATTAAAATCTTAAATACATAATGTAACAAAAAATTATATTATATACATACATTTTGCAAAGAAACAGACGTTATTTTGACATAGAAGGCTTCGTAAAATCTAGTAAATTCGTTTTAGGACTTAAAGATTTTTTATTCTCACGCAGAGACTGATTTCCAAAATTTGTAAGCCTTGCTCCATTAAACTAATTCCCTTTATCAAGTTTCTAACCGTCATTTCATCTTCTACGTAAACTGGATCTAAAGAGTCTACGTTTTTAAGGTCTTGCTCTTGCTCACACATTTCTAAGAGCTCATCAATTAATTGTCTGCTCCTGGTTGTGTAAATCCATCAGTTCTTGAATGTCATCATTACCTACTTCTAAATTTATTTCTACTTCTGGCAAAACCGATACCTTCTTCAATCACATCAGCAATTTCATCTGGCTCTAGCACTGATTCCGCTTGAGTTTCAGAAGCGAAAAAAAATAGACACACCTTTCTCCTAGAGTCATTAAAAGTTTTTGTGAAATTTCACCTCCAAGATTGTGCAATGATTCTCAAAGCATCTAAAACTTTGAATTGTTTTTAAAAACCTACAACAGAGAGCTCGTTGTTCTGTCTCATAACTCCATGCAGATGCGCAAATGATCTTCTTGTGTAATAAGCTTTAAATGTTTTGACGACTCCCTAATCCATCGGTTGAAGCAAATTATTTGTGTTTGGTAGTAAAAATATCACTTTCATCCGTGTGTCGAAATTAGTTAAAGTAGTAGGAGGATGACCAGGTGCATTGTCAATTATAGGAATTGCTTTAAAATGAATTGGTTTATAATGACAATAATACTGACAATAATGTTGAAATGATGATCATAACCAGTCCTCAAAAAAAAGCTGTTACCAAAGCCTTCCGATTCGACTTCCAAATCACGGGCAAGCTGGCTTTAGAAATATTTTTTAATGCCCTTTTATTTTCTGAGCGATAAACTATAAAAGTTGCAACATACAGTCAACAGCTGTATTTGCGCCAAATATCACTATCATTTGGTCTTTGGTGGCCTTAAAACCTGAATATATTTTCTTTTCATGGGCTATAAGAGTTCTCATAAGCATTTTCTACCAGAACAGGCCAGAACTCGAACTGCCTGATTTAAAACCACGTACTTGGGAATCACATAAGACTGGGTAGCAAAAGTCGAGGTATTACTTATTACTGTATATTAATGTGTGTTTGTATGTGTATATATATTTGGACTAGGAGACTGACAGGCTTACCTTGGTAATAGTCCACTCTATAGTCTTGAAATAGAAACACAATGAGTGTTAAGTGCTTTTATGTGTTTCTATTTCAAGACTATAGAGTGGACTATTACCAAGGTAAGTCCGTAAGTCTCCTAGTCCAAAAAATCTAAATAAATAATCTTTACTAACCAAAACTAACCCATATATATATATATATATATATATATATATATATATATATAGAGAGAGAGAGAGAGAGAGAGAGAGAGAGAGAGAACTGATGAGAGCATCAACACAGCAAAGGAAACAATCCAATTAATTTGGCCTGCTTATACTTCTGATTTCAGAAATATTCCATTTATACAAAATACTGGATATCCTGGTTGAAAACAAGCCATTGGATTAGTTTATGTTGGGCATAGGTTGTTCAAAACAAATATGTACATAAAAATTGCCTCGACTTTTTAAACAAAAGAAATTACTGTAAAAAAAACACCTCCAATTTTGAAGTACTTTGTTACTTTAGCAAATTATTTGTCTGTTGGTTGTTGAAAGTGTTGTCTTAATGTGTTTGTTTTTTTGTAAGATATTTGGTAACACAAACAGATAAATATAATCTATCCGGTATTTACAAATTAACATGTAACACTGCTATTATATCGCCCAAAACTGGTAGATCATTCAACACACGGTTCGATGAACACATTAACCAAAGAAACAACACAAACCCAAAATCCAGATACGCAACAAACCTGAAAAACACGCGACACACACATGGACATAGATTCTAATTTAAACATTCCCCACGTATTAAAACAAAGAAAAAAACTAAAACCATTAGAAAAATAGGAAATATACAAACACTACGCAACAGATAAAGAAAACATATTAAATGACCACACACATTTTGAAGCCAACATTCTGTTCCATTTCATATTAAACAAGCAACCTAACCCACCAACAACCTTTATGCCTTGCGGGACTCTACCAGTAGAGGCTTTGCTTTGTAAAAAGAACGATTGTTTCTAAATGTGTCAGCAAATAAGCCCTTATGTATTCACTTAGATAAGTATTATTTAACTGTAGTTTAATCAGTGAATTCACAATGATACAACAAGCAACTTTAATTCATATTAGTTGATTTCCAAAAAACTGCATATTACCATGGCACACCCAATGACAAACCTAGCTATTTTTTTACCAGTGTTTTGAAACCTACAAGGACAACTTGTAACAGTTATGAAAATTAAGTGTAAAAAAAATATGCAAATAATTGATATTAGTTGATTTCATCTTCACGTGAGCTAATAGTTTTAAGTATATTCCCAATGAGTTTTAAACGGTCATCCTCATCAATCATAAGAGTTGTAAATAATCAATGACCCAGATCTACATATTACTTTCAATACCTAGATAAAAAATATAGAAATTTCAAAGCGTGATTACAACACTTTATCTGATATTTTCAGCCAAAGAGGTAAGGTTTTAAACAAAAACAACAAAATTTAGCACTAAGAGCAATATAAGATAATATGTTGAACAATTGTATGTAAAAAATAAATAATGATACGTATAGGTAAAATTTTATAAGCTGGCACTTGAGGGCTATGGGCCTTGGTGGTGAGAGACCAAGGGTAGAGGTGTTCCCAGGACAATTTTAAAAATATCAACCTTCGGACTTTTGCTGACTCATAGCATTGACTCGTTATTATGTTATTTATTAATAGTTTTTTTAATGTATAGTATAAATAACAAGAAATTAAATAACATGTTCACGGAAGTGTGCTAATAGGATTGTCAGAGGGTTAGGACAGGTAGACTGCGAAATTATGGCTGCAATGAGGAATGATGACAATGCCTGATGTTTTCTAGACGTGAATATACAACGAATCTACCTAAGAGCCAAGTGCCAGTTTATAAAATTTGACCTATATTACGACTATAATTACAATTGGTCAAAGGTCAGAGATAATTGTACCTAATGGTGAATCAATTGGCACTCCACTTAAAACTTGAAAATCATGAACTTAAACTAAATAAACCAGACAACAAAAGTTCTTCAGGAGTTACGATTTTGAGTTGACAATGGGACACATCTCCCTAAACGGCCGTCCTCAAGAAATATAAATAAGTGCTACTACAGGCAAGTTTGTAAATATTTACATGTGTTTAATAAAAGTTCTTTGGGAGATTTTCCAAGAATGAATCATTTCATGATTTGGTGATGTGCCTTGGCCACCTCGGTTGCTACATCTAATTGGCTGTGATTTTTTCTTAAGGGGTTTCTTTAATAAAATAAGCCTCAAACATTTTAAGCATGGGTTCCTAAACTGAAGGATACACCCTCTTTGTGGTACGCTTGAAGCCAAGTCAGGAAGGGGCGTGAAACTAGTTAGAAAATATTAAGTTAAATGTAATTAATATTATAGGAACAAACTTTATGTTGATAATGACTTCCATTGTGCCCTTACGAAAATAAAACCTCAAATATGCATGCTATTGTAGAAAAAGCAAGCTCAAGTGTCTCATAACAGATTTTTCTCTTATGAGTTATAATTTACTTTGCAATTTAAAACTTGAAATGTTAAATCATATTTCTTGTGAAAGTATGTAAAAATAAATAAATTGTTTTCAATATAATAATATTTGATTCTTGTTCATAAGACCATGCCATTTATTCATGGTGTTTATTCATTTATTCATACCAGTGGAGGGGGTCGTGAGAGGATGTCATTTTAAGAGGAGGGGGCGTGATACCAAAAAGTTTGTAAAGTGGAGGGGGTCGTGAGAGGATTTCATTTTAAGAGAAGGGGGCGTGGTACCAAAAAGTTTGGGAACCCCTTTTTTAAAATGTAAAGGATGCCATTCACAATGAAATAATCAAAAAATGTTGGAAGGGGTAATGACCAACTTCCAACAAAATCTTGAAATTTTCATCATATAAAAAGGCTGTCATGTTATTTTTCGTGCATAGTAAAATTGAAGTACTAAGTAAATGACAGTATATAATGATTAATTTTGTGTGAATAAATAAGGTATATATGTAAAATCATTACTAAAAAAATTATGTTCATCTGAATGACCCTGTACTTTTTTTAACCGGTTTGGGTAGTATTTAACCCTGGAACGCTAGAGTACGTAAATATTACGTGTTGCCCCCTCATTTTCTCTCCCCACTCCCTCCTACATGAATTAGACTGCCCAACTCCTAGCAGTGCTTTCTAGTGTCAGTTGGCCTTGAGACGGCATAGTGAAGTGAGTGTTATTGAGTTTTGGTACTTGTCTATATCCTGTTGTTTATTAGGTGTACGTCAATTTTACGTGGCGCTAGTAATAACTGAAAATTTTAGGACGTCAATTTGACGTGGCGCTAGTGATACAAGTCAAGCGAGTAAACATAGTTTTTACGTAGACCTTGTGAAATCAACATAGTTTTTTATATTTAGTTGTCTGCTTACAACTTTAAATTATTTTTTATTTGCGTGTTTTTTATTTTCTTACATTTAGTTGACATTTGGTATCTTTATATTATTTTTATTCGTGTTTTTTTTTTTTGCTAAAAATGAGTGTCCAAGAATATTTAAAAGACTGTGAAATAAGTGACATATTGGAGGAAGAGATAAGTGATGAGGATAATTTAGAATTTGAAGAGGAGTCAGATGGAGAAGATGAGTACGATAGCGATTTTGATCCCGAATACCTACCCGATAGGGCAGAGCTCGACAATACATATGAAAGTGAAGAAGATATTACAGAAAACCGGATTAGAAACATAGAACGTGGGCTAGTGCATCAACTGAAGAAGAGAAAGGTGAACGAGCATGAGGTTTCCCGTAATCAAGCATCCACTAGCGGCCATCAAGAGACAAGAAATGAAGGGTCAACTAGTAGGCAGGATGCGATAAACGTAAGCAAACAGCAGAAGCATGTAGAAAAGATGAACGTTGACACGTGTGTTCAGGATTACATTGTTTTGCCAAATATTGATACACTCAGTGGAAAAGATAATTTTATTTGGAACACTAAGGCCAATATTTCAACTGTTAAGACTTCAGCAAAAAATATCGTCCATATCACTCCTGGCCCGACTGCAAATTGTAATGCAGCTTTCAACCCCGTTGAGTGTTTTAAACTCTTCATAAATGAGGATATTAGTAAAATAATATTGACTCACACTAATGAAGAAATGAAGGTAAGACGTGCTTTGTATAAGAATGAAAACGATGGATCCCTAAACGATTTAGTTTATGAAGAGCTGGATGCATTTTTTGGACTTCTAGTACTGTCAGCAGTATTGAAGGATAATCATTTGACTACTAGAACAATGTTTAATTCTAATTATTCTGGTGATAAATACAGAGCAACAATGTCTGAAAGAAGATTTTCTTTTATTCTTGCCTGTCTTAGATTTGATGACAAAACCACAAGATTCGCAAGACAAAAGGATAATAAACTCGCAGCTATATCTGAAATCTGGGAGATCTTAGTTGATAGCTGTATAAAAAACTACAAAGCGAGTTCATATGTGGCAATAGATGAGCAATTGGTCGGATTTAGGGGCAAATGCCCTTTTCGAATGTATATTCCAAGCAAACCCAACAGATATGGGATAAAAATAGTCATGATGTGTGACAATAGCACTAAATTCATGATCAATGCTATACCTTATTTGGGAAAAGGAACTGTCCCACATAAAAAACCAGTGGCAGATTTCTTTGTAGAAAAACTTGTAGCCAAAACTATATCAGGAACGAACCGAAATGTCACTCTAGACAACTGGTTCAATAGTGTACCACTTGCTAAACATCTTCTAAAGGAATGTAAACTCACAACTGTTGGGACTATTAAAAAAAACAAGAGAGAGCTTCCAGCAGAGTTTAAGGATGTAAAATATAAAAACCGAGGAATAGCGAGCAGTATGTTTCTTTTTCATGAAGATGTAACGGCTGTGTCGTATAAGCCCAAGAAGAACAAACTTGTTACTCTAATATCTACTATGCATGGAGACACAGCTATAAATGATGCCTCCAAGAAGCCTGAAATTATCTTAACATATAATGCTACAAAAGGAAGTGTGGACGCGTTTGATCAAATGTGTCAGACTACAAACTGTGGCAGGAAAACCAGACGTTGGCCATTGTGCTTTTTTTTTAATATGATTAACATCTCTTTCATCAATGCGTATATAATTTACCTACACAACTTCTACAAACTTAATAAAAATAATGATAAAAAGGCTCTTTCAAGAAATGAATTTATGTTTACTTTACATAACGAATTATGTAGTAATTGGCAAAGACGAAGGCTCCAACAGACAAATATTTCAAATGACTTGAAGAGAACAATTAGGAATGTCTTGAGTATCGACAGACAGCAAGCAGACGTAACTTCACAGCAAGGACCACGAACATATTGCAACTTTTGCAATTGGAAAAAGAAGAGGATGACCACAACATACTGCCCTTGTGGGAAATCAATTTGCGGGGAGCATCAACTAAAGAAATGTCCCGAGTGTGGCTAATTCATCATGTGAAATTATAAAGACATTTCAAATTATATTTTGTAATATGTATTATGTAATGTATAAAAATATTTAAACTAAATAAACATTGACAAATAAATAAAGAAGAATAAAAAGATAAATAAAACACGGTAAAACCTCATTTAAATGACCAAAAGCAACTCTTTATTCAAACACGTCAATTTTACGTGGCACTAGTGAAATGCGCTCATAAATAGCGCTAGTGTTCCAGGGTTAAAATTAAGTTCAATTTACAAATAATCAGATTCCTATTTTGTAGTTTTTACTTATTAAATTGTAGTTTATTCGTTCATAACTAACGAAAATTATAACTTTACTATTAGTTTTAATTATGAAACACGTTAATATAGATTATCCAATATCTATTAAAATCTAGTTTTTGTTTGCGTAGTTGGCCACACTGCATATAGAATTATCAAGTTATCAGATATCAAATATTAATTTACAGCTGATCAGGCGAGTAGATCTGTAAGGGTTATGTTAGTATTACTAAGATTTTACATGTACACTTATTTATCAAGTTGGTAGGTAATGTCCATAATTTTGAGTTCTGGTTAAGTAGGTAATGTTTTAAAACACTATGTGGAAGATAGTACCAAGATTTTCACGGAAAATACTAGCGTTTAATTTTTTTAAACAACGAAGAAGTTTTATGTCTAGTGCTTTTTCTTTACAAGAAACATGGGATAAGAGAGTGAAATCTCCAATTTTAAATAAAATTAGAGTAGATGATATGTATTATGAATTAGATAATCAGTTTAACCATTTTGGTTCAGCCAGTGCGTTGGATATTGATCTCTTTGCAAATGCTGTTAATAGTGAAAATAATATGGAAGAGGTTGAAGATATTGTACATAAACTAAGGTTAAGTCCAGAAGCTATAAATATCTTAGATTCAACACATCATGCTTTTATTCGTCTATTTTTAACTTTTGGGGATAATGATGAATTGTTGAGAATATTAAATGACAGGTTAAATTATGGAATATTTCCTGACGAATACTGCACAATTTTGATGATGGACAGGTTTCTTAAGAGCAATAGTTATAAAAATGCAGCAAAAGTTGCGACCCTTCAGATGCTTCAAGAAGATTTTTCAAATCCAATTATTAAATATATGGCACTATATTCCTGTTTCAAATATCTTGAAAACCCAGTTCAATGGGATAATGAAGTTGAAGAAGTTGAGAAAACTGAAGAGGATGAGGAAGAGGTAAAAGTACGTGTAGACTATCTTCGTAATCCATTCTTTGACAACCATTTTGATTTAGTTGATCCATTTCATTTAATAGGAAAAACCTTAATTATGATTGGACAGGATATACCTGATGATTTTGGGAGAACTTGTAAGCTTATTGGTGGTGGCCTTTTTAACAAATGGGATTATGTAAAATCCATAATAGAGTCTTGCTTAAATTCAAATAATAAAGAGCTAGTATTCAAAGATGGAATAGCATTAGTAAATAGTCATTTAAATAACCAAATGATATTAAATAAAATGGATGAAGGGAACCAGTTTGCAACTATTAAAGAAGAAATTCAGAAAATGTTTGCCAGTTTAGAATCATTAGGCCTTGTTAGTCAAGAAAACTTATTAGGAATGACTGAATACAACCTTAAGAAAATAATTCAGGAACGAGAAGATACTGAAATTAAACGTCAGACTAAGGTGAGGATTTTTTTAAATTTACTTAGAAATCTAGCTGCTACACTATAAAACTGTGGTATGTATTTCCCATTCCTACATAATCGATTTTAGCAAAAACAATTATACTGGGGGATGCAGAAAGTCATCAGGAACGCAAACAAAATTATAAAAAATTGGGTATTTATTTACTGTGCCCATGTGTACGATTTTAGCAAAAAAAATTATACCGGCCGACGCAGAAAGTCATCAGGAATATGAAAAAAATAACAAAAACTTCGCTCAAGGAAATAATTACGATTTGATTTTATCAAATTAAAGTTGGGTACAAAATTCAGTGCAGGGCAGTCAGAAGTACTACGTTTGTCTATCAACAGCGCACCATACTACGTATACGTATATTTAAATATAGCTATAAAGTCTCCAGTTAGGATAGATTTGGTTGTAATTTTATACAACACAACATCAGCTAAATAGACATCTACTTCTGTGGAGTAATACTTTTTGCCAGGGGACGTCACGTGATCGCTATTGTAGCCTTACATGTGTGCATTTGGTTAAACGTATAAAATTATAACTAAATCTATCCTGACTGGATAATTCATAGGTATATAAAATTAACCTTCATCAAAAACAAACAATAATTACCAATATAGCTTCAGAACATGTTTTTGATTCGTTTTAGAAGCATTGTAATGAGGATGGGAAATGTGCATTTTTACCATTATTAGCACCACATATAAGGGAATTTCAATTTTCCAAAATTATTAAATTTTGGGGCGTGAGCGAGAGTTGTAATAATTTTTGTTGTATCCTTGATGACTTTCTGCGTTGGCAGGTATATTTTTTCGCTAAAATCGTACACATGTACACGCTAAATACATACAAAAAATTCATAAAATTACAAATTAAAAAAAAATCAACTTTAACAAAGCACTATTAGCACCAGCTTGGACAGGGCACACAAACTCCTCTATAGAATTAAAAATATCTTACAGACATCTTATGTTTTTGTGATAGAAATCACAAAATTACTCAAAAGCATGAAACAAACATTTTTAGACATTATTCCATGCTCAAAACAGAAAATCTACATTTAGAATTGAACATTTATACTTTTCTAACTTGGTTTTACATAAGCCATGGAGGGGGAATTGTTAATGTCCAAAATTTTTAGGGTGTGAGTGGATCATTTTATAATTTTACCCTAAAATAATTTACATGGGAATGGAATATAGGTACCAATATTATTAATGTTGTTCTTATTAATATCTCTTGGCAAAAAACCACTACCTACTCTTAGTTTTCACTAGATTAGTGCATAGTTCACAGTCTTGTACATGACTCACATGATTAAAGAATGAACTCTGATTGAGTGTGAAACGCACTGCTGAAACAACAGTAAGTAATGGTTTTTTTGCTATGTAGTGGTAAGAAGGGATATCAATAAGAACATTTTTAAAAACCTCAAGATGTAAACAAGCAAGTATTTAAGGTGGCTAGTGAACTAGCTACTAGATATAAATGGCTTTGTAAAAAAAATTATCTCTCAATGTAGAAAGTCCTAAGAAACATGAAAAAATGGTAAAAATATAGTCTTAATGACGTTGTTTTAAAAAATTTTTTTTCTGTTTTAAAATGACTTGTTTTATTGTGTAGAACACAAATAATAACTTTTTTCTGAGGAAAATACGAAAAGGTAATTTTTTTGCACATTTCTAATGTTAGTCTACTGCGCGCCCAGTTTATGTCAATAATTAGAATTCCAGATATAATCAATATTAGTAAAAAAATTATACCTGATGCAAAATGTCTTCAGATAAACCATTTCCAGTAGTCTGAGGAAACTGGTAACTAAACAAAATGGGCTCCTTTGGTCAAAGCTTGTAATATTCAGAAAGTCTTATAGTTTTTGTATACAAATATTGGCTGTGGCAAGACCTTAAAAGTTCCATCACTCTCACTCTAAATAGTAAATTTACTAACAGTAACATTGAATAGGTAAATATGCAGTTTAGGGAACTCAGGCAAACATGGGTAGAAGAACATTCCCCGCCATGTTCTAAAACTATTTTGATATTTGGTTTACTTTTTATTACAACAGAAGGTACTTTTTTATCAAGTTATAGTTGATTCTTGACCCATGATACCTGTCTGCACCACTTCTTCAGCCCTTTACAAAGGCTCTTCTCACCCATTCATTAAGGTTACTTTATGTTATTTTAATTTCCATTAATAGTTGATTAGTTGTTTGTTTACTTTTTATACTATTATATTTATTTTTCCTAGGGAAAAAATTATTCTCTTGCTCCAAAGTTGTTAAATTACAGTTATTTTGACAGAAAAAACTGAGCTTCCTAAACTGCTTACTGAATTTACTAAATTCAGCATCACCCAACTTAGTTAAAATTGGAAAGCAGCATTTAGTTTTATGCGCAATATTCAATAAACTCAACACTATACTATATAGCTACAGAGTATCTGGTTACGATAAATTTGGTTATAAAACATATCAAATTTAAAACTTGCAGTTTTTGTATTGTGCATTTTGAGATTTTTCTATAATTACTTTTTAGGTATTAACTTTACAAAAAAACCACTACTGACATTTTTCAGCAGCTAAATCATGACATTTCACGCTAGATCGAGATCGATAGAGATTAATACCAAAAGGTTTTTTTTTGCCAAGTTAATACCAAATTTAGTTTATCAATGGTACCATATTAAACTAGTCACAAAAAGTTTCAATATATATATATATATATATATATATATATATATATATCTATATATATATATATATATATATATATATATATATATATATATATATATATATATATATATATATATATATATATATATATATATATATATATATATATATATATAAGTTTTTAGATCAAGTACATTAGTTAAATGTCATTGGGTTTATTTTAGTAGGAAACTTCATTTTTTCAACAAGATGCTGTTGTAACAAGATACTTTGTAGTTATATTGTATGAGAGCGATATATTAATAGACTGTATTATAGTTCTGGTGTATTTAGAAACAGTACTGTGCATAACTATATTGGGTTTGTGAATTTCATTTGGTTGCCTTTTAAGCCCAAATATTAGGGTTCATAAAGTTATATATATTTCTATCACTATACCTATCCTAATCAGACACTATGTATTTCTGTCATGAAATAATAATATTTTATTGTGGCGTAAAATAGTGTGTTTACTAAAGAAATACTTCTTCACCAATCACTTTTACTCAAATATTTTTTTTATTGTTCATTTTCATGTTTGCTACTAAAAAAATCCTTCTAAACAAAAAAGAAGCAAAAATCAATTAGTGCTTAGAAGTAAAAAAATAATTTAACGTACCGACACAGAACTAACACTTCAAGGTTTTTTAATAAAACAGAGCACTGTATATTCTTACGTTATTATACAGATGGCCCAATTCCTGGTTCTAGTTTATTCTCTTTGTTATGACCAATTACATGATTTTTAGCTGTATTTATAGTTTATTTCAAGTTGAAATGATAATTTATTATTGTTTGTTACTTTTATAATTTTAGTTTATACTGGTTTGTAATTAGTTTTAATTTAGAGTTGTCACGACAAGTCAGAGGTGGGTGTGGTCTTGTTCCTACATGCAGCGCTGGTATTGGTTAATAAACTGGTCGCTGGGCGGAGGAGTAGGAGTAAGCCCATCGCGAGTTTATATTAGGTCTACTGTTTAGTCTCAGAATGTTTGTAATCTTCTGATGATGCTAACTGTGTTGGCGAAATGTACATCAAGGGTGTTTAAATATTTGTAGCAAGGGTTATTGTTATTTATTTATTATAATTATGCTACTGTGCTCTGTATAAAATTTAATCACTTTAACATTAGTTTATGACTATCCGAACTTTAAATTTTGTAAATTTGTAAAAACTTACTGAGACAGAATGTTTTCGATCACTATGTTGCAATCTTCATCAGTGTCTTCTGCTTGGATTTGTTAGGTCAAGCGGTGACGGTTTTAAAGGCAGGTTTTCGATAGAATCAAAGAGTATGTTCGATTTGTATTAGGTTTGTTCGTACTTAGTGTTTTTGTATGTCTGTAAATTTCATATTGTTCTAGTGTGTTGAGATGTGGTCCTTTTTTGTTGATGTGGTAGATTTCTAGGTTATGGTAAATGTCTGTGTATTTGTGTCATGTTTCTTTTATGTGATAGTTGGTGTTCCCCGATTCTTTGTTTAAAACTGCGACCTGTTTGCCCAATGTAGAATTTTTTGTACTTGTTGCAGTTTAATTTGTATATGCCTGGTGGTTGCAGTTTATCTATGTTGTTAGTGTCGTGTTGTGTACCAAAGAAAGATAGAATAGTCTACAGATGAAAGTGACTTAAATATACCGTTCCTATAGTAAGCAGTAAGAGCTATATAGGCAGAGATAAAACAAACTTTTGAAATGTTAATTATCATTGCAAAAAAATGTGACTGAGTCAACAAAACCGTATATACAGGTAGCTTGATTGCGTGAAAGGTGAATCTATAAAGATGTAAACCAGTTATCACCCCAGTCATATTTTTGTTTGAGCCTTCAAGTGGTTTACCGTGGCTGTTTAATCCGCAGATTAAAAAGTTAGAATTAAAACCACGAGGTGCGGTAAGCCCTATTGTTAACAAGGTTACTCTGGATTGCGTAATTTACGTTAATATTTAACATAGCAAGTTTAAGCACTGTTCTAAGCAAAATAGAGTCATTTAACACTAAAACGCAACGACACTGAATTTAATACAAATAAATTATAAATTGTTCATATTCCTTAACTACGCACTTACCATAGGTAAGAAGTGATGCAATGTTGGAATCGCGGTGAAGTCTCCACAGTACTGTGGTCGTCTCAGGCAGCGTAGAATTCTTGAAGGCGATCACGCAACTAAAAAACTCAATTGAAATATGAGTAAACGTAAAAGTTAAGCTTACAAAGCACTTAGTTTATTGCCGCGAGTACACGCACTAAGATTGCGCAACCGGCGAAATCGGGCGACACTTTTACTAACACGGCGAAAATATACAGTTAAAAATGTTCATTAAAATGCTCATTAAAAGTTCATTAACGCGGTCCGCACTTTAAGCACAATTAACGAACGAAAGCGGTACTTTAAATTGTCTGAAACAAAAGCCATGCGGAATAGGCTACGAGGTTCAACGTAGGACTGCACTGTTCGAGGGTCGGAATGATTCTACTTTGTGTTGAAGCGGAAGAAAGCTTAGAAAATAAGAAGGGAGTGGGGGTGCAAGCGTTCATCCAGAGAAAATCAATAATTTTCGGATATCGATTAGCGGGTCAGAGATCACGTGACCGATACGTCACGGTACAGCTGTTAGGTAGGTCAAAGTAACTTGAAACTTCGAGCGCTGACTCGAACATACCGCCCACCAAAACGAATGTTTTTAATCCGCCAGGTGGGTGGGGGGCGAAGAACCATAAAGCACCGGGACCCGAGGGTGCCGAAGAAGAAAGTGGCAGGGAAAACGAAGACAACCAAAAGAAACAACAGGGGCGAGAGCGCCGAAGAAAGAAGCTGTAGATAAGCGGTGAAAACTAAGGATGATGCGGAAAGCCGACGAGCTTGTTGACTGGTCGTCTCAGCTGTCCGTGAGCGGTCTGGATTGTGGCTACTCTAGAGACGTGGTCCTGTCCAGGATGCAGACTGATGATCCTTCCCATAGGCCAATGAAGGGGGCTTGAGTGTTCTCCAGTTATGAAGACGAGTTGATTTTCCTTGAGTGGCGTCGAGTCCTTATTCCACTTGTGTCGTTGAATCTGAGTGTGTAGATACTGAGTGGACCAAATTTTCCAAAAGCGGTTGGACATCTGTTGGAGCATAGACCATCGAGATTTAAGCGGAGGCTCAGTATAACATTCTTCGGGAAGTGACAGTAGTGGACGGCCAATCAGAAAGTGTCCAGGAGTGAGAAAGGACGCTCCTTCACTGGGGTCTGGCGAAACTTCGAAAATAGGACGACTGTTCAAAATGGCTTCTATCCGGATGAACAGAGTAGATAGCTCTTCAGCGGTGAGGGTGGTGTTGCCTACAGTGCGTCGCAATAACAACTTAGCGGATTTGACAGCGGCTTCCCAAAGTCCTCCAAAATGAGGGGCAGCCGGAGGGTTGAAATGCCAACTGATGCGTTGGTCAGCTAGCTTGCGTTCAATAAGTGAGCTAGAGCGGTCCAGAAACTTGTAGACATCGTTAAGTCGGTTGGCAGCGCCAGTAAAATTCGTGCCGTTATCGGAATAAATTTCTGAAGGTAAACCTCGTCTAGCGGTGAAGCGGTGTAATGCGGCGAGGAAGGCATCAGTAGATAAGTCGGTCACCAATTCCAAATGAACTGCTTTAGTGGTCATACATACAAATAAACAAAGGTAAGCTTTCAATAGCTTGGAGGTGCGCAGATGGTTGGCCTTTGTGTCAAAAGGTCCAGCGAAATCTACTCCGACTCTATAGAAAGGTGGAGACGGCGTAACTCTCGATGAGGGCAAAGGTGCCATCATGGGCTGGCGTGGTTTAGTTTGCATGCGGAAACATCGAATACACGCATGGATGCGTTGGCGAAGTAATGATCGCAGAGCTATGACCCAAAATTCACTATTTATCAAGGCTTGAGTGGTACGCGGTCCGGCATGCAAGGCCAGCTTGTGATAATGGTCACAGATGAGGTCAACGTAATGATGGCGCTTTGGTAACAGAAGCGGGTGTTTAGAATCGTAACTAAGAGCCGAATGATCAAGTCTACCGCCCACCCTGAGTAGACCCTGGGCGTCGATGAATGGTGTTAGGTTGCGTAAATAAGTAAGAGGTGACCCCAGAATGATAGCAGCGGTTGGAACTGTCGGAGCGGTGGTGGTTGCTAAAAGGGGTGGTTTCGTGGAGGCTGATGAACTCTCCCGCCCACCATGAGCATTCCGGAGGCGTCGACTAGAGGGCGAAGAGACTCGGTGATATGGTTGACTCTTCTAACTGAGCCACTGGCGGGGGTAACCTTGCGTATGTCCTTGTAGCGTTGAGATGCGTTAATGGTGCGAATGACCTCTTTCCTCTCCATGGGTCGACGTGCAGCGGTGTAACGAGCGGCTAATCTCACATTGAAGGCGTGAGGTTGACGACATCGATGGTCTGGAAGCGATCCTGAGATAATCCATCCGAAGAAGGTGTTGAGGGCAGCGGGTTGACCTTTGATTATGGTCTGCGGTTCGTTAATAAGACTGCGATTAAATACGTCAGATCCTAGAATTAAGTCAATTTGGGCTGGAGTGTCAAAGTGAGGGTCAGCAAGTTGTAAATGCTGATATTGAGCACGTATGCACGGTGCTAAAGCGGTAGCTGGAAGCGGGTCAGCGATATGAGGTAGTACTGCAGCTTCGACATCGAGTTTGAAATTTGAGGCATATCTAGACGAGATTTGTAGGGACACATATTCGGATATATGTGTGGTTTGAGAAGCGACCCCGACAAGAGAAACATTTGATTTCCTAGTAGGTAAGCCCAACATGGTGGCTGCGGGTTTTGTTATGACAGACACTTGACTGCCTGGATCAATGATTGCCCGAAGGATATGCGGATTGCCATAATGACCCTTAGCAATGACCTGAGCGGTGCCTAACAAGGCAGAAGCGACTTTAGTATTATAGGTGGCTAGAGGTTTTATATTGGTAGTTGACTTGTTACCGTTATTGGCTGAGTTTGGGTGCCGATGCGTGTACGGTCGCTGGGGCGAAGCTGAGTTAGAGTCATGTAACAAGGAGTGATGATTACCGTTGCAATGTTTACAAGTGTTGAGCGACTTGCATTTGTTTTGGTAGTGGGTGCCGAAACAATTGAAACAGCGCTGCATATGTCGTATAGACTCGCGACGTTCCTGGACTCTTTGTTTGAGAAATTCTGGACAACAAAAGATATTGTGAATGGCTGAACAATAAAAGCACTGTGCGGCGGACGGACCGTTACGAGGCGGGTTGGTAGGTCTGGTAGACAAGCGAGGTCTGGATAAATTTTGTCTAACACGCGGTAATGGTTGCGGTGCGGGTGCGCTTCGATTGAATTGGACGCGTTGGCTTATCACTGGTGATCGCAGCGCCTGCGGTCGAGTTCTGGTGGTGTGGTGCGTTGTACTGCGGCGATGACCTTCATTCAGCTGTGTGGCTTCATCTGCGTAGTCGGTGTGGTCACTGGTAGCGGCTGCGGTAGTCGATATGAGCGTCATGATTCTAGCGGGGTATTCGAGGTGCGGTGTCGGACTATGTTCAGCTTCGAGGTCAGTTTCGACATGGTCAATATTTAAATTAGGGGCACTACTGGAAATTGAGTCATTCCACGCAGAGACCATCGCTCGTGGTTGCTGATCTAATTCTGAGTTAACTGCAGTCGCGGCAGAGGGTTGATTGAGCAACTCCAGTGCTCTAGCCTGCTCAGTGACGAAATCATTTAGAAATCTGTACGTGGGCATTTGATTTGTTCCCAATCTGGTTTCAAAGTTAAGTCGAGTCTGTGCATCTAAGTTACCAACAGACATTTGAAAAAGTAAGAAGTCCGCTAAGTCGTCTAACTGGACAGCCTTTAGTGCGCACACAGCATTTGAATGTGCGGTTAAAAATCGATTAAGTTCACTCTGAGACGCGTTCTTAATAGGCTTAAAGTCTTTAATAATTTGAAAATAATGATCGGCTAAACGGCGAGGGTTAGCATAACGATTGCGTAAGGCTTGATATGCGATATCATAATTATGTTCAGATATTGTTAGTCCCGTAACAATGGCTAAAGCGTCTCCTTTAAGCGCTGATTTTAAGTACTGAAATTTCTGTATGGCATTAATATTGCTATTGCAATGCACCATTGAGTCAAACATTGAAATAAAGTCAATCCATTCATTACTATTGCCTGAAAAGCTAGGCATTGTAAGGTTAGGTAAGTGAGGCGAACTTGTGCCGGGGTTGACCTGCGAGGTTAACTTCACCTCGGTCTTAATAATGTTCGGGTATTTAGCCAACATTGGCAAATACGTGTCCTGAAATTGTTTTTTAATCTTAAATGCACTTTCAGCAAGATCGGCAACTTGACTGGCGAACGTTTTCTCTAATATCTCATACGTTTCGATAAAATTGGATTGAATGCGGCGGATTTCCCGTGCGAGGCCTTCTGGTATTTCTTTATCGTTAAGTACATTCTTCACTTGTTCCAGCTCGCCTACAATATCTCTCAATTTAGACAAATAATACTCCGTATTAATTTCCATTTTAATAAATTTCAAACCACAAACAATTGAAATTAAAAAACCTCACTATAAGTTCAAACGCGATAATAAAGTGGACTGTATAAAATTTGTAAGTCGTAGCAAGCATAAACACTTCCTTGCTCGTAATCATGCAACTATGAGCCACGTGGCTTATTGCGCAATGTGGCACCGGTAATTATCGTTAAAGTTTTCCTGGTCACTAATACATTATCGTGAAATTTAAAGAAAAACCCTAGGTCACTGAAATAATTCAAATAATCCGGCCCGGAGGACCAATGTTTATAGCTGGAATAAATTCAAACTATCCGGCCCGGAGGACCAATGTTTAATCCGCAGATTAAAAAGTTAGAATTAAAACCACGAGGTGCGGTAAGCCCTATTGTTAACAAGGTTACTCTGGATTGCGTAATTTACGTTAATATTTAACATAGCAAGTTTAAGCACTGTTCTAAGCAAAATAGAGTCATTTAACACTAAAACGCAACGACACTGAATTTAATACAAATAAATTATAAATTGTTCATATTCCTTAACTACGCACTTACCATAGGTAAGAAGTGATGCAATGTTGGAATCGCGGTGAAGTCTCCACAGTACTGTGGTCGTCTCAGGCAGCGTAGAATTCTTGAAGGCGATCACGCAACTAAAAAACTCAATTGAAATATGAGTAAACGTAAAAGTTAAGCTTACAAAGCACTTAGTTTATTGCCGCGAGTACACGCACTAAGATTGCGCAACCGGCGAAATCGGGCGACACTTTTACTAACACGGCGAAAATATACAGTTAAAAATGTTCATTAAAATGCTCATTAAAAGTTCATTAACGCGGTCCGCACTTTAAGCACAATTAACGAACGAAAGCGGTACTTTAAATTGTCTGAAACAAAAGCCATGCGGAATAGGCTACGAGGTTCAACGTAGGACTGCACTGTTCGAGGGTCGGAATGATTCTACTTTGTGTTGAAGCGGAAGAAAGCTTAGAAAATAAGAAGGGAGTGGGGGTGCAAGCGTTCATCCAGAGAAAATCAATAATTTTCGGATATCGATTAGCGGGTCAGAGATCACGTGACCGATACGTCACGGTACAGCTGTTAGGTAGGTCAAAGTAACTTGAAACTTCGAGCGCTGACTCGAACAGTGGCAAATAACCGATTGAGTTGAAACCATTATCTTCTTTTCTTTTTTAGATAAAACAACCCCATTGCTTTCTTTAACAGAGTATTTATAATCATTGTAAAGGTAAGAGGTTGTAGCATTAGCTAAACACACAACTTTTGTGCCCTATATTGATAGGTTTTTTGTATGTATATGCAAAATCCGCATCTTCCATGGAATGGTACTAGCATCTCATCAACCGTAAGATTATTTGCTACAGTATACTGGTTTCTAGAACTTAGAGTAAACTTGTTAAATATTTTTGAAATAGTGGTTTTGTTAGTAATTTATTGTTCACCTCCTGAACAAATCATTATCAAAAAGTATTTTCCAAATATGTAGGTTACTGCACTGTTTTCAGGCATTGTATTTGGTCTTTTTAGTACTGAGAGTCTAGTTACTATTTTACACACAGGAGCCTTATTAGCTCCTTACTGCTCCATTGATACCCAAACTCTCATTCCTTTGATTTGAGCCCGCCATAAAAATGATTTGACAGTTAGTAAATATAATTGTGTACTAAAATTTTTTCTAGGATAGCCTTACTTTCTAACAATTGGTCTTGATCTAAGTATGATACAGGTTTAGGAATTATCAAATCTTAATCACTTATCACCTAAACACTTTTTGATGTTGCCATTTCTTTACCAGAAGGACAGAATGTAGAGTCACTACAGTAGTTATAATACTTTTTTCCAAATTATCCGTTCATGTAACATGCTGTATAACAGACTCATGTAAAAATCCCACTCACCCAACCATCCGGTATGTGAGGCTCTTACGTTATCATAAAATCAACTTTCTACTCAAACACACGTAGTAAAAGTGAACAAGAATAATTGGAAGTTATAGGGGATGGCAAAGGAAGAAGTTACATTGTGGAGAAGGGTGTTCAAGGACAATCTTAAATACTACCATATACCTCAGCGTAGGGTGTTCAAGGACAATCTTGAATACTACCACAGTAAACTAAATTTACCTTTAGCCTCAGAGACTGTAGGTTAAACTCAGAGACTGCATGAGTTAAAGTGTTAAATGAGTACTGTATTTCTACTCACAGTTCTTTTTTTTAGAAACACATGGTGATTAGAAAACACTGCTAAAGTTTGTAAAAAAATATAATAAATAACCACTTTTTGGGTATTTATCTGGATATCAGGTAAATACCCAAGTGTACTTACTCTACCAACTGAGTATTTACCTGGCTCATTTAAATGCACGTAATAAATATATTTGAATCCAAGACTTTTCTATCTTTTGCATTTCAGTTTCATATTGCTGGGTCTAATTGTTGTCTGCGGTTACTTTATTCATTTTAAGTATTGAGATAAATCTAAAAATCAAATTAATATGTTCCAGCTTTATGATGAGTGGGAAGCACTAAGAACAAGACTGCTCAATGACCAAATAAACAAACTAAATAAAGAAAAACAACTGGCTGAAATAAAAAATGAAAAGCAGAAACTAAAAGAAAAGGAAGAAGAGTTATTCTTTTTCGAAAATGAAAATAAAATTGATTTAATTATTGAACATAAGTATGAAAGAAGGCTTCCAACAGGAGTAAATCAGGGGAAAAAGAAGAAGTCTAAAATAACAGATGAAGAATATATTCCACCTGAAATTAGAAAAGTAGCATAAACTGTATTTTATGATGTCATTTTGTAATAAAATAACTATAATTAAATAATACTTAATTGTCCTGTGTACTTTAATTTCTAAAAAGTGAAATTTGTGAAAAGTTGAATCAAGAGAAGGTAGATTAGTAGATAAGAAAAAAAGATACTGACTAAAGGTATCTGTCTGTAATATTTCATATTAATAAATTACTTCAAACAGGTTTTCCCTTGATTTTAGTGTGAGAAGCATTCTATTCATGTGTTGGGGAATTTAATAGTAAAGATTTTTGTAACTTTTAAAAAGTTGTGAACAATTGGTTCAGTAGTAAAGTATAATTTTTTTTTTCTAGAAGTACTCTTTAGAAATAACCTGTATATACTAACAGTACTGTGTAATTCCCAACAGTTACTAATAATTCACAACTGTCTGCATATAATAGGATCACCACTGCTACCTTTTATGTATTTGAATCCGTTTCCAAATTTTCTTGTACATATTTAAAAATATTTTGATACAATATTTAAAATTACATCAAACACATTAATTATTGACACCAAACACAACATTAATTAATGACACGAAACACAAAATTTATAATAGATTTTATTATTGAAAATATGTAATGGAAAAATAATAGGTCATAATAAAGTCATAGTGTATTTAGTGTTTCATTTTTCTGAACATGATTACTTTTAAGTAATCAGAAATATGACCTCTAAATTCAATGTTTTTTTTTATTATTTTCTATTGAATTCATGCATGTTTTCTAAAATGTACAAACATGTCACAAAGCTTAATTGTAATCTACTCAAGGAAAAGGAAATAAGACTCATATTTTTAAAGTTGTAGATTGTTTGAATAATTAACAGTAATTGTAAGTTACATGTTTTCATGTTTAGATAATACTTGGAAAGTTTATTTTAAAATCGTGAATGCTACAAAAACAAATTTAAGTGTATAGATTGAAATTTCAATTACTGATTTGATTTACTTTTCTGCTGTCACTGAAGAATTTACGAGAAGACTGACAATAATAGAGGCAACCCTTTTGCCCACAGAAAATAAATGACCAGGCTGATAAATACGCCCACAGACATGAGATGGACCCAGTATAACCTAAAACAAAATAATTTTCAACATATTACTTTAGGTTTATATTGCACCATTGACATTAGTTTGTGTAATATTTATAGACTACACATCTAAGCTAAGCAGTTGAGTTAGAGAAGTAGTAATTTGTTCATAAAGGCCTTGATAAAAAAGTAATCTTAATATTGATTTTTTTCCATGACTTGAACATTATTTTACTGAACTGAAAGCTTTTCAAAATGGGACTCATTTCCAATTTACTATAAATAATCTTTAAATAATTATTGCTCAACTAAGAAATACTTTAAAACTTAGCACATAAGTTCTAAGCAATTCACTCAGTTATGCAATAACTACTTATATTTTAATCTGTGAATTCAAGATTATTACAACAAGCAACTGTAAATAATCTCCTGTACTCTCTAAACTAAATGTTTTTGTCATTTAAACATGTTTGAGACAATGTAGCCATTGCTAATAAATTAAAGTAATATTAACTGTTAAATAATAGTATATTACAAAAAATAATGTTTATAACAATTTTTAAAATATAACTAAATTTTCGTCCCTTATATAATAATATAAGGGTTACACTCCATTTTTATATTTACACTATTAGTATGATTAACCTCACTGTTAGATAAATTACCAAGTTGAGGAATAAAATAAAATATAATTTTAAACACGAATAATGTTTTGAATAGGCTATAATTCTAAACAGCATAATTATATGTTGCATCAATGTTGAAATTTGAATGAGACTTAATTTATAATTAACAACAGGAAAAACCTAATGTTGATGCGTTGTTCGAAATTTATGACACGCGACAGACGTGATACACAACCTCTAGCGGCTCTGGCAGTCAACTGACAAGCTCTACCATGTTGAAACTTGTCGCTGCCTGTCTCAACAGATCACGCTGCTAGCAAATTACACCATATGAATGTAGTGTTAGAAGTTGCCGCTATACAAATTCATTCAAATTATTTTTTTATCATACCTCGTATATGTATTGTAATATTATAAACTGCTATTTAGATTGTTATTATTATGATAGCCTCTTGTTATTTCTGCTTCATTTCAAACATTACTAACCAACACACACACACACACTATATATATATATATATATAGTATAGTATATATATACAACCGCCTAAAAAATAAACCTAATAACCCAAATACAAACACACAAAATGACAATCTCATAAAACACTTATCAATACCATACAGATCATCCAAAACCCACAATATAACCAAAACACTACAAAAATATAACTACAAAATAGCCTACTCCACACACAACACTCTCAACAAACAATTTAAACCCAACAACAAAATCGACGACATTTACAACACCACTGGAGTTTACAAACTAACTTGCAGTTCGTGCCCCAGTTTTTACATAGGCCAGACAGGGAGATCCTTCTACACATGTTACCAACAACATATAAAAGCACTAACAAACAATAACTACCAATCAAACTTCGCCGATCATCTCAACTCCACAAAACATTACTACATAGACATAACATCTAATCTACAAATTCTTCATAAACAACACAGAAATAACCAATGCTACACAACCGAACAATACGAAATATACAGGCATTTCAAACTACACCCTACACACATACTCAATACACAATTACATTACAACTCACACTCACGTTTTGACATCATAACTCCTAATACACACAAAATACACCCACACCACCAAAATATCCCACCCCCACTCTAACACCCTAACCTACGTAAACCTTGAGATCAGTTACGGTCTGAGTTGACAATGGGACACATCTCCCGAAACGGCCGTCCTCAACAAACAAAGTAATTGCTACTATAGGCAAGTTTAAAAACATTTGAAAGTGTTTAGTGGTTACTGGTGGCTCACGTGAAGATGGAATCAACAAACGTTAAAATTCTTGCTACTTGTCTATATTACAACTTTTTAAATAACTATACTGTACTACAGACATTTTCTACCTTTTCAATGTTGCCTTGTTTTCTTCCACCATACTTTCATCTTCATGAAGCAGATAGGTTCTCAGACCGTCATGAATAATCTTGAAGATATCCGATACGTCGAAGTTTGGAACTAAATAAAACACTTCTTTATCAGAACCCTGAACTGCGGACCAAAGAATTTTATAATTGCTATTATCAAAATTATATGACTCCGTTACAAATCTTCTTAATAAGCCACAGTTCGTTATGTATACCTTTCTCATCAGACTAAGTGCTCTGAAAAACATTTAAATAAAATGAGTCTTACTATAATATAGTTTAAATTACTTAAGATATAAACAAAACTTTGATTTAGTATAACGAATGATAATGTAATCAGGGTTGGATGTGAGAAATAAATCTAGTTGTTATTAGATTAATTGTATCTGGGGATTACTCCACTTTCCTAATAGAAAAGAAAAGCTGAAATACTAGAAAAGGATTGCTAAAGGTAATACTGTGTAAGTTTTATAGTTGTCTCTTAATAGCAAAAGTAACAGAAAATTATGGCTTACTTGGACAAGATCCCATTCCTGACATAGACCTATTTAAAAATGGGACTTCAGAGAGCTATCTACTCATTTAATGATGTAGGCTGTTTATAATGAATAACATGTCCTTGTTCAGAAAAGTTTGAATTAATTAATGACAATTTTAAGGATAGTCATTGAAATAATATATTATATGTGTTTCTTTAGACAATTTATAAATTCTATAAACCTTATATAATAGTTTTTAACTCAATGTGACAATTTAAATTTAGTGTTGTAATACATGTGCACTATTTCATTACATACATCTCCAAAATCATTTCTTAGTTGTTGTTGTAAATTGTTCGTCTGCTAGCTTAGTCAAAAGTGATCTGTAACTCCATCTTGTTACTGATAAGCAATGTATACGGTTGTACAAAACCTAGTCAAACTTTCATGTCTTAACCCTTACCCCAATTTTTGTCTAACAAACTATATATTTGGTTTTGTGTATGTGAACCCAATTCTGTATTACTTCCTTCTAGCATCATTTTTACCTAATTCATTTACCCTTAGCTGAATGGTGCCAGAGCAAGATGAAAAAAGTCCCCTTGGATGAAAAAATACAACCTGTTTCACACAAATAAGTCACTTATATTTAAAATTTATTTAATGGAAAACAAAATTTAAGATGTAAATAGCAAAAAATTCAAAAAACTTAATATTATTCTATTTACAACTCCAATAGCCTGCTTTAATGATTGTTAGTTAAGATAGTTGAAAAACTTGGAGAAACATAATCCAGGCTGTTTATCACATTTTAAACAATACAAAACACCTATTTATGATCCAATTTCAATGCAGACACTGCATCATTTGTGGTTCTCCCTTTTAATAATGCATTGCCTTCTCTAATCGTCAAGAGCATATGAAGTATGCTCTTCATTAAATTTCATTGATCTCAAAGCTTCTGGCAAGTCCAAGAGCAGACTGTTTTATCAACATATTTACTAGGAAATAATAATACAAATTTTAACGATTAAAAAAGTCATTGCTAGTAACTTTAGCAAAATTTTTTGGCAACTGTTTGTTACTTTTTTGAAGTAGTAACTTTTAATTATTAGTATTTTCCTTAACAATTATAAAAACTAAAAGTTACTTTTTAGAAACACATCCATATTATAAGAGTAGGTTTAAAGAACCCTTAGTCTAATTTTGTTGTTGTTTTGTGTAATCAATAAACCTGAACTATCAGTTCAACTTTTTGATGAACAATGACACACCAACGAATACCAAAGACTCACTAAAATACAACAAACCTGTGCAACAGTCATGTAACTAGCAGCATTGAACAATGCACTGATGTAGTGCAAATGTGACTGCCGAAAAATATCAGTAAGTAATGTTTTTTTTTCCAAATGATATTAATAAAAACAATTTTTAAAAAAACTTCAAGATGTACTACATAAATATCCCAAGTTTTAATATGGATGGGTGATCCAAGAGAATCAACAAGTACATACAGACCAAGCTCCAGGTAACTATAACCTCACAACACATCACCTTCAACATTAAATGTATCACATATAACACCTAAGTATGCTCATATAAAAATTAAATCCACCATCACATCAGCACAAAAATGGTAAAACAAGCACACACATTATACATCCCACAACATATTCTAAATGACAAAAGGCACCCACAATCAATACTATATTCAAACACATAATTAACAACTATTCAATTAACAATGACACACCACAGACTCAATATACGACACATCTGAGCAACAGTATATAAGTAGAAATAGAAATTATATATATATATATATATATATATTGATATTTTACGTTGTCCAATCGAATGATTTATGCAAATCAAGAGAAAATGCGTGTAACGTCAACAAATACCAACATCACGGACCGAACATCTACACCAGAAAAATATCAGTGATTCAACAATGGTCAAGTGACCGAAAGGTGCCTCATCACAACAAGGTAATAAAAATATTTACAATAGTAATATATCAACTTCATATATATATATATATATATATATATATATATATATATATATATATATATATATATATATATATATATTTAGGTTAGTTTTGGTTGGTAAAGATTATTTAGATTTTTTGGATTAGGAGACTGACAGACTTACCTTGGTAAGAGTCCACACTGTAGTCTTGAAATAGAAACACATAAAAGCACTTAAACAATGATATATTTCAACCACACAGTGGTCTTTGTCAATCGAAGAGAAAACACAAAAAGAAATGAGAGAATGAAATTTAAAAAAAAAAAAAAAAATTTTATTTAAAATTTTTTTTTTTTTATTTCATTCTCTCATATTTCTTTTTGTGTTTTCTCTTCGATTGACAAAGACCACTGTGTGGTTGAAATATATCATTGTTTAAGTGCTTTTATTTGTTTCTATTTCAAGACTACAGTGTGGACTCTTACCAAGGTAAGTCTGTCAGTCTCCCAATCCAAATATATATATATATATATATATATATATATATATATATATATATATATATATATATATATATATATATATTGTAATCCTTAGATCATTTTTTCTTGTTGAATATGTATGGTGAAATAAAATAATTTTCATAAACAAGAATATACGAGTATTACTTCATTTTATTGTTGATTGAAGCTTTTCGCTTCATCTGGAGTAGAGTCTTACTCTAGTCACATAACTGGACAGTGATTTATAAATTTTGAAAATGCTAATAATGTAAATTAGCGAGACGCTTCAATCAACAATAAAATGAAGTAATACTCGTATATTCTTGTTTATGAAAATTATTTTATTTCACCATATATATATATTTCAATTTTTTCTATCAGTTCACACCCTCCCTCCTTATATATGCCTTGTTCAAATTTTCAATCATTAATACGAGGTTAAGTCAATTATCCACAATGTAGCTATAAAATTTTATTGTAATCAATAGGAAACTTATATGTAGCCTACATCATTTTCTGACATAGTTTCCTTGCTTTTCAATGCACTTGGTTCATCATTGTACAAGCTTCCTGATGCCCTCATAAAAGAAGGTTTTTGGTTGGACTCCGAGCCAGGAATGCACTGCTTCTTCCAATACTTCGTTGAGTAGGCCAAACAAGGGATAGTCAGAAGGGCCAAGATCAGGGCTATATGGAGGATGAACCAGTAATTAAAAATTGGGTTTCTGGATTATTTCAGCAGTATAAGGATGAGTATTGTCATGCAACAACACAACAGTTTTGACTTTTGGCCGGAGTCCTCGGAGTTTGCTTCGAATTGCAGGCTTTACCTTGGGAGTAAGGATCTCACTGTAATGTACACTGTTTATTGTTGTAACCCCTCTCCTCATAATGTTCCAGTACTTGACCTTGTGAGTCCCAAAAAACCATAGCTTTTAGTTTTCCTGAGGACAGTTGGGTCTTGAACCTTTTCTTGCACAGCAAACTTGGATGTTTCCATTCTATACTCTGCTGTTTACTCTCTGGCTCGTAATGATGGATCCATGTTTCATCACCAGTAATGATCATGGTTCAGAAATTTTCTCATTCAAAGTTTTTGACAGATGTGTAATCAAGTTTGTTTATGCAACTGTGTGAGTTATTTTGGAACCTATCTTGTGCAATCTATATGAAATCCAAGTCTGTGGTGGATGATTTCGTGGTCAGAACCATGACTACTTTTTAGACAATGTTCCACTTCATCAATAGTTGCTTGTCTGTGTTGGAGAACCACTTGACATGAGTCTCAATGTTTTCCTCATTTTTTGGTAGAAAACTGTAGTGCGGCTTCATCAGGCTTAACACTTGTGCAGCTATTTTTGAATTTTTCAATCCAACTCTGTTGTGCCAAAACAATGTTTCCATACTGTACCAAAAGCCTTTGATGAATTTCAGCCCCTGATACACCTTCCGACCACAAAGAACGGATCACTGAACGTTGCTCTTCTTTGGAGCAATCATGATTAAAAGGACAGCAGCAATAACGAAACTAACCTAACAACTTAAAATATAAAAATAAACAAAGCATTTATCATTGAATGCAAAATGACATTACCACCAACAAAAACAAAAATATAACTAAGTTAATTAAAAACAAACAAATTGCAGACCCTTGTAAAATATTAATTGACTTAGCCTTGTAAAATACTTTTTATACATCCAGTCAAGTTCAAAAGCATTTTTTTAAAAACTTATAGTGGATGATAATTGATGTTAACACAGTTTTTTCAAACATTAATTCATTAATTAAATTTAATAAATTAATTTTAGTTTTATATGGGAGAGAAACCTTTCAAAAAAGGGACAAGATATGTAATATAGTTATTTCATTCCATTTGGTTTCAAATAAGTGATATATGACTTCATAAAAAGGCTGATTTTATGTTATAGGTTATGTGGCAGAAGGTTTTAACACATAGGTTATGGTTCCTTTTTATATTAACTGTAACTATTTAATAAAAAGTAACAAAAATAGTTTTGTCTTTGTTGATCTAAGTAGGAATTTACTGTAAAAAAAATTGTGTTTATATAAATGTTTTAAGTGGAAATTATATTAATAGTTTTTTCATAATTAGTTACTATTGTAATTCTGAGTTTTGCTTTAATGCAGTCATAATACTACTTTTAATTAGTGTTTACTTTTATTTTGGCCTTTTTGTGATTTTTCATTACCATAGTTCAACTCTGTACTGCCCCATGCTTTTTATTTAGATTATATACTCAGATATAAACTATAATATTCTTCCGAAAATCAAATACATATATATATATATATATATATATATATATATATATATATATATATATATATATATATATATATATATACATATATATATATATATATATATATATATATATATATATATATATATATATATATATATATATATGTAGTTAATATATTACTATTGTAGTAATTTTATCCACCATTAAGTGCAATGATTTTACCTTGTGTGATGAGGCACCTTTCGGTCACTTGACCATTGTCGAATCACTGATATTTTTCTTATTTTCTCAGAAAAATATCAGTGATTCGACAATGGTCAAGTGACCGAAAGGTGCCTCATTACACAAGGTAAAATCATTGCACTTAATGGTGGATAACATTACTACAATAGTAATATATTAACTTATAAAGTCAGTGTAACGGAAAAACAATTGATAACGTAAAATATCAAGTATATATATATATATATATATATATATATATATATATATATATATATATATATATATATATGTGTGTGTGTGTGTGTGTGTGTGTGTGTGTATGCATATATATATATATATATAATTTTAAACAATCAATTTGTTAAAATCTCCTTAATAGTTCATAACAGGAATTTAGTAGTTCAGTACTGGGCTCGTTCAGTTCCTTCGCCGATGGACGTCTTTAATCTGTCGATATATATATATATATATGTGTGTGTGTGTGTATGCATATATATATATATATATATATATATATATATATATATATATATATATATATATATATATATATATATATCGACAGATTAAACACGTCCATCGGCGAAGGAACTGAACGAGCCCAGTACTGAACTACTAAATTCCTGTTATGAACTATTAAGGAGATTTTAACAAATTGATTGTTTAAAATTTAAATAGATTGATGGTGAATGTGACTTGTTCCAGCTAATTCCTCATTGGTCAGAACAGGTTACTGAATTAAAAAAGGGGGGTGCCAACAATATCAGTTTCCTTTTTCACTATCGATCTGTAATCTTTTGATGATAATAACTTTATTAGCAAACCATACATAAATGTTCTGTTATAATTTTTTTTGCAACTGAAGTTTTTACAGATAGTATAATTCATGCTACAGTTCTCTTCATATATTACTGCTTATTGTACATTTCCATAATCTTTGAACTTTAGAAATCTTTATACGTTTTTAAAAAACTGCCCATTTTTTACAATTTATTTATGTTGTGTGAACAATTTTTTGTTATATAAATATTTTAATGATTTAGAAATAATGAAAACAAAATTTAAAACTTCTGTTCCTAAAAAAGGTCTAGCCTACCAATCAAATATAATTACATCTTTATGAAACGGACTAGATAGGACAATGACAGACTTACCATGTTAATAGTCTGGTCTGTAATATTAAAATAGACACACATGAGCTCTAAACTACTAACACTATTACCAAGATGCCAGTCTCCTATCTAGTCCAACAAATCTCAAATATGCTTTACCTCTACCAAAAGTAATCTGTATGTACACATATATATTATACAAATTGGCTTACATAGTCTTTTCCCCCTTTATCCAGAGAATACTGTCAGCTATTACAGCAGGAAAAATTTGTAAAATCCAAAAGTATATATAATACAGGAATGGATTGGGTGTCATTACAGCAAATGGATACCAAAATGGATTTTTGAGAGGTTTAGCCATGGAAACTTCATGTCCTCTTTTTAACAGGTCAATGTAACTTGTAGTTACAACATTACCATAAGCTATGTTATAAACAGGTATCTCATCCTTTTTTAATCTGAAAAAAATTTAACACATAACTTTAACACATAAATTGTAACACATAACTATGGGGTGTTTCATAAGTACACCGAAATTTCAGAGCATTGTTTTTCTTTAATTACTTAATTTAACAATCAAGGGACATATCAATGAATGCTATAAACTCAGTAATTCATCAAATTTGGAAGAGACGACCTAGGAGAAATATTCTTCCTGCATAATCCCCTTACTTTTGGCTGATAACTGAATTTTAATTGATTGTTCAATGCATAATTAATTTATTAATCATTTAAACAATAGTTTATGATTATCCGAACTTTGTTCCGAACAAAGTTCGGATAGTCATAAACTATTGTTTATATGATTAATAAGATTCAACCGAACGTAATGGACTATAAAATTCAAGAATTAATTTATGTTTGCTTATTAATTAATTACTCACTGTTTGTTATAACAATTTATTGAAACAGTGTATGTTAAGTTTTATTAGTACAGTTTTAGTTTGCCTAATATGTTTTATTACTTTCATTATTATTAATTTTTTGGTAAGTTTTATTAATATAGTTTTAGTTTGCTTAATATGTTTTATTATTTTCATTACTATTAATTTTGGTTGTGGGCACCAGGATACTTTTAATTAATATCACATAAGCCATATTATTCACAACCTTATTTACATATTTAATCACTTTTACATTATTTATGACTATCCAAACTTTAAATTTTGTCAATTTGTAAAAACTTACTGAGACAGAACGTTTTCGATCGCTATGTGGCGATATTCACCAGTGTTTTCTGCTTGGAGATGATGGGTTAAGGGGTGACAGTTTTAAAGGCAGGTTTTTTATAGTATCAAAGAGTATGTGGGATTTGTATTGGTTTTTTTCGTTTAATATGTTTATACTTTGTGTTTTTGTGTGTCTTTGAATTTCATATTGTTCTAGTGTGTTGAGATGTGGTCCTTTTTTGTTGATGTGTAAGATTTCTAGATTATGGTAAATATCTGTATATTTGTGTCCTGTTTATTTTATGTAGTTGTGAAATGCTAGGTTGGTGTTCTGTTTGTGTTCCTCGACTCTTTGTTTAAAGCTGCAACTTGTTTGTCTGATGTAGAATTTGTTACATTTGTTGCAGTTTAGTTTGTATACGCCTGGTGCTTGTAGTTTATCTTTGTTGTTGGTGTCGTGTTGTATTTTTTTATTGTAACTTGTTATTAGTTTTGTATGCTATTTTGTATCCTGTTTTTTGAAATTTGTGGTGTATTTTATTTGTTGTTTTGTTTATGTATGTTAGTGTGATGTATTTGTTTCCCTTGTCTGTAGTGTTAGTTTTAGTGTTTTTTTATGTGTTTTGTACCATAGTTTGTCTATTATTGTGGTGTTGTATCCATTTGTGTATGGTAAATATTAATGGGGTCTGAATCTTTGTTTTTGTTTTCTATTGTCATTGGAACTTCTTTAAGTCTATGAAGGCAGCGTGTTTGTGTTGGGTATGGTGGTTTGAGGTGTTGTGGATAAGTGTGTCTGTCGTTGTGAGTTTCCTGTAAATGTTGAAGTTGTGTTTTTGTGTGTGGCTTTTTGTTGTGGTGAGGTTGAGGAAGTTTAGGGACTGGTTGGTGTGAATCTCTGAGGTGAATTGGAGTTTGGGGTGTATTTTATTAGTGTAGTGAGGAGTCTTTCGCATTGTCCGGTGTTGTCTCCGTATACACTATAGTGTTATGATATCATCAACTTATCCGTGCCAGTAAGTGATTTTGTGTGAGTGTGAATAGAAATTTGAATTGTGGGTGAAATATTTTTTTTGGTGAAGGTTTGGAAGATGTTTAGGATTTTGGTGACATGGGTTTTTGGTTTCTATACTTTATATTTTTATACTTTTTTCATACTTTTATTTAAATACTTCATAATAGTCTTAATAGAATATAACAGTCATTGTAAAATGATAAAACAAAACAATATTAGTTTTAATATTGGTTCTTTATGAGTTATTAATCACAGTAAACTGTAGCATAAGCTGCCTCAGGCTAAGGTCATAAATTACAGAATGTGACACACATCAAGTGATGAAATAGTGAATTTTAATTACCTAGCAAATATTAAATTACATTTTCAAATGTACGTGCTCTATGCTTAAGACATAGAAAGTTACAATAAAGATTGTAGTATTAGAGATTATTAGATATTTTGAATTAAACAAAATATATGAAACTGAGATGTGCTTGATATTTTATTGAAAATTTTTAAAATGAAAAAGACTCATGAACAAATAGAACCTTTAAGTAAGTTTAAACTGCCATCGTGGACAATTTTGTTGTGAGTTTAAAATATTAATCTATTTATATTCGTTTGAGAGAGAACATTAAAATTTCAATAAACAAACTACATCTAAATTATCTTTGTCAAATGAACTGAACTTTCTAAGAACTAAGTTATAAAATAAATATTTACTTATTGATTACATTTGGCAACAAAACCATTACTTACTGATGTTTTTCAGCAGACACATTTACCACTAGATCAGTGCATCGTTCAGTGCTGTAAGTGGGACAATACTGTTTTTCAGGAGTGTTATTTTATTGTGAGTCTGTGGTGTTTTAATATTCAGTGATATGTTGTCCTTCATAGAGGGGTTGTTAATTATGTGTTTGAATATACAGTGCCGGCAAAAAGTTTAGGGACACCCCTACATTTATATGTTTTTGCTATTGTCCTAAAACTTTCTGCCAATCATATATTAGTAACTTATCAATGAATTAAGCATGAAAAGTTACGATTTTCCTGAAATTTTCATTCATTTATAAGTAAGGGTTGGCAAATTATAAATTTTTTTCCCATTTTAAAATTTTTGAGGAAACCCCTGTTTTTTTCTAATTAAAAATGTATAATAAAAAAAATACACATCTGATTAAAATGATACTTTGTACAAATGTTTAGCATAACATTTAGAATGTAAATATGCATTATTTATTATTTACAAAAAATCACCTCTCATTTGGTACCAGGTTAACTTTGCTTTAGATTTTCAGATTTTTCAGCATAATATTCTCACATTTCAATAGTGAATATCTAGTGAACGGAGCCACTTGGAGCGGAACTGACTGTACCCCCGACCCGCCATGACGCGAGGAACACAACGGTACAGTCAGTTCCGCTCCAAGTGGCTCCGTTCACTAGATATTCGCTATTGAAATGTGAGAATTTTATGCTGAAAAATCTGAAAATCTAAAGCAAAGTTAACCTGGTACCAAATGAGAGGTGATTTTTTGTAAATAATAAATAATGCATATTTACATTCTAAATGTTATGCTAAACATTTGTACAAAGTATCATTTTAATCAGATGTGTATTTTTTTTATTATACATTTTTAATTAGAAAAAAACAGGGGTTTCCTCAAAAATTTTAAAATGGGAAAAAAATTTATAATTTGCCAACCCTTACTTATAAATGAATGAAAATTTCAGGAAAATCGTAACTTTTCATGCTTAATTCATTGATAAGTTACTAATATATGATTGGCAGAAAGTTTTAGGACAATAGCAAAAACATATAAATGTAGGGGTGTCCCTAAACTTTTTGTCGGCACTGTAGTGTTTGATTGTGAGTGTGTTTCATCACACAGTATACACAACATTAAGTTCACACTGGAAACAGAATATAATCAACTTTTTAGACCTCACAATTAAAAAAAAAAAAAAAAAAAAAAAAAAACTACATATTTAAAACATACAGAAAACTCACCATCATAGACAGTCACACACAACTCTTCTAAACATACCACACAACACTAACACGTTGCCTTCCACTTCATGATTCACAGATTAAATTGGAATGATCACACAGATTAAACTGAAATACTCATGCACGATGAAGACAGAATGAATGAACTGAACACAATAGAATACATTGCCCATAGAAACAAATGCAAACACATCTTGGTGGATGTAAACACATCTTGGTTGCATCAGATCAAATGCAACACAACTGTCCTAGCTTCTAGATAGGTCAAATTAGAAGAAACTTCACAACATGGTACAAGGAACACATAAAAGACATAAAAAAACCCAACCCAAATCAAATTTCACTATTTATACAGAACAGACTACACACATAGACTAACATTGAGAGAAATTTAAAAATTCTTCATTACATCAAAAATAGTTATAGGCTAAACACAACACATAAAAGATAAAAATCTCACAGTCAAACACTATATTTGAACACATAATTAACAACCACTCTATGGACAACAAATCACAGGATACCAAAACACATTAGTCTCGCAATAGCATAATACACCTGACACACCTGACCAACATTCTTGTCTGTAACTCATTGTCTTGAATAATGAATGCACTGACCTAGGCAAAATGTGTTCTCTGATAAACAGATAGTATTGATAAACATCAGTAGGTAGTGGTTGTTCGTCAAGTTTAATTAATTCAGTTTTTAATATTAAGGATATTATCTAGTGATAAGTATTTAGTTCAATTCATTTCAATAAATAATTATTGTGTAATTAGGTAAATTTGATTTAAAAAAATTAATTTGAAAATCGTTTAGTAATAAACATTTAGTAATATTTTTTGTACTTGAGGTTGTATTATTTGAACTAAGCAAGCTGATACAATTGACAAATTGGTTCACAAAATTTTGCTCAAACTTTTTTTATATTTGAGACTGCATAATGTGGCAAAGCTATACATATTAAAATTACAAATCTTAATTGTAATCTAACATAAGTAAACCATTTTACTACATACTTGTTATTAACAATATTATACCAAGCTGCAACAATTATTCCATTTGCTGCAAAATCAACAGGAGAATAGTCAAGGCATGCATTGTTATTTGCAAGCACTGTCCTCAGTATGCCTTTAATAATACCAATAGTCATCATGTGTAAACCATTTTTATTGTCTATCCAACCAGGTACTGGTCCAAGAAGTGAGTTGCACACTAGAATAAAGATGTGTTATTATTTCTTTTATTTCTTCTTTAAACATTTCTCTTCCTAAATTGTTATGTCATTAAATATTATATTGTAGGTAAAATTTTCTGACTAATTTGTTGTACCACAAATTGCTGAAAGTACTCATTGATTCTTCAACAAATTTATGTAGAAACTTAGTAAGTATATAATGTGTATGACTTTATATTCAAAGCAGATTTTTACAAAACTTAGTGAGGCAATATTTTTCTGCATGTTAGTTATAAGTTTGTAGTAGTACAACTAGGTAGGATAAAGATACTTTTAAATCACAAATAAAAATATTAGAGTAATATTACTAAACATAAAATAGTATTATATTTTTACAAAATATACTGGAAATTTATACAATATACCAATTGTAATATTCGATATTGAAATTGTGCAAGGAATTTCATACGTTGTCATTATGGTAAGTCCTTGGCTAGTTGTACCAATCACAATTTTAGTGATCAAGAACTTACAGATTTACTCCATTACTTGGTTAGGAATTGGGAAAATAATATTCCCATAATAAAACTACTGGTCATAGATAGTTTAAACATGTCCGTCAGGTAGATGTCTCAGCTCAACAATCCCTTCTTAAAAGGTACATTAATCATCAATTTTCCAAAATAATATAATATGTTATGTAATTTTTAGATAATCTGCACCCCAACTTATGAAATTACTATTATCCATACATCTAGTTATATGAAGCCAGAACTCTTTTCTAAAGAACACATATCTTAGCACGGATAATCTTAAAAATTCAAAGACCCTATAACTACAATATTTCCATTAAAACCATGATTGCAGTTAGAAGCTGTTTTGTGGTATTTATTATAAACTCCAAAATAGTGATACAGGTAATCATTATAGATTTACTAAATCACTTTATTCAAGAGTAAACATTTTCCTTACATTAGAGGTAGTACTCCAATATACCTTCTGATAAACCATCATTGATGTGACACCGGTGTTAGAGAGTTTGATGTAATGATGTGAGAAATGGCAAGTGTTACCAGACAAGGAAGTGATCAAGAAAATATTCCATTTAACGTTGGAGAAAAGACAATTTCTTCTTGTCTTAAAGCACTTCCAGCCAAAGTGGAATGTGGGGAAGATATACGGAGATGTTAGTGGAGGCATTTATTTTTATAGTGCATTTTAACCCAATCCACTATCCAGAATTACCCAGTGCAGTAGATGTAACAACTGCCTTTAAAGAAGTATCTTGTACCATATGACTAGCCTGTGAAATTATGATTACTCAAAAAACTAAACAATCACAAAAAACAAGCATGTTAGCGGTCTGAAGATATAACTGAATTGAGACAAAAATTATTTCAGGTTAGAAGGAAAGCAAAGCAAGTTTGTGTCAGGGAAGCGGCAGCTACTCTTTAGAGCACGAAGCAGCAAAGAAAATTCTTTCTATGACCATCTGACAAAGTAAAGATTATGCTGGAAATCTCTCACTTAATAAAGATCCTTCGGCTTTGAGATATAAGATAGTAACACATAAGCTAGAGCAGAAGTCCTGACAAGGAAATGGATGCTTTCACAACTACAAGAATAGTGGACGAGCTGTTTGCCAATAACTTATTGATAATATCATTAAAAACACCAGGTGGTCACACTGATATCCATATGTTGACTGAAACGGAACTGTCCAGAGTGTCTCAAAAATGACAAGGCCACAGGTATAGATAGTGCTACAGGAATCATTGAAAGTAATTGCTCAAGTACACCCATATCTGCTTCTCAACATATACAAAACTCGTTTAAGGGCATATATGTTTGATTTTTCCTGGAAAGTAGCATGGATGGTATTTTTAATAAAGGTAAGGGAGCACCAAATCCCATCATTATATAAACCACTGTGCATGTTTGACACCACAGAAAAAATGTTGACAAAACTAATAAAACTGACATCACATAATGCAAATACAAGCTGCTGGAGTTCTTTCTAAAAAATAATATATGATTTTGAGAGAGCCCATGAATAATAAGTGCAATAATGGAGGTGAAGAGGCTAGAAAAGTGGTAAATAGTGTTTGTCATTCAGTCAGACCTGTTGTTTTGTTGGTGATACTTGATGAAAAGAATGCCTTCAACTCGGTTAGCTGGGGAGATATAATAAAAACACTAGAGAAAAGATTGTTTGTATCAGGATATTTAATGGCAATGATAAATTACTATTTAAGAAATTGCTGGTTGATATTATTGGCGAATCTGGGGGGGGGATAAGAGTCTCAGATTACTCAAACTAAATATTATGAATAATAAACTTTTCATAAATGGAATGCAATTCTGCTTTATTTTGAAATAGAACTATAAACTTCACGGCCCAACATATTTCTGAGTGTAGCGAACATTAGACTCTTAATTCATGTCCAGTGGGCAGGGGTTGTGCAGGTTACTATGGCAAGTAGCTCTAGCTAATTGGATTAAAGCTGGATCAGCACCTAGATTCAAGTGTGGACATGTAGTTTGTATTGCCATTTTATTGGTACACCATTTTTATTGTGGCATTAATTGCTTCCAGAGCTTTTCATGCCCTTATATGGCCAAAACATTGTTACTGGGAAGTGACTCAGTTAGAGCATTATCTGTGTCAAAACTGTTGGTGAGAAGCCTGTGGCCATCAATAATAACATTTGAATTCATTTAAACATTCCCTTTGGTGTTGTCCAAAATTTTAATGACATTCCACTGTCGACTTTCTTTCCTAAGGTCTAGTTTACTAGAGAATTCAGCCCATCTCTCTTGTTTGCATTTTTAGATTTTCTGATCCAAGTTGTAACTTAGCTGTCCTAACTCATGCCGAAGTTCTTCTACTTGTTTGTTTTTAACTCTTCATTTACTTTGTCACTCTTAGTGATCAACATATGTATGTTGTGTTCTTTCCAGAAAGGAACCCATGAGTCTTTCCGTTTTCTTCTCCGAATCGACAAGCTAGATGCTTTTTTAGACTGAAACCACAAAAATGCTTTTTTGTCATGGTATTTATGTCTCCAGAAAGAGGATTATTAGTACAGATATCGTCTAGGGTTTTCTTGAAATTCACCCATTTTCTGAAGTTCCAGGAACATTTTCTTTGTTTGATTGTTTTAACATGAAAATCAAAGGTTGTAGCAATTGATCTGTGATCACTGATTTCACTGAACTTGGCCATAATGATTTAGGTGCTTATAAGTAATCAATGGCTGATTAGTTTCAGATGATTTTGAAAGATACATGTTCTCTCCCTTTTTGAGGGTTGTTAATTCCAAATCATCTAACATTTCCTTTGCTTAAAAGGGATGCAGAACCCCATTTTGAACTCTTTATATTCAAGTCACGTAAGATATTGATGGAGAATGTTAATGTAAGACTCAACTTTTATATTTTTGTGATGTTGATGCTTGAATTATTAGGATACACATGTTAGTAACAAACATAGAGTGACCAGGTAGGTAGATGAATGCAGCGTGCAACTCTATGGAGTTGCCCTCATCAACAACGTTTTCACTGAATTTGATCTCTGGTGTTTTGAAGAGAATAGCCAGTCCACTCCCAAATCTATCTTTTCGGTCTTTTCTAATGGTTGCGTTGTCCTTGAGCTTGAAATTTATTCTCTTGCCCAGTTTTGTTTCTTGTAAACATGCAATGTGGATGTTATTTTCATAAAGGACACTCTGTAGTTCATCCATTTTCTCTAAGTCCCATTGATGTTTAACTGAAGAATATTGAGCGATGTCCTCAAAGCAAAAGTTTTTCCATAACTAATTTGAGACTTCTCCTGAAAATGTATCCCCTTTTTGGAAGTGAACAACAGAAAAATGATCTAAATGTGTACTCTGATGAAACTAAACATGTACCTCCACAAATATTTCTAAGGATTTTGTTGGATAATGGCCTGGCCAAGGTTAATGAGCAAACACCATGCTTGGTTCATTTAGTTCTCTAATTTCCAGTGACATCATGTTTAAGTGAAAGAGGTATGAGTGCATTATATATATATATTTATTGCACAAACTTTCAAATGACCAGAGCTTCAAAAACCACATAATTGATATATTTGCAGAAAAAAAGGAGAGTCACACAGTCTTGATTTAGACTCTAATTATAGGTATATCCAGAATAGAGGCAGCCAGGTGAGTCAGAGTTATTACATAACAGAACAGAAACAGTTACCAATGGGATAATGAAACCATAGGAAGATGAACATTCAAGTTAATAAAGAGCCTAATGATATGGACAAACTGTAGATATGGGGGAGAAAATTAAATTGCATGAACTGTCAAGTACGTAGGGATCAAACTGATGGTGCAAGACACACGATCTTTGAGTAATAATGCTTCTCAAGTCAGATTATGGCATTTGTTACAGTGTTTTTTTGCTGTAGAACGTAGTGCAAACAATGGTAGAATTTGGAAAAAATGGAGCGTCGTTTCAAAGTATATAGAATGTATTCTACATTACAAAAAAGAATAAGGGTTTTCAGAGCTAGAAAAAGTAGGAGTCCAGTCCAAGCAGAGACTTATAAATTCACTATCCTTAACTAATGTTACAGCAGTTCTGAGGAGTTGGTAGGTATAAGCCTAGACATTTGAGTTATTGGCAATATTACGAGGAATCCCTCAGTTTGTGCATAATGCATTCCGCATTACAAACAAATTTCTCTGATCCTGTTGACTTCCAAAACTATATTTTCTTAGTCATGCGTCTCTTTTCACTCTCCTCAGAATGTTTGCCAAATATTTTCAGTTAATTATAATAAATGGTGTTATTTTAGAAGAACTATTTATTGGTGCAGCATTAACATACCTTTATTATGTCCAAACATAGAAACTGAGATCATTAATAAAAAACTAGACCTGGTGCATTGACTTTGACATTCTTATCTCCTATACATCAAATCTGATTGAAAGAAGTTGGATGGCAGTTTCACAAAATTTGAATCCCAACATCAGACAGTACAGGAAGGTGTCTGAAATTCTTCTCGTCACAAAAATATATTTAGTCTGTTGTCAAGGATTTAGTTGACTGGAGAAAATCTATAATGCAGGATTTCAAAAGCATCTAAGCAATTTGAAATTTATATTTTTTTGACTACAGTTAAAAATCAATGGTTTTAAGGATTTGTTTAGTGAAAATAAAGTGAAATAAATAAATTTACTCACCGACAGAGGGTCTTGTTATAATAACAGGAAGCTCTTTCCGAGCATCATTTATAATTTGTTCAGCCAAGCTCTTAGAAAATGTGTATGTATTTGGATGTCTGTTCAATATTCTGTAACATAAGCTATTATCATTGTTTTTAATCTTAATAATATAACACCAGAAAGTTTATTGGGTCTTTTAAATCAATGTTTACTTATTAAAAACAAAGAATGTATAGTATCAATTTCTATTGTATAGTATCAATTAGAAACAGGGGTTTGTAATAATAAAAAAATAATAATAATGATTTATTAATTATTTCTATTGTATTGGCCAGAAATGGAACTCGTTTAATTACTCTGAAATGAAATTGTATAAAAAAGTACTGATTTAAGTCTGTGGCAATAAACCTAACAATGTTGCATCAAAGTTCGACTTCGGAGGTCTCACAAAGTCCAACCTTCATATTATTGTATTTTAATCATACAATGATATGATTTAGACATGTTTTTTTCACTGACTTATTCTTACTTTAATACTATTTTAAATTATATACAGTGGCATTTCAAATTCAAATACAAGTGTAAACAAGCTGAGTAGTGTGGTTACAAAACTAATTCTAATTCGAAGGGATTAAAAGTGTGAGAATAAATTTGTCTGTGCAAATATTCAGCCGTAAGAGAGAGAAGAATAATGTTGGTGGAAGAAGCTTCTCATTGACTACATTATTTTTTAAGTGGTTTTCTTAGACACATTTTAAAACTTACATTTTCAAAGCTACATTTCTTTTTTACTTACATGGCATAAATATCCTATTTAGTCCTGGATGTAAAGAGAGTTGAGCATGCACTGTAAGCCTAAAGCAATTTTATTTCAGATTATTGTTCTGGGGTGATTGTCCGTATTTTGGACTGTGTCATATGTTGTCGCCCCCCCCCCCACGTGTCGACATAGGGGGGGGGGGGAGAAGGGAACTCCACGGGGAATTTGCTGTACTGGAAACTTTGTATCTTTTAAACTATAAAAGATAAAATAACAAAAAATGTTTTTAAACTCACAAAAATAAGGTTCTTCGATAATGTTTCTTACATAAAAATGGCTGGCTATAACACTTAATGAGTAAACAATTATTTTTATCTGAAAACTTTTACTTTTACTTTGGTTTCTTATTGAATTTCCATTGGAAAATTAACCCATTATTGCCATTCACTTGAGTCGGAGACAAAGATGAAAGTTTGTTTAAAGGTTTCTCGTATCAAAAAATTATTTGTTCAAATTTATCCAAAAAAGTATATACTAGTATCACGATAATTTTTGTGACCAAAATCAAGGTAACTTTGGATCATAACGTCAGATTTCGATCAAATTTGATTAGGCAGATGTAATTTGTTATTTATGGGAATATGTTTGTTTAATAGGAAGAATCCATCAATCAGAAGTTGACTTTTCACCCGCCTTTTTTTACTATGGAAAATGGATTAAACATTTTCTACAAAAATATTGTGTATTTCTGAAATGTATTTATAAAGTTTAAAATGCAACCTGGAGGAACACAATTTCATATAAGATTTTAAAACTATATTTAAAAGTATAGGGGACCAATCATGTACTAAAGTAATGAATAGTGTTACTACAGTGAAGTAACATTCTAGATGTCAGTATTGATTAAAACCTTTATTCATTTTAATAAAGTATGGTTAGTAAGTTTTTTACTATTTATTAAGCTAAGAACAGGCTTTAGTGTAATTAGTTTATAGCTACTATTGCTTGTGAACATTTGTTTTGTATGACCTTGAATATAATTTAGTAGCAATATAGGAATACTATAAATGCACATACTGTATAAGAGACCAATAAAAGTTTAGGTAAAATTTTTTTAAACTTTAATTATTTATATACCATTATAGTTCATCTTCTTCTAGATCCCATTGTGTAAACTTGTTTCTGAATTTCTCTTTGCAAGGACAATGAGAACAGCATAAACAAGTCTTGCAAATGTTTGTGACAACTAGTCTCAGGTTCAATTACACTAAACACTTGTAAATATTTACAAACTTGCCTATAGTAGCACTTATTTATATTTGTTGAGGACGGCCGTTTCAGGAAATGTGTCCCATGTCAACTCAGACCGTAACTGATCTCAAGGTTTACGTAGGTCAGGGTATTAGGGTGGGGGTTAGATATTGTGATGGTGTGGGTGTATTTTGTGATTATTAGGAGTTATGATGTCAAAAAGTGTGTTTGAGTTGTAATGTAATCGTGTATTGAGTATGTGTGTAGGGTGTAGTTTGAAGTGTCTGTATATTTCGTATTGTTCGGTTGTGTAGCGTTGGTTATTTCTGTGTTGTTTATGTAGAATTTGTAGGTTAGATATTATGTCTATGTAGTCATGTTTTGTGGAGTTGAGATGATCGGCAAAGTTAGATTGCTAGTTATTGTTTGTTAGTGGTTTTATATGCTCTTGGTAACTTGGGTTCTATGTCCTTGTGTTACCAAGAACATATAAAAGCACTAACAAACAATAACTACCGATCAAACTTCGCCGATCATTTCAACTCCACAAAACATTACTACATAGACATAACATCCAACCTAAAAATTCTACATAAACAACACAGAAATAACCAACGCTACATAACCGAACAATATGAAATATACAGATACTTCAAACTACACCCTACACACATACTCAATACACAATTACATTAAAACTCACACACTTTCTGACATCATAACTCTTAATAATCACAAAATACACCCACACCACCATAATATCTCATCCCCACCCTAATACCCTGACCTATGTAAACCTTGAGATCAGTTACGGTCTGAGTTGACAACAGGACACATCTCCTGAAACGGCCGTCCTCAACAAATATAAGTAAGTGATACTATAGGCAAGTTTGTAAATATTTACAAGTGTTTAGTGGAAACTAGTAGCTCACATGAAGATGGAATCAACAAATATGAAGTTCACTTACAGTTATTTAATCAATTTTGTACGTTTTTTTTCAATTAGCCATTTTTGACAGAGTTAATAACTCTTGCAACTCATACTTTCTTTGAATCACTATCATTATTGAGGAGATAACATTTATTACATCAATCTTTCTTTTGATTTCTGTATGTTTCACTTCCGAAAATGATGACATACTCAAAATACTAATTCTATCAATTGGAGAGATCCCTTTAGTTTTCTCGATTACCCTATCATCCCTGAACTTTTCAAATAATTTTCCATCTTCTTCTTGAATATTTAATAGAAATTTAGAAGCCTCTTCCATAGCTACAACTCCACTAACAACGTTTCTATGTCCACTTGTAGAATTTTTAAATGGGTTGTTGAAAGCATTTAAGAACACCTCTACCAGAAACCTTAATTCAAACAGGCAAACTGTTCTAAAGAATCTTCTTCATGCTCCAAAAAATAAAGTTTATGGTGTTTTCATTGTCCTTGCAAAGAGAAATTCAGAAACAAGTTTACACAATGGGATCTAAAAGAAATTGAACTAATGGTATGTAATAAATTAAACTTTAAAAAAATTTAGCCTAAACTTTTATTGGTCCTTATACAGTATGTGCATTTATAGTACTCCTATATTCTACCAAATTATATAAAAGGTCAAATAACAAAAGTTCACAAGCAATAGTAGCTATAAACTAATTACATTAAAGCCTTTTCTTAGCTTAATAAATAGTAAAACACTTATAAGCCACACTTTATTTAAAGAAATAATGGTTTTAATCAATACTAACATCTATAATGTTCCCTCTCACTGGTGACACTATTCAGTATTTTAGTGCATGATCGATCCCCTTTACTTTTTATTATACTTCAAAAACCTTATATAGAATTGTGTTCATCCAGACTGCATTTTAATCTTTATAAATGCATTTTAGAAATACATAACATTTTTATTAGAAAATGGGAAATCCATTTTCCGTATTAAAAAAAGGTGGGCGAAAAGTCAACTTCTGATTGATCAATTGTTCCTATTAACAAACATATTCCCACAAACAACAAATTACTTCTGCTTAGCAAATTTGATTGACATCAGACATTTTGATTCAAAGTTACCTTGATTTTGGATACGAAAATTATCGTAATATTAGTTTATATATTTTTGTGTATAAATTTGAACAAATAATTTTTTATTTCCAGAAGCCTTAAAACAAACTTTCATCTTGATCTCCAACTCAAGTTTACTGCATTGGGTTGATTTTTAAATGGAAATTCACTAAAAAACAAAAGTAAAAGTTTTAAGATAAAAATAATTGTTTACTTAATAAGTATTATAGTTAGCCATTTTTACTCAAGAACCATTATTAAAGCCATTATTTTTGTGAGATTAAAAACATTCTTTGGTTATTTTATCTTTTATAGTTTAAAGGAATCCAGTACAATGCGTTCCCTGCGATTTTCCCACCTCCCCCCTGGGTATGTCAACCTTGTGGAGGGGCGACAACGTATGTTTTACAATCACCCACGTGCCCAAAACAATAATCTAAAATAAAACTGTGTTGGGCTTTCAGTGCATGCTCAACCCCTTTTAGATCCTGGACTAATTGACCTGCCTATATCACTTTATTCATTTAACAATGGAATTTGAGAGAGGACATCCAAGTAACAACTCAGTGTAGAGAGTTTCCATACTAATTTCCCATTTTCAACACTTGTAAATTTTATTTTCTTACTTCCAGAATTTTTTTCTGTCAATTATAAAATAGTTTAATATATTATTCCTTTTAAAAATATGAGTATACAGTTTTTTAAAGATAAATTTAATGTAACACTTAAGAGTGATATCATAATTATTCTTTCTTAAGCCTAATCTTAATATTTAAATGCTTATAACTCTCTTCATATAATACTAACCTGAAATATGCAATAATTGTTCTGTGGCTTTTAAAACAAACTTATTTTTATGGTTTTGGCTAAGTAACTTATTTTAAATAACTGAAAGAAATATATAACTTACTTGTGTCGTAAAATTTCTAAAACTCTATGAACATTTTCATCTTCTGATAATTGTAACTGGAGTAAATCTTGATAGCTAAATTCACTGTCATAGACTTTTTCTTCTATTAAAGTGTTTTCTAAATGACAATTAGCATATGTACTTGAAACATATACCAAACCCTAAAAAATAATGTTTAGTTTTTTAGGCTAAGACTAAATTATTTATCAAGAAAATGTTTATCCTAATTACCATACATGTAAGGACTTGTTTAATAAAATTGATCTTCATAAGAAGTTGATTACACATTAGAAACTAATATTACATGTCAACAAGTAGGTTTACCTTTACACAAAACAACTTGATTCCATGTTTAGTCCACAAGCATACTACCAAACAACAGTTTTCACCTTCTTACCTTTATTATTCAATTTCTTTTGAACATGACTGTAGGTTTAGGGTTAGGTTGAACATAATATTTTAAGTTTAGAATTTAAGGAAAATATGAATGGGCCTAATTAAGAATCATTGGATATTGCCTGTTGAAGTATTACATTTGTTTGGAGTCAGCATACAATTGGGATAATGTTTGGGAAATTAAGATATTTTGTAAACAGAAGAGTTATAGAATTGTAAGGGTCAACCTATATGATAGCTGGTACATCTAACTTTATGTTCTACTATAAATATTTTATATTAAAAAAATGTGTTATGAACCATTAACAATGTACATGATATTAATAAATATGTGAGTTTGTCTTCTTAGCAAATTTTATATTATAACAAAAATCAAACTACTGTATATACTTTAAACACAAGACCAGTAGATGTTAAACCTAAAATAATATGTAATCAAGGAAAGAGCCATCTCTTTATTTATATAGATAGATACATTTATATATACAGTAGAGCCTCAAATATCCGAGTCCCGATATTTCTAACTTCCGTATAATTACACCCTATTTCTGTTTGAACCTATTTTATCTATTTAAAAGAAAATGATAAGTCGGGCTTCCAAGAAATATTTATATCAATAAGGTATGCAAAGGAAATGAGTTAAGTTTCCAAGAAATGTTTATAATCATAGGGTATGCAATGGAAATGAGTCAAGCTTCCAAGAAATGTTTATAGCCATACGGTATGGAAAGGAAATGAGTCAAGCTTCAAAAAAATGCTCATATAAAGTTCTATTTTTGCTAAAGCACAAGAGCGTACTTATGTTTAATCCGAGGGGCTCTTGGTCTCATCTACCTCGAATGATCAAGACTATAATATATATATATATATATATATATATATATATATATATATATATATATATATATATATATATATATATATATATATATATATATATTCTTGATATTTAACATTATCCATTGTTTTTCCGTTGCACTGACTTTATGAAGTTAATATATTACTATGTGAGTAATTTTATCCACCATTAGTGGTAGAAAAATACCACATTTATAAAAACATACACAACAACTTAATGAATCTACAAACAACATATACAGAAGACATACTATACAGAAATATCATACACACAGATCAAGAAAAAGTGCGCGTAACGTCAACAAACACCGGCTTCACGGACGTAGCATCCACAGCAGAGAAAAATCAGTGATTCGACAATGGTCAACGACCGAAAGGTGCCTCATCACTCAAGGTAAAATTATTGCACTTAATGGTGGATAAAATTAGTCACATAGTAATATATTAACTTCATATATATATATATATATATATATATATATATATATATATATATATATATATATATATATATATATATGTGTGTGTGTGTGTGTGTGTGTGTATGTGTGTATATGTATGTATAAATGTATTTTTGTGTGTGTGTGTGAGTCAGCCAAATCTGTCTCAAAGTAACAGATTTTGCATAAAATACAAAATCTTTAAATATTATTTGAATTTTTAAAATAAATCAACTGGAAGTTATGTTATAGTACAGGAGAGCAAAGCCAGAGGTCTTAAGACCACTTTTCAGCCTTCTGCAAACAAACATAGTGTTCCGGCAAATCGATGAACTCAATTTGTAAAGAAAAAGGATTTTAGCATAAAAGAATAATTTGCTTTAGCATTCAAAAGTGAAATAAAATTTGTTTTTGTTATTTAAAGAAAATTAAGTAAAAATAAAATTATTTTTATTTAAGGCTTAGCCTTTGACAGAGGCTAAGGAAGTCGAAAATATAAAACAAATAGTACCAGAACATTGTAAAAAATATAAGAATAGAATAAGTGAAATAAAGTATTATATAATAACAAATGTCTTAAATATCCATTGTAATTAATAAATGGTTACTAGATCACACCAAAATTATAAAAGTGTCAAGTGCGGGACTCTTTTAGTGCCAATAAAGGGTAACTAACCAACAAAAAGTTTTATAATTACCATTCAAGTTTCTAATAAAATCTAAAAGTGTGAAACGGACCCTGCCGCTAAAAAATATTTGCACATATAACACAACAAAAAACAATAACACACAAACACAGCAATAAATAGCACTTACATATCACGACAACAGATCACAAAAAACAGCTTCCACGTTCCGCAAACTTAAAAACAAAGTAGCATTCACAACATCCATCAAAATTAAAAAACACCTACATAGTTCAAAAAACACAATAGGATAAACACGACAGGGCAGGCGGATACAAGATTACATGCAACAACTGTCCCAGCTTTTACATAGGACAAACAGGGAGAACATTTACCCCAAGATACAAAGAACTCGTAAAACAAGAAAGAAAGACATAACCCACATCAATATGAGATATATAAGCACCATAAATACTATCCACAACACATTTTAAATGACTAAACACACTCCCAATCAAACACTATATTTGCGCACATAATTAACAACTACTCTATGAACAATAACACACCACAGAACAAAAAATACACCACAGACTCACACAAACACAACACATCTGAGCAACAGGCTTGTCAGTAATTCACAACATTGAAAAGGCGCTGACCTAGCGCAAAAATGCTGAATAAAAAAGTAAGTATTGGTTTTTTTGCCAAGATAATACAAATAAGTGTAAACATATTCAATTCTAAAACCATAAGTGACAGTTTTAGTAAAAGTGTAAAAACAAATACAAATCTCAAAAGCAACAAGACGTAGAGAGTTCAATAGGAAAGCAAGTTAGAATGAATAATTTAAATTTTAAACAACCAATTGAATGTCGCCAATGTTAACCAGGCCAAAGTAGAGAGGAGGCCTGACCGAAGGAATATGAAAAATAACTCTTGTGACGAAAAGCAGTTTTTACAAAGATCTTTTGACTAGAAATTTCAAAATGCCGCTCAATAGCTAAAATCCAAAATTAGCCGAAGATAGAAGTGGAGAAAGTCTGTCTGCCAGCTTATGATCAAAAATCATGAGTTTTCGAAGTCCATGATTTGAAATTGATATTTTTATAGTGTAGTAACTTTAAATACAAATTTAAAGTTGGCTGTAAAACCAATCACAAGCAAGTGCAGCAAGAATCCATCTTCAGGGAATACTGGAGGACTATTTGACGACCCAACACCAGATTTTCTTGGGGCGTCACAATTTTTTTACCAGTATAATTGGTAATTTTGAAAAATTATTAAATTCATATTTGCTTAAGTAAAAATTTTACAACTAATTAATCATTCATAATTAAAAAAATATGTAAGCTCACAACCACCTTTAGAACCATAAATTCAAAAAATAGCATTTAATAAATAAATAACTAGTTAAGAGATTTTTGTAAACAAAACAGGTAAATAAGTATCCAATAAAAAATTAATTTGAAGTATATTTTTGGAAGATCAGAAACAATAAAATAGAAATAAAATTGGACTTAATAAAACAAGAGAAATTCATGCATAGAATTCCAGTTTTAAGTTTCAAAATTAATATTAAAGCTATCACAAGCCAGTTAAAACAGAAAACATTTCAAGTCAATTGTAACATTAATTAATTAAATTCAAAGTAATAGAATGAAAACATCATAAAGAAAATGATAATTATTTATTAGTTATTTAAGTGCATATAACAAATTTTGTGTCTTTATGAAATATATTAAGCAACCAGGATCCAATATAAAAGTAAAATTAATTATAATTTTTTTGTTTAAAATAAGATTGCAAAAGAGTAATCCTTGAGATATGTTTTGCCGCACAAATATAAATTGTAATAATATCACTAGGAAGCTATGTCATCTAATACTTCTACTAAATATATTTATGGACAGAAAATTGATTAGTGTAAATTATTATCATGTTATATTTAAATATGTATGTCATTTCATGTGGTAATTTTAAGTATAAAACACCAAAAATGTTGTCAAATAAAGACAAATACTAAAGTACCTTAAATAATAGTACCAACAATATTATTGATGAACTTTCTGCCAATAATCAAAAGTCATTAAATTTTTATTCAAATTAACTAGTATCTTGTCTTAGTTATGAAAGATAATTGTGTAAATCATAGTAAACGTTTAGTAAAATTACTATAATTTTTTTGTCTAACATATTACAAAGAGAGGGTTTTATTTTCATATTTGAATCTCAATCAGTATAGAAAAAATCAATGTTTAAAGTTATTAAAAAATACCCCGTGGTAACCAATAAATAAAATTTCTATAATTTTTCTAACATAATTCCTACTATGGGAGTAATAAGAAAGACTGCATACTCGTACATGAACCATGTGGTACAAAAGGAAGCTAATTTGGCTAGCACTACACATACCAGATCTGACTAGATATTTAATAATATAGCCTCTTTTGGTTTACTTTTAAAGATACAAAGCACTTGATTTTTACTGTTTTAGTACAGCATTAACAGTACACTATTTAGTTTATGTTAAAGATTCAATACCTGTAACAACGGAATGTTTTTTGCAAGTTGAACTACTTCAAGGGTTCCATAGGTATTGAGAGACAATGCTGTTTGTAAAGAGTCATCAAACCTGATCGAAGCAGCAGCATGGAAGACTAATGTCACGTTATCTTCTATTACCTAAAAATTAAATTTTATTTAAGATGAAATTATCATTTCTGCTAGACCTATGACTTAATTTAATATACTATATTTAGGTCTCTACTGTTGTCAAAATAAAAAAAAAAATTACCTCAAATAAATATATATACGTTTTTTTCACGAATTGAAAAATATGATAAATAGTTGATAATCGGAGTAGATCGAATTATTTTGTAGTGTATAAAACACAATTTTAAAGATTTGATAGAACCACATGTAGCTTTGACCAGTTAAAGCCAGTAACAGTTAAGTGCGAGTGAAGAATGTATTCAGCTCCCTTTTTTATATAGAGGATAAAGACCCGGCTACTGACGTCAATCGTTACATACCTAAACTAAATAACTGGTCTCAGTTTTTTCCTTTTGTTCACCATTATATCAATTGTCTATATCATTGTATCATAATCTATCCAATTATGTAATCTCAGATATAATTTAGAACTGGATTTATGTCTAATCCAGGTAACTATTCATCATATACAAAAATATATATAATATTTTCCTGTAATAAGTAATCAATAATACGATCCTACAACTTGCTGATAAAGTCAGCACTGTGGCTGACGAAAAGCTTATAAAATTTTGATGGTAATAATAATAATAATATACTATTACTCCTATATTTTTATGATCTTGTATTATTGAAAGTACTCAACTTTATAGTTTGTTATATTTTCATTACTCTAATTATGATTTGTTAAACTTATAACTCAAGTAAATTTATGAAGACTTATTATGAAGACTGAGACTTGTTTTTGATTAAACTAGAGGATCTTTCATAGATACCTGTGAACACTACCTAGTCCTATTATAAACATTTTGTATATATTTGTTGATTCATTTTGTATTGAAACATTTTGTATCAGTATGTTTTTCATAAATTTATTTAAATTATAAGTTACTCAAACCTTAATTAATGTAATAAAAATGGACAGTAATAATAACATTGTTTATAATAAAATTACAATCGTTATAATAATTCTAATTATAACATAAACATCTTATAGCAAAAATTAATAATTTAATTAACAGAGTGATAATTTAAGAAATATTGTGTATAATGACACAAGAGTTCAAAACATTATGTTTTGGAGAAGAAATTACAGTTGAACCACTTTGAAAAAAATCGCCTTGCACAGGCATGAGGGGTGGGGTTTGGCCATGTGTGACAGGGAGGAGGAAGAGAAAGTTCTAAGTAGAAACACTACTAGCCTGACTACATACTTTCAGTTGAGTTGATTCAATTATGGACATCAAGAGGAAAAACCAGGGTACTACCTGGTTGTACCATTTCTTAAAGAAACTAAAGACATGTGCACTATAAAACACAAAAGATAACATAGAACCTAAATCAAAACATAGCACCAGCAAATTTTTTTGGAATGGTACATATAGATCCACCACCGGCTGCTTTCACGACCAACTGAAGTGTCGCTCAAAGCTGTTGGCCTAACGAGCATGCGCACTGGTGCCTCTTGGCACTGTGCATCCAACACCCCGATTTTTCACAAAGTGATTCGACTGTACTAAGTAACTGAAAACACTTAAACATATATTATTATGTTACACTTGTCTATAGTAGCACTTACGTTTTTGGTTATTGAGGACGGCCATTTTGGGAGATGTGTTCTAGTGTTTTTAGTGAAAAAACTAGTAGCTCAAGTAGAATTGGAATCAAATAATTGAATTTACTAAATACTCAAAAACGATGTAGCTTATTTTCAAAGAATAGTAAATAAATTTTACATTGTGCTTTTAGCATTACTTAAAATTTAATAGATAGCTTTAAGATAACCATTACTGCAAATGTAATTAATTATTCGTTACAAATGTGCATAAAAACAAAATTAGTAAGTAAAATAGAATTGTACCTTCCTATCTTCAGGAGATAAACCAAGATTTTTACTAGCAATATCTCCTTCAAATATAACTACTTTTTCTAACCCACTTGGCTGTTCCTCTTTCAACTTGTCAAACAACTGAAAAAAAGATTACATCATAAAAAAGTTTACGATTACATCGTAAAAAACATTTTAAAAAATTGCGAGACATGATTTTATATTTTGTGTAATGTTCGTTATAGCTTTAAAAAATGTTTATACTTTAAAAATCAATGCAGATTGCATACACTGTAATATTAACATTAATGTGTAACAAATCATTTTCCTGTTATTTTTTATTACACTTTTAGTATCACTTGGCAAAAACCTACTACTTACTGATATTTTTCAACAGACATGTTTCCCAGTGGTCAGTGCATTGTTCAATGCTGTGAGTTACAGACAAAACTGTTGAGTGTTAGGGTGGTGTCAGTCTGTGGTGTATTGGGGTTCTGTGGTGTATTATTGCTCATAGACTAGTTGTGCATTATGTGTTCAAATTATTTGATTGTGAGTGTGTTTTGTTGTTTAGATTGTGTTGTGGATAGTTTTTGTGGGGTTTGTATACCACATAGTTTTCTGTTGTGTTTAGTTTGTTGCTTTTTTTATGTAGTGTAGGATTTTCAGATTGGTGTCTATATTGGTTTGTGAGTGTGGTGTATTTTGTATGTGTATGGCAAAGTTTGGTTTTGGTTGTGTGCCTTTTATTTTGTTTTATGTGTTTTTTGTATTGTATAGTAAAGTTTCTCCCTGTTTGATATGTGTAAAAGCTGGGACAATCGTTACATGTAATCTTATATATTCCTGTCGTGTTCGTTCTGATGTGTTTTTGAACTGTTTAGGTGTTTTTTAGTTGTGTTGGATGTTTTAAATGCTACTTTTTATTTAAATTTGTGAAACGAGGAAGCTATTTCTTGTGAGGTGCTGTCGTGGTGTTAATGTTATGTATTATTGTAATTGTGTGTTATTGTTGTTTTTTGTTGTATTATGTGTGTGTGTTGTTCTTTATGCATTATGTTGTCTATCAAGGGGTGTTTATATCCATTTGTATAGGTTTTGTATTTTATTCTGTTGAGTTAGTTTATTATTATATCGAATAAACAAACTCAACACTATAGGGCTGGAGTGTACATGATGACATGTTACAAGTGCCGTAGCTTCTACATATGTCAAACAGGGAGTAACTTCACTACACGATATAAGGAACAAATAAAGGGATAAAAACACACATAACTTAAATTAAATTATGATATTCAAATACAGAACATGCTATACACATACACCAACATTGACACAAACCTAAATGTTCTACATTTCATTAAAAAAAAGCAATAAAATGAACACAACAGAAAACTTCGAAAGACTTAAATACCACACAAACCAACCATAACACATTCTAATACTCACAACCAAAAACTATATTTGAACATGTAATTAACAACTACTCTATGAACATTGACACACTACAGAACACCAAAACACCACATATTCACAATAACATAACACACCTGAGTAGCAGTCTTATCCATCACTTACAGCAATGAATAATGCACTAATTTATAGTGTAGCACTCTGGAACTCTTATTATCCGACTTAACTGGGACCCAAACCATTCCAAAAATTGTTCTTTTTTTCTAAATGTTCAATTTTAAGTAATTATTGCATGTATGTTGCAAATAAGGAAAAAACTATTTTTTCATAGTTTTTTTTTTTAAACTTCCGAGCTAATACCTTAACTTTTTCACAAAAGAATCGGAATCGAAAGTGGGTTTATGTTGTCGTCTGGTTTTCGTTTAGAAGCTGTGATTAACGACAAAACACATTCATAAACAAAACGGACCAGAACGAAAGAGTAGTCTACCAGGACATGTCAACTAGCAACAGATGACAGCCAACTATACAGACCTGCTTTAAGACGGTGTCACAGCATCCAAATAATGCTTATGCTGCACTTACACTAGCTTCACCGAGAAATAACCAATAGACTGAATGATTTTCTCAGAAATCACAGTACAATTTCATCTTAATTTTTTGTCTGAAATTGATTCGGATAGTTGAACTTCTACTGTAGTGGTGTATTTGCCAAGTAATATCCATAAAAACAAATATATTTATTGTGACAATATAAAGTTGGTACAAACTGTTGTGGTATTATTGCTAACTAAATAAATAATATAGATTTCTGCCTCGAAGTGAATCTTGGTAGTGTGTGTGTTATAATTATAAACAATTGTTTAGTGTGTGTGTGTGTGTGTGTGTGTGTGTGTGTGTGTTAAAGAATCAATATCTTACCACTAATTTCCATGCATGTGAATAAATAAACACAATATGGCCAAATTTTAATAACAATTTATACTATGAAAAAATATATTGAACTATGGAGAGTACATCAGCTTAGTTTTACAAGTTATTATAGAGTTTTCTGAGGTAAATTAGAAAGGGTTGACTTGTATATATTTTTATAAAAAGCTATACAATATTAGTGAAATAAAGAGTTTTAAAATTTATTTTAATATATATTTTTATAAACAGACTTTTTCATTTTAATATCACTATTTAGGAATAACAGTGTGTATTTCAATTACTTACAGGTTGTTTTGTGATATCAGACCATCGTTCTTTGGGGGATTTATCCTTTTTAGATCGTATTAGAACATATACATTTTTAATGTTGGAACAATCCCGTAACAACTTTTCTATTAGCACTTTACCTAAAAATCCAGTTCCACCTGTAATAAAAATAGTTTGTCCAGAGAAGACGTCTGGAATTGTGGGCATCTGTTCTGTTTTCATGCTGAAAAAAATTCTGTTAATAATGTGTGTCAATATATTACTTGTATTTGCTATATATTTTCATACACAGTTTATTTTAATTGTAGAAAGTGTTTATATAATTAAGGTCTATTTTTTAATAAATTTTTTGTGCTGTGAATTATTTTAAATTTTTCAAATTATCAATATGTCTCAATTATTTCCAGTTACAAAAAAAATCTCTTTGTTACAGTTTGTGTTAGTATATATGATCACTATAAGAGTATAACATAAATAAATGTATCCTCTATACCTCATATAGAACTTTGTGTTCTTGTTTATATTGTGTGTTAAAAGACACTCACAATCAAACACTATACTCAAACACATAACTAACAATTACTCTATGAACAAGGACAACAGAACACCAAAATACCACTGACTCACAATAACAAACACACCTGAGCAACAGTCTCGTCCGTAGCTCACAGCATTGAACATTTCACTGATCTAGTGTGAAACATGTCTGCTAGAAAACATTACTAAGTAATGGTTTTTTGCCAAATGTAATCAATAAGTAAATACAATAAAAACGCTCAAGATAACTCTAAAGCCCCAAAATTGCAAATATTTACAAATTCATTGAGTATTCTTTCATTTCAATAATAATGATGTATTATTAGTATCCGCTATATATACATATATATTTTTTTTCCAGGCGAAAAACCTATTAAGGTTATCATCGCCTAACTCAATTGTTGTTTAAAACAAATGTTCCATAAATGAAACAATCAAAATAAAATAATGTTTAAAACTAATTATAATTATCTAAAACTTAAGAAACTAAAATTATACAAAATTTAAATACTATTAAATAGATTCAGGCGGCGTAAGAAAGCAATGACACGGTCGATAGCTGTAACATCGTCCCTTAAGCAGAATGTGCTTAATTGTGATGGTACTTCCACAAAACTGACATAGTGGTGGATTCTCCGTATCAACCATCCATGTGGGGTGACCGATGCGAAGTCGAGTAACCACCACTTCCTCCCTACGATTCAAACGAACAGATGTCCTCCATGGTCGGACAGTATTTTTGATGTCCCTCAACTTGTTTCTGTTTACATTTTGCCATTCTTCATTCCAAACAAAGAATTGTGTAGTTTTAACATTGCATACAAAATCTGATGCCCTCACACGTTGTGTTGATGACACCATACTTGTAGCTAATTTTGCACCTTCATCTGTTTTAGTGTTTCCGAATATTCCGCAGTGACCAGGCACCAGAGAAACGAAACCTCGTAATTGGAGCCTGTGTATTGAGCACAAGATGTCTCCAACTAATGGGTTCTTAGTGTACATTTCCTGAATAGCCTGGAGAGCACTTTTGGAATCGGAACATACAAGATATTTAGATGTTGTCTATAATAATAATAGCATTCTTTTGTAACCTAATATAAATCATCTCAACTTGTTTTAATAATACCAATTTAATATATTTATTTTAAGTAATCCTATCAAAGTCTAATACTCATAACAAAGGTTTGTATTTATATTTCATGTAATTTTTTGTAACATTTATAATAGATAATGTGATTGTTATTTTGTAATAATTTATGTAAATTTTATGTAAGCTCTATTTTGTTCATTATGTACTTAGGCTGTATAATGAAAAACAAACCTAGTTTTTAAAACATGCCAAAGGTCTTAAATATATTGTACTTGACTCGCAAACTAACGGGTTTTTTATCTCATTTTTAAGGAAAATGTTACAAGAACCTGTAAAATCTTATTTTAGAAAGTCAAGAATAACCATAAACATGATATTGAGGCCTGTGACACAACTGCAAGCAGTACAGGAACAACAACTCACAGTCTGCCCTAATTAAGCCAATTTCAGTATGATAGCAAACGAATATGCCTATATTGATGAAAATGTTACAACTAAGGCTGATTCAAGTGACTTCAACTTAATTAAAACTGCCAGAATACTGAAGAAATTGTAATTATGATGACGATGACAAGAAAGAAATAACTCCAGGTGAATTTTGTTTTAAAACCTAACATGAGGCTATTTTGACTTAAAAGATTTCAAAGTTTTTTTTTGAGACTTTACTAAAAGTATGACTGCTATCCAAAAATCATAGATTTATAGCTATAAGCTATTTTCAAACATCTGTTGTTAATTATTTACATACGTTCCAAATGTTTTTAAAATAATGTTCATTCTAGTACTGTGTCTTTAGAGTAAGAAGTTTTGATAAAAATACCCTAGTTTTTACGATTAAACTTTTGTGTTGTATCTAATATTTAATTCAGGATTATCTGAAAGGGTAATATGCTAGCCTATTGTCCATTGCATTAATCAATGATTGATAGGTAGGTAATCATATAGGTATGTGAAATAAATCTTGTAAATCAAATTTTAAAATGAACAAAAAGAAATAAATTTCGGCAATAGAATTTAAATATATGTAATTACAGTAGATGTCAACCAAATCTATAGAGTAGGGTTACTATGTTGTTTAACCTTTTACCTGCATTATTTAATGAAAATCTGTTATCAGAAAATGAGTTCAGTACATGCAAGATTGGTTATGGACAGGTTTTACTGTATTTTCTAGTTAGTCTTCTGTAAACCTTCCTTTTCCTTCATAATTATTTTCAATGTACCCAAATTTCAGACAGTATCATATTCAATTTCAGTGTCTAATCATTTCATTCTTCAGTCACTAGGTTTTAAAATGGCATATTTATTTTATTCAACAATTGTTCTCTAAATCAATATTTTAAATGTTTCAATGTGTTTTTTGCAGTAGTGTCTTAGTGTTAACAACTTTATTTAATGTTAGTTTTTCAACAGAAGATATTATTAGAAGCTTTTTTCTGCAAAACAAGAATAGCATATCAAAAGTTTAATAACAACTTGGAGCAATGGCGGTATAATTTTTTATTTAAAATAAATCAAACCTCTTAACCACAAAATGTTTCTATTTAAATCCTTAAATATATTTTTTGATTACAAAGGAATCATCTTCAGAAGAAATTATAAGAATATCTGTAAATCGAAATGTACATAAGGATTTAAATAAAATAGTTTTTGTATTATAGAGGTTTTATTTATTTAAAATAAAAAAAGCTTGCTTTAGTAACTTTGTTTTATTATCTGCTGATTATTAATAATTTATTCTTCAGTTTTTCTTCAGTTCATTCTTAGCTTAATTGTTGATTTTATATAATTATTTCACAGAGGGATTTCAATTATATAACTGAAATACCAAAATTAAAGAGAAATTTCAATTTTTTTATTGTTATAATTTCGTTCAATTCCTCATTATATAGATTTAAGGTTTTAAAAGATTTTATTTTCAACAATAGAGAGAACAACAATAGGAATTCACACACTCTATTATCACTTTAACCAAGTATGTCAATAACTCTGATCGTATTATGTATTTAAATATACTTGATAGTGCATGACTTACATGTATTTATTCATGACTTTATGAATTGCTCTTTATACTGAGATTGTTTATGCTTAAGGTTTTGAATTATTTATGTGAAACTGAATTAATGAAAAAAATGTAAAATGTTTTACTGAAAAATATACCACATGAAAATTAGTACTCAGATATTAGTGCTGAATTATAATAAAAACATATTAAGATATCTATTTTTTTATAAAATTATTTTAGTCTGTACAAATAAATGTATCTATATCTCATCAAAAAAGGAAGGTATTTGGATGCTTAATGTTAATGTACAGCTTAAAATGGTTTGTTAATGTTAATGATTTGTTTAAACATACAGCTCAAAAACCAAAGTAGTTTGAATGTAATTGATATATTTTCTTTGTACAAATTGTTTGGACAACATATTTTATATTTGCTTTTATGTAATATTTTGGTAATAATAGACGAATTAAGTGTTGTCAGAGCACACCAAATGTTTAGGGCTTATAGATCAAGAAATTAAGAAGTAAAAACACTGACACTTAAGAACTACACCTCAGATACATCCAGGGATTCCAGTGGGCGAGAAGATGAGGGGGAAACACATGCAACAACCACCAGAAGGGCTACTACACTCAAAAGCTGAAGCATAGAATTTTACATAAGTAGCAATTTAAATTTATTTAAAAATGTCAGCCAAGCAATTACAAGAAACTAGCTTGCATTATGAATCAGGACTGATGCAAACCCTCTTGGTGCTAGAAACCTATGAATCTGATCCCTTATGACAACAATACTGACAATAATTCAAAAAAATACCATTATATAAAAGAAATTTTGGTTTAGTAATGTTTACCAGTCATTTAGTATATTAAATCAAACCGAGTAATTGTCTTAAAGCATAAAGCACAAAAAATACGTTTTTATTTGAATTTTTTTAAAACTATTCATTCATAGTGGATTCTTCAGTAAAATAGTGATTTTTTTCTCTAAATGACATGAAATTAATTTCATTTAACTCAATCTATTTTCAAATATATATTATCAATTCTTGAATTTTGTAGTCCATTACGTTTGGTGAATCTTATGAAGACACTGATGAAGATTGCCACATTGCGATCAAAAACGTTCTGTCTCAGTAAGTTTTCACAAATTTACAAAATTAAAGTTCAGATAGTCATAAAGGATGTTAAAGTGATTAATATATTTCCAATTATTCAATTATTCCTTCACTTTTTAGTAGTGACTATGGTTCAGTTCCATCCAGTGTTACATCCATAGAACATTTCTTTGAAACCCAGAAATGTATGGGAGGTATTTTGTTTTTGTTATTACTTTTCATTTTCGGTTGCCAAACAACTCACATTACACCACATTTTAGGGATTTATAATTTTTTAAATTCAGCTACCTTGTTCCTAATTTACACTTAGTTTCCTTACCTTGTGTCCTTTAAGTCTAGAGTCTTGTAAGGTAGAGTGACCAAGTTCTTAGAATGGTTGCCTTACATAAAGTAAGTGTTCTCTAGGATGGAAATATTTTGAATGAGGTAAACTCTTCAGCTGCTGTTGGTAAAAGCTTAAGTAATTTCGTACCAAGAGTTTTTCTTACATTATCATTTCTTTTTAAGTGTTTGAAACTTTACTGTTACAACAGTATGCCAACATCAAATTTTGAATTTTATTAGAGAATTTACCATTTGAAATCTTTGAGATGTTGAAGAAATCATATAGAAATTATTCCATGATAAAGAAAGTGTGTAAATTGCAAACTTTACAAATCTCAGAAAAATTGGTCCTGCTTGAATGGATGTAAAAAAACAAACATTAAGGAATACAAAAGTTTGCTTAGATGAAAATGATGTAATGAATTTTCAGTTTTGAGAGTTTGATTCATCAAGAGCAATCTACCTATAAATAATTTTATCTAGAGGTACTTGGAAGGTTATGAGATGTAACTGATTAAAACCACTTGAAAAATGAGCAGGAAATGTTTGCATGATATTTCCCTGACTACTTCCTGATTTTGATGCTTTATTCGCCTTTTAGTTACAATATTACCACTCTGAAAAATTATCTGTATTTTCCCAGCCTATCACCAACAGATATTATCAATATCATGACTGAAAATGAAATTGAAGAAATAAGATTTTAATATTACAGGAAATAATTTAAAGAAAAAGCAGAAAGAATGTTTGAAGGAACGTTTCAGGAGCCTTTACAACGTTTGATTGAAATGTAGAATAAATTCAAATATGCTGGGTGACAATCCTTTATAGAAACATTTGAGCATCATCTTATATATTTCTTGGTTTTCTTTGATATTTTTACAAAACGATTCTTCACAAGAGAAGAGCTTGAATGTTTCATTAATTTTTCTTCTACTCAAGTAAACATGGTTTTTTCTTTTTTTTGTTCTTTAAAAAAAACCTAAAAATAAGTATTTGTTATTTCCCTCTCCGGATAACACTTTCTTCTGATTTTTTTCACTTTTAATTGTTGTTTTTTTATGAAGTTTTGTGATCTATTTTGTGCATTAGCAGTTATTATGATTAAGTAGTTATTAACGGGTAAAAGTTCTTTATGTAGTAACATATAAATAAATTAATAATTTAGTTACATTAATTTAACTAAATTAATAAATTATTTGTCCTTCTCCTAGTCTTTTATTCTATAATGAATTACAAATAAATAGCGATTGTAAATGCATTCTACAAATTTATCATGAGAAGTGGAATTTACACACCTATCTCTAACTATAGATACGCTACTCTGCTTTACATTTTCAACAGTCTCCAATTATCATGAAATGGAAATTACTCTTATTTTTTCAATTTTCTTGGCAAAAAAAAAACACTACTTATAATTCTTGGCAGACACATTTTGGTGACTAGTGCTTCAAGTCATGGAGATACCCCTCACCAAGTGCACTGACCAAGTGAAAATGTAACAGCTGAGACATATCAGTAAGTAGTGTTTTTTTGCCAATTTAAGTTTATAAATAAATGTTTATTGGAAAGAACTTAAGAAGTACAACTCATGAAATGCAAGTTTTAAAATTTCCAAATCTATTTTTACTATTCTTTTCTTCACAGCCCTTCATATTCAATGAAAAGTAGGTGTATTTCAGCTCTGAGATACATGACCCGTTGTCTCCCACTTACTCCAGTTACCAGATAATAAATATCTATCATCCTACCCTTCATTTTTGTATGTCTACAACTCACACTCAATGGAAATTAGCTTTATTTTAGTCATGATACCCTAAGTTATTGCTTTATACTTCTATATTCACAGCCCTTTTCATAATCTTTGCAGCTGATAATAGACAACTTGACTGATCATCATTAAATAATTCCTATTGGCTATAAAATGACAAAACAAAACTATTTTTTCTGCTTCTTTAATTTTACTATTCTATTGTAGGTTTCAGCTATTAAAATAGTATGCTATCTTCATTTTTTATTATTTCATGCTTCATTTTACCCATTAGTATTGTCTCATCAGGAGATGAGAGCTTAAGTTTTTACTTTTAGACTATGAAAATACTATTTTACAAATGCTTTTTGTTCAAAAATACAATTTCCCCTCTCTCTCCTTACTCTTCTATTAACATTCTCATTATGAGGTCGGTAATATTGCACTTCACATATATGACTCTTTCTATACTGAGACATTATGGTTAGATACCTCTTCATGATCCCATGCGCAACAAATATCCCAAAAGAAAGATGTTATTTACCTACTACAGATAAAAATCTTTTAATAAGGGTGCAAATATTTTTATAGTATTTTTTATAATAATTTTAACCAAATATTTCTATTACTTCACAGTCATAGCTTTTATCATAATAAATAAATTAGAAACATTAATAAATTGTTATTAAAAGTCAGATAAAATGATCATCATATTTATTTGTTTAAATAATAATTATATAATAAAAGTAATTTTTTGTATACTAATATAAATCAAATATGTTAAAAAACCAATTATTTTTAAAATATGGACTTTATATTTAAATTTTAACAATTTTACAATTAATTTTTACAAATTTACTTGATTAAGAAAATGTGGTTCCAATTTTAAAAGGATTATAAATGATTAAAATAATATAATTATGTTTTTAACATTATTTATTTCATTATAGTCTTTACATTTTGAGGAAATATTTTGATTCTTAAAATTAATTATATTAAAATTAAATTACTTCATTTTTGTCTTATAAATTTACCTGCCTGTATTCCAACAAATGTTTGTCAGTGTTTACTACTGGAATAAAACTATTTGTTGAGTGCATACTAAATTCTCATCAATGATTTAAAAACATTTATGCGCTTCTTACCTATTTAATACACAAAAATTGACTATTGTCATATATGTAAATAATTTTAAAATGAATTTCCAGATCAGTAATAGTTTGCTACCTCATTATGATGATCAATCACTATTATAAAGCTTTGTTATTGTTTGTAGTATTTGAAATTAGGATAATAGAAGTTAGTTACGATATTCATATTTTTACTGTTTTTAGGTCATCAAGAATATCATCCATCAGAAAATAGCCCATAAAACATAAAAATAGGGTTGTTTTCACTTAATGCTCATAATTTATATTTCAACTACCAACCAATTTGATTTTTCTTGAGGATGACAAAACAAATGGTCTATCCCTTCCTTATTCTAGCCCTATCCTTCCTTTTTTTCATACTATTCTTTCTATACATGTATGTAATGGATAAGCACCTTGCTGTAACCCTCTTAATAGAAAATCTGCCCCGTATCAGGTAGGTGAGTCTAGTAAGAGTTTTTATCATTAATATAATCCTATCTTTTATAAAATTTATTGTTCCTTATGATAATTGCCTTATAGCACCAAAATAAATTAATGTGTTTAGTAGTCTTAGATTACATCTAAATGACAAGAATAAAGTTAATTATGTAATAAACACTTGTAGCAACTGCCCGACCCTGATAACAAAAATCCAGATATGGTTAGGGCTATGTAATAACATATGGTTATAATAGTCGCAACCCTTCCTAGATGTATGATTGTTTTAAGTAAATAAGTGACACTTACTCAAGATTGTAATTATATCTTAATAGCATTATAGAACTGTATGTATAATTTAGTTACATGCCGGTATGTACAATCCTTTAATACTGTACCGAACATATATATGTACATTAATTATCAGTTTTGGTAAAAAAAACAGATGTAATGGTGGTTTGCTTGTTTCGCTGAACATGTTTCCTTGATGTAAGGAAACCCTACACCTTAGAAAGAGTAGATGGATGGGTGCTGTTGCTTTGTTCGATTTACTTGATCAGCTGATCAAATGTCTGAAAAGTTTTGCTATGCTCACTAAGTCTATAATATCCAATCCCTTTCAATTCTCATTTCTTTATATAATTCAAGAGATTTTTTTTTTTTAATGTGAGTCCAGTTACAAGAACTTCTTTTTTATCTACAACCGCAAGAAGAACAACCTTCTTTTTTTGTTTTGTATCAACCACAAGAAGGTGCTTCATTCATTTTATCGTTTATCAATGCCTATTATTATTATTATTACTAAAACTCCGAGGGACCTTATCGGTGTAGAGTACTTAGCTGCGGCCTTTGTACTTGCTTCCCATCCTTACCACAGGACCAGCCTAGTGAATACCTACCTCTTTGCAGAAATAAAGTACCCACCTGATGCTAAATCTTCTGATATCCTCTAGTGTACATACCTGCCAGCCAACCTACTTTCTCCTTGCAGCTCCCAAAGCAGGGCACCCACACAGTACGTGGATTGGGCTTTCCTCTTGGTCCTCGTGGCATCTCTTGCACACAGGGGACCTAGATTTTCCAACTTTGTATTGGAACCCCCTCAGATTCAAATAGCCTGTGACTAGCTCTACAGTAACTCTGAGTTGAGGTCTTCTTAAGGAGAGTAGTTCTTTGCCCCACAAGTCTCCCGAGTAATCCCACAGTACCTTGGATTTGTTTCACCCCAAGGTTGTATTCCATTCTTCCTGCACAACCTGTCTATATGTGCTGTGATCCTCTTGCACCCCTCCTGAGACAGCATGCCCACTGCCCTCAGTAACGGTCCTTGAGTTATACACCCTTGTTTTGCTAAGGCGTCAGCTCTCTCATTCTCTATCCAGTCAGAATGTCCTGGAATCCAGGTTAGGTTGAGCGAATTATACTTACTCATTATCAATGCCTACATCGTTCTCGACTTTTTGTTGCCTGAACATAAAGCCTGGTTAGAGTACCATTTTTCTAATTTTTAAGATTTTTCCAGTCATTTACTATGTTAGTTCAGACACCCATTTTACTTGTAATTTTTTGACATATCTTTCCCAAATCTAATCATTTTATTCCATGAACCTATCTTCAACAGAAAACACAATTTTCCTCTGCTTTTCTGTCATACTGTATATTATAGATTAAATATTCTAGGTAAAATAATTCTAGCTGAATTACCTAATTACACAAAATTGTGTACACCATATGTAAATTGAATGATAAGGACACACAAACACAACTGATTAAGTTGGGCAATACACCAAACTGTAGAACACTAGTGAACTAAACGAAATTGGGACTTGAACACAACTGTCTGAATCAGGAAAGAACAAAGATCCGACTACACCAGAGAACTGGGACTATGCAAATGAGATATGTAGAAATGAAAATACAGTAATACAGGCCACCCTTATTGTAATCATATTTGTCAGAAGTATATTTGATAGCAATAACCAACCTCATAATCACAATGTACAGAAATACCACATTGAATTCACTGTATTATAGTCATAAGTGTTTACTGAACATTACAGTAAGTCATTTTAATTCTATAACACTAAAACTACAATGAGGTTCAGGAACAGGAAAATCATGAGTGATTATTTACCAAATTGTACAACTCCAGACAAAATTTTGTAACTAAGTCTTGTAATTGCTATATTTTGCAGACATGCTTTGCATCAGATTATTTTATTCCACTTTATTTAACACTAATTGAACCTAGCATAGTAAAAACAAATGATTGAACTACTTGCAAAACATCTTAAAACACTTGAATAAATAAAACTTCACTATAAAACACATGGATCTTATTTACACTTTCAAATTTATTTACTTTTTCATAAAGAATTCCTTAATATGAGATTGTCTGTAATCTTCCAGTAAAATATTGTTGATAATATTTTTAATGTTTGTTGAAATTTTCTGCTTTTGTGAACTTTCTGCTTGGATCTTTGAGGTACACATTTATCATTTTCTTCGTCATCAGTATCTTCTTCTTCAGTAACCTTTGATATTGAAGCAACTGCCTTACAAATGTCCTCTTCAGTTATTCCCGCTGCTGTTTCAATGCTATCGTCAACATCCATCGACTTTGTTCTTTTAAAAACAAATCAAAAGTCTTCAGGTTCTCTTCTGATCATTCCTCAGATGTAGCTTGCTTTTGATTTTTTTCAAATAAAAAACCCAACTTATGTAAAGAAATTGTTCACAGTTTTTGTGAAGAGGTTTTCTTACCCAATTCATTTGAGGTGAGAGTTTGAAATTAATCCATCTATAATGCTAGTACGCATCTCTCATCGGTAAAAAGCTTTCACATTTTTAATTATGCCTCGGTCACATGGCTGAATAAGTGATGTAGTATTGGTCGGAAGGTAAATAGTTTTGATATACTTTAGCATAGTGCTTACTTTGTTATGTACAGTTCAATTGTTTATTAGACAAACAATGTTGTGTTTCAAGCTGGCATTCCATTTAGTCAGCCATTCATTATAAATTTTTGATGTTGTCCAAGCATTGGAGTTTGGACTCTAACCATTCAACCGGTAGCTCTTTTTTTCTCCAACCATTTTAGCAAAACACAAGACAGTTAGACATTGTTCACATATTTTACAGTAACTAGCATTTTCACTTTTAAATAAATAAGTGTGTTCAGGTAAAGAAGAATAATAAAGTCCTGTTTTATCTGCATTATACACGCAGCTAGGAAAATACTCTGCTAACATTTTTGCCCATTTGTATTGTAACCTGTCCTCAGTTCCAACAAAATTAGCATTTTTTTTCACTACATTCATGTGTTCTTATAAACAATGTTTTCTCATTTGTTCCATAAATTGAACCATCTATCTGTGGCTTTAAAATCCTGCTTCCCTATTTTTTTGCAAGATCCTTGACTTTTTGCCGCATTAATGGCCCATCAACTCGAGCTTTTTTTTTTTCACCAAACATTTTAAAAACATAATTTTAAACCTGAAACTACTTGTGAATCCTTCCTGGATCAATTTCTTTTGCTATCAACATTTTCATTACACTTTGGTAATTACATGATGGACTCTTTGTTTTTCAAAATTTTACATATGAGGGGTTGCGAATGCTAAGTTGAGAAGCAGCGTTTCTTTGACTTGTTTTTGGTAATTTACTGTATCGGTCTAGAATGTTAAGTTTTTCTTCAAGAAAAAACGTCATTTATTTTGAGATTCGGTCATCTTGCTACACTTTGAAACTTCAAGTGACACCAAAGTTCACACAACAAAAGATTTTGCAAAGTTTATGAAATCCTTGTTTACAAAAAGAAAGATTTTCCAAAATTAAATTACGTAAAATTACTCTGAAATAAACTACAATATGAAAATAAAGAAATAAAAAGTGCAGTAATATGCAGTAGTCGGATGAATAAATGGCATACAAACAACTAGATGAATTAGACAAGTACTGTACATTTTATGAGACCTGCAAGCCGTATTTGAGTAAAGTCAAACAGGATATGAATGACATCGATAACAGGACTCATGGGCAGGGTTTGATTCACCATACTAATTTCTCTCAACTAATTTCTCTGAATTTACTATATTTGGTGTCATTTATGTTTGGTGTCATTTATGTTTGGTGTCATTAGTAAACGCATATTTTATTGCACAACAAATTAAACATGACAAATAGAAATTTGTAAGAATAAATTTGTTTATATTAACTGAAGTTAATATTCTCAGTACAATATGACCATCTACTATAATGATACCCACATAGGTATCTGCAAACATTTAGATTGGTTAGAATTTTGTATACTCTATACAACTCTTAATTAAGCAAATACAGTGTGATCTCGGCTATCCGAACTTATTGCAGCAGGGGGTTGTTCGGATAACTGGAAAGTTCGTACTACAGAAAGTACCTACATATTACGATAATATGCTGAAAAAAAGATTCAACAATATGAATATGCATAACTATTTTTATTTAGTTTCTTTACATATTTTTGTTATTTTTAGTTACATAAAAATGTATTTTATTAAAAATTCATAACATGACAGACTTTTATACAAAACAGCTATTTTCACCGGTTCGAATTACTGGAGTGTTCATAGTATTGAAGTTCAGATTGTACTGTAGTTTTTAAAACTAACGAATTATAATTTTTAGAAAGATGTTGAATAATAAAATTTGTACTAACTCATCCAATTCTGTTTCTTTAAGGTCTATCCTAAAATTAGACTTCCACAGGGTTTTTATTAATTTATAAAAGTGTTGATAGCATTGAAATGGTTTTCCACTCAGTTTTTAGTGGAAAAATGTAGCTAATTTGTAAAACCATTATCTGTGTTTATTCTTGTGCCTTCAAATATTTTATTTGTTTTTTTTTAATTTGCAGCAAATGAACAGAATTGTTATTTGCCTCATTTTTCGGTTCTAAAAGTGATAAGGATGTGGTATTATCAGTGAGTGGTCAGGATCATTGAGACCAGAAATTGTTGACATTGTGAATCAATTAACAGTTGATTACTTTTATTATATCATGGGGAATATAACATATAATTTTTCTAATTATATGTAGAGGGCAGTGATAAGAATGGAATAAGGGTAGAGTTCTATGAATATCTTGTTTAGATGTGAAATTTTATACAATGAATTGGATTAATGATTTACATTATATCTAAGTCACAGAAACAAGTACATAACTTTGTTAAAAGCTAATAATCTTTAACCTTTGAACATTTTAAAATAAAATTTTTGTGAACATAGTTAAAAATCTCAGTTAAAACTTCAAAACTGCAGTAGAGCATTTATTATTCAAACTCCAAGTATCTGAACCACCATACAGCCATCCGTATGACAAAGTTAAAAAGAAGTTGTTTATTTGAGGTTTTGGGAAATGATAAAATACCTATGATTTTTTTTAGTTCTTCTATATGTGAAAAAGTCTTACATATAAATAAAAAAACAGGATTTAACTTGAAGTCGTTTCAAAGTAACTTCCTAGAATTTCATCTTGAAATTCAGCACCTGGTTTTAAAGTTAACAAAGAATGTGTTACTCTTTGTTGTTGTGTAATAGTAGATAACAGGATTTATCTTTGAAAATTATTGGGAAATCAAAGTGGCTTAATTGTTTAAAAGGGATCATGTGTCTGGCAGTACATTTTCCATCGTACAAAAATGCTTGGGCGGACTGTAATCTAGCTGAAATCTAAACTGTATTGATGAGAATGTTTCATTTTTGACTCCTAATGCAACCTCTTTGCTTCAATTAAAACTCTTTACAAGAAAGGAAGGCCTCTTTGCTAATCTCTTAAAATCATATTCTATTTCCTAAGGGAAATGGACAGAGTATAGCATTGTAAATAATGCTAACACATTGCTGGAGTGTCAGAAAAAAAAACCTTAAAACTACATGGCTCAAACTCTGGAGTCCAGACCAAGAGGAAATAACACTAAAAACCAATAGCTAATAATCAAGATTATAAAAATTTATTTGATGAAGAATTTGAACATAAAGATCAATGCTCTTTAAATAATGAAGAAGAGAAGAAAAAATGGCATAGAAATTGCGATGATTTAGGTATTACCAAAAATCTTAATTTACTGTATTGTAAACATTGCTACTAAAAGAGTAAGAAATGATGCAGGTGTAAACGTTTTAGAGTGTTAGAACTATTTTTTACAGGATTTCGACTTAGTTTTTTTTTTGTTGTTAATGTACTATATTAGTTTAAATTTTTGTATTTCTCAGTTTATTTAATACAATACATTAAGTGTAATTTACTATTTAATTTAAGTTTTTAAAAATAATACAGTAAGAGATGTACATTTTGTTAAAAGGAAATATAGTATGTATGTTTAAAAATATAAAAAGATATTTTCCAAAAGTTTTTATTGCAGTTTAGTAATGTTAAGTTAGTTTTAAACTTGTAGGCTTTTTTAAACTGTTAAGCATATGGGTTATATGGCAAATATTCACTACCCTCTTATAAATAATGAAATATTTAGCATAATTGATTATAAAAACTGCTTTGACCTCAATTAGTTCAAATAACCAAGACTCTATAGATAAGTATCTAATGATGATAATGTTTGGGTAATACAGAAACGTTTAGTGTAATAATTGAGTTCTATAATTACTAAAACTACAAATAATAATTAGTTTCCTTTATACGGTGCTCCTTGTATATATAATTATATAATTATATTGCTCCTTGTTTAGGTGGTTGGATGTATTTCATAGTTTATTGTAAATTTTTAGCACCGTTTTCCCAAATTTATATTGGAGCAATATGGCTACTGCTAATTAGTTCCATGTAATTATTAACAGTAAATAGCTATTTCCATATGTAAAACAGAAAAAGAAAGGAAACATTTATAAAACACAACATAACTAAAAACTATTTTTTATTATTTGCTTTATTCAACTAGAGCTACACTATACACTTTCATAGCATAACATATATTAATGTGTAAAAATTTGCCTATAGTAGCACTTAATTTTGGTCTAAGCAAGGACAGCCAATAGGGAACACGTGTTCCATTAACAACTTAAACCATAAAATTGAGTTATCTTGAGTTGATAGTGATAGTCTTAGTTTACACCAAAAGTAAGTGCTACTATATGCAATTGTTCTGATATTAATATTTTAACACACATATATGTATGTATAAGTACATATATATGCTGATACGTATTCCTTCACGGATGGAAAAATATGATGAATAGTTATTATCTGGAGTACATCCGTTCATTCTGCAGTCCATAAATTCGCAGTTCCGACGTTTCGCTAGAATCCCATCCAGCATTGACAAGGTGAACCTAACAACAGTAGAAGAGCGAGTCAACTGTTGTTGGGTTCACCCCGTCAATGCTGGATGAGATTCTAGCGAAACGTCGGAACTGCGAATTTATGGACTGCAGAATGAATTGATGTACTCCAGATAATAACTATTCATCATATATATATATATATATATGAAGTTAATATATTACTATGTAAGTAATTTTATCCACCATTAAGTGCAATAATTTTACCTTGAGTGATGAGGTACCTTTCGGTCAATTGACCATTGTCGAATCACTGTTTGAGTGACAATGGTCAATTGGCCGAAAGGTACCTCATCACTCAAGGTAAAATTATTGCACTTAATGGTGGATAAAATTACTTACATAGTAATATATTAACTTCATAAAGTCAGTGCAACGGAAAAACAATGGATAACGTTAAATATCAAGAATATATATATATATATATATATATATATACTTCAGGTTGTCCATTATTTTTCTTATCTTCTATAAATCATCATATTTTGCTGTTTTGATAATTATCAAGAAATGTTTTTAAATTAAACTATAGAACAATCTAAAAAAGTACAAATTTGATTGTTTTCATGAAACTGATAAATAAATACTAACTACTGTCATTTTTACTATTGCTAGTTTTGTGAAATTTGTTTTATTTAGTAGGTTTCAGATAATATGTATGTCATTATTTTTATACTTGAAGTACATATATATATTAGCTGCAGCAGAGATATGACAGCTGTATGGCAGTCGTACTCAATATAATAAAAATCTTAGCAGTAATTTAACATACCAATTCTTGATTTTTTTATGGCAGTATCATAGATGTATTTTATTGATATTAACAATTAAAACTAATATTTTGTATTAATTGATTCTATCTTCTCTTGAGCTACTAGTTTTTAACTAGAAATACTTCTACACATATTACACTTGACGATAGCAGCACTTACTTATATGATTGTTGAGGACAGCTGTTTCAGGAGATGTGTCCCAATATCAAATGAAATGGTCCACAACAATCATATAAGTGCTACTATAGGCAAATGTAACATATGTACAAGTGTTTTCAGTTAATATTTTGTCACAGAATATTACAAACCTAAATTACATTAATAATAAATATAATAATAGTGAAATATAATAAACTAACAAAGATTTCTTAAAAATAACTGTACAATAATAATTCAAAAATATACTAAGCAACAGTCTTATAATATACATGTTATATCAATCACATTGTTCTAATAGAAGTCATTGTTGAAAGTGTACTGAAAGTACACTGTTGTATTGTTATCTAACCAAAATTCTACTAGAGTTTTCTAATGCTAATGTATAACATTGTCAGCTTTCACAATTTTCATATATTGTTCTTAAGAACATATATTGTACATAAAATGTTTCTTAAACGAACTTTAACGTCATAACTAATACATCCCAGTAATCCACATAACTTGCAGAATTGTGCTAAATGCTAAAATCTTAAACACCTTCTAGGTCTATGAAATATGAGATTAATCTCATGAGCATCCAAAATCACTAAAAATATACTTTTGACTAGTGTGATAACAGATAGTGGTGTGTTTCTGAAAGATGCCAAAAATAACTCTAAATGCCAGATTAAATACTTACATTGATATAGTAAACCTTCTGACAATAGTTTGGTAATTTTTTAATAAACCTCTATCACCTGTAACTTAAAATACATAAATTAATTATGCTTATAGGCATGTTGGTATATTTTTCTGAGTGAGTGATTATAGTTTCCTTTTTTAAATAAAATGTGTATAAAATAATTATTACTATACAGAATTCATATTTATTCTCTTCTTGAAGCTTTTTGACAATATGAAATATTGCTACTATTATCTAAAACACTGTGATATATATTTGTTAACAGGGAGAACCTGACATGTTCAGTAAGACATATTCTTAAAACATAAGAATTATAGTGAATAGTTAGGTTTTTAATGCAATTCGATCTAATTAACATCCTTTTGAGAACTTGCTATTATTTCTCATGGTTATGTTAGATAAAAGAGTTTTTTTAAACAAATGAAACATTTTAAAATTACTGTCCATTATTTATTAAGGAATAATTTTACCAGTTGACAAAACTTTCAATACTTTATAAACTTCAAAAGTGTTTCATAACAACTTAGTTTAGATCTTGAAACCCTGTATTTGCCATACATGGCCTACAATGTATTAGCATGTGGGCTAATAATTGAATTTGCAGAATAAAAGTAGCTATTAATTTAATGTTTCTTTTGAATCCAATAACTGGTTAGATTCAAGTAAGTAAGCCAGAAGATAATATTTCAACATCTTTTGCAAGTGAAGACTATGAACTTTCATCTTTCATGAATTCTTAAATAATGAACTTCATAAGCAATTGAAGGGAAAAGAAAGATCATAATTATACAAATGATAAGGTTTGAAGATAAAAAACCGGAGTGACTGGTTGACGACACAAATCTATATCTTTAATCCTTTGATACCTCTAATCCTTCAACAGATTACTCTGTTTATTCCACCACCCTATCAGCTGTGTCAAGACTTTATAGTAATAGTACAAAAGTCTTCTTGTTATTACTACTGGTTGTACTGATTCTGCAAGCTTGATAATCATTGACTCAGATGACACATAAACAAACAAACAAAAATACTGATAAGAAAAAATTGTTTTTCCTGATCTGAAGAGCCATCAAATCTAAGTTTAGAAGTACCCCTATAAATATTATAAATTTTCAACAAGATGTTAAAGGTAAAGATTTCCTAACCACTATGGAAGCGTTTTAGTAATTCTTTACTGATAATATGATAGATTCAACTTTTAATAATATAAATCAAAAAGTAGTGAAAGAACAAACCCATTACAATAAAATTCAAATTTTAATCAGTCAAACCTCTCTAAGAGAGAGGTACTCTTTGAAATTCTTATATTTTCTACTATCCACAAAGGCAAAAGTCTAAATACTACAGTAAAGTTTAGTCTTTTTGTAAGTGGTAATGTTTATGGAGCTTGCTTTAGTGAAAGAGAATCTTATTTCTTTTTAGATTGTTTCAGCTTTCACGACAATACTACCTGAGATGAAAGGACAGTAACGGGTTGCTTTGGACCATGAGAATTATTTCATTAAATCATCCATAGAAAACTATGAGCTTAACTCCATATATCACCATCGATGAGCAGGTACTTGTATAGGATTTTCATTCAAAATATATGTGCCAAAAAACCCAGCAAAGTATGGTTCAAAAATGTTAATGTTTGTAAGTATATGTTACACATGTTAATACTATTTTTAAGTACATTTTAGTTTCTGAGTCATATTTGGAGGGTAACAAAACACAAAGGCCCTCTATCCCACTAGTATGTGTAAAAGTTAACAGCTCCAGTCTGTGGATTAAACCATAACAAAACAATATCTCAGATATAAAGCACTTTATCAGACTGATGATCTACTTTAGCTTATAGTTTTAAGATTGATCTACTTAGAAAAACTACAGAATGATTGGATAAAGTATGAAATTGCCAAGAACAGGATCAAAGGTACTGAAAATTCATTTTCGGTGATACTTGTATCACAAAAAGCCAATAAGAACAAGCTCTTTTGCCTTATTTCCTTATTACAGACTAGGTAGTGAATAATAATGAGTGTTTATGAGTGACAAAGAAATTATAATTGACAGAGGACAGACCAAAGGAAGAATACTAGACTAAATAAGTTCAGTCAGATTGTACTTCGGATGAATTGATCAACTTATTTGTCATATACTTAGTCTTTAAAGCATCTTGTCTTCTAGAAAAGAAGCAAACATGAGAAAAGTTGGTTTATCCATGGAAAGAAGAGAACTAGATAATCAGAAATCTGATGGAGCTAAAAAGTATGTTCTTCAGTGTTCTTGACTAAAAAGAAACAACAGATCCAGTTCTTTCTAGGATGGATAGTAAAAATAAAAGCTATTAAGATTTGTCCAGTTGTAAAGTGAAGAATAACTACCAAATTCTGCAGCAAGTGCGACATTGTACCCTGTGCAGAGCACAGCTGGGAAGTATGCAAAACTAGATCATACAAGGTCCTTTTTGGACTTTTTATTATTGACCCACTGTTTTAATAAAAAGAAATGTAATAACTTCAATACTTTTATTTAGGATAGCATCAATGCTAGATGGAGCCTTTTCCTTTATTTAAAAGTTTTTTTGCTTCTTCAGTATAAAGTATATAAAAGTATATACTTATGTAAATACATTTTATATTATTCTATAAAATATTTAGTATATAAAATTAAAATATCTTTAGTGTGTTTCAGTTTTTCATTTTTATCTTTAAAAAAATTCAAAATACATCATACAAAGCATGTAAGTTTTAAGTATTATACCACTAAAAGGGTAATCAGAATGAAGTCCCAACAGCCAACAGTCATAAATGTAAATATTTCTTTGAGAACTTCTGGTAGTAAGTTTGAAAGTCTTATAAAATCTGACAAAGACTCTGTGTTTTTAACAATCTATTCTATGAGTTCATAAACTATTTCAATTACTTGACATTTCCTGTAAATTTTAAGCAACTACTTGTATATTTTTTTCATGGTTAAGCTTAACTGCTACACTTTTTAAGGTGTCATAATCTTCTTGTGTCTCCAGATGTTGGAGCAAATCTGGGAAGTTGTGAATATACTAACTGTCTTCATTGTGCAGAATAGATTCAGCTTCTGAAGTCAGCTTTGGTGTCTAAAATCACAAGTAAGAGTTTAGAAATGAAAATTTTAAAAAATGTATTTATTTTTTATTTATATTTTTCAATACTAAAAAAGTTTAAAACTCTAAGACCACTTTTATAGGAATATTTAACTCGCTAAACATTTCAGATGATTAAAAAAGGATGAAAAACTCAAATATTCACCCTTTTGTTTAGTTACTTGCGTTTGAAATCATATAGAAAACAAAATGAATACCTTATTTGATTAGTTTTGTCAATTCCATAAACCTTCTTTTGTGAATTTTTTCTAAATTCATTAATCAGCCGATTAATTTTTCATTTCTATGACAAATGCAGCAGAGAAGGGCTTAATGTTTTCAACTTGCAGTTTTTGTACTGTACATCTTATTGCTATCACTTGGTAAAAAGCCATTACTTACTGTTATTTTTCAGCAGACACGTTTTGTACTGGATCAATGATTTGTTCAATGATGTGAGTCTTGGACAACACTGTTGCTCAGGTGGGTTCTATTACTGTGAGTCTGTGGTGTATTATTTTTTATAGAATAGTTATTAATTATGTATTCACCAAAACACTATAGTCTCACAATAATATAACACTCCTGAGCAACAGTCTTGTCTGTGACTCACAGCATTGAACAATCTACTGATTTAGTATGAAACGCATTTGCTGAAAAATAACAGTAAGTAGTGGTTTCTTTGATAAATTATATCAATAAGAACATTTATCTTTTCTCTTGAAAAAACAATGTTTATTACTATCATTAGGATGACAATCCATTTAAAATACAATTAGTTTTAAATGCATTAACTTTCTTTAACTAATGAAATAAGTGCAAAATAATAAGAACATAAAAGAAACTATATAATCAAATTTGAATAAAATGTTTTACCATCTGACCATGATTGGACCAGTTATTTACCATCTGACCATAAAAACTAGAACCATAGTTGATTAGTATTTTACTATTATCCATCTAAAAAACTGCATAAACAAATAGTACATGAACAAATAAATATTACTGAAGAATTGTTAATTAAATAAATATTATTTCTACACTGCAATTTGTTCTGTAAAAACCATGATAATAAAAGAAATAATATTTGTTGATTCCATCTTCACGTGAGCTACTAGTTATCACTAAACAATTTTAAATGTTTCTAAACTTGCCTATAGTAGCACTTATTTATATTTGTTGAGGACGGTCGTTTCGGGCGATGTATGTCCCATTGTCAACTCAGACCGTAACTGATCTCAAGGTTTACATAGGTTAGGGTGTTAGAGTGGGGGTGGGATATTATGGTGGTGTGGGTGTATTTTGTGTGTAATAGGAGTTATGATGTCAAAAAGTGCATATAAGTTGTAATGTACAGGTCGTCAAAGTTATGTTACCGTGATGCGCAGAGACGGATTTGGTAAAGATACGATGGTGGGGAGAAAGAGTAGGGTGGGTAGTGCGGTAGGGGAGGGGGCTTTTACAGCTGACTCACTGGAATGCACAACACAGCAAATAGTACCGTTATCGCTTTAGTTTGTGTGACAGTGTTTATGTGTTTAGTGTATCGACCAAATCAGTGTTTTTCAATACTAAATATGCCTCAACCGAAGACAACAAGTTCGTTCGGCAAAGGAGTAGTGCTCAGAAGCCAAACTAAATGCATTATTATTAATGTATTTAAAAACATATTTTCTGAAAATCCCAACATGTCTTGTTCGGTAATTCAAGACCGCGTAGCAAACCTTTGTGGAATATCTGTTCATACATTAAGGAAATTATTGACGGAGGAAAAACGACTAGGAGAAAACGAAACATTCAGTACACCGGGTAAAATTCGTCCAAGAAAAATTAAAAAAGTCAACATCGATGATTTTCAAAAATGTGCATTACGAAAAATAGTTCTTAATTTTCATACGACTCATCACGTGCTCCCAACATTGAAGAATGTGCTAAAAGTTTTAAAGCTTGAATATCCGGAATTAGAATTTAATTTCACTCATGAAACTTTATGCAAAATTTTAAGATCCATAGGATTTAAATGGAAAAAAACTGAAAATAAAAGAAGGGTTATGATCGAAAAACATGACATACGCTTTAAAAGAGTATGCTATTTAAATAAAATTCGACAGTATAGAGCGGAAAATAGGCATTCATTCAACGCATACCACGAATTTAGCATGGACTGATGAAGCTGTTAACGGCTACAAAAAAAATATTTCAAAGGGATCAAGACTAATCATAGTCCACGCTGGCAGTGAAACAGGAGGTGTGGAAAATGCCCTTTTGGTCTTTAGAGCAGGCCAGAAAACAGGAGACTATCACAACGACATGAATGCGGAAAACTATGAGAAATGGATTAAAAATCAGCTAATTAGAAATCTCCCAAAAAAATCGATTCTTGTGGTAGATAACGCTCCCTATCATAATAAATTAGCGGCTGTTACTCCAAATTCAAACAGCAGAAAGTCAATATTGATGACATGGTTAAAAGAAAGAAACATTCCATGTTCTGAAGCAATGTTAAAATGTGAACTGTATGAGTTAGTTAAAATAAACAAGTCACGCCACGAGGAGTATTATTTCGATCGCTTATTGGAACGTGAAGGTCATAAAGTATTGAGACTGCCACCTTACCACCCAGACTTGAATCCCATGGAATTAATTTGGGGGAAAATAAAAAATGAGGTTGGTATAGAGAACATTACGAATGACATTCGTAATGTGAAAACAATGGTTGAAAAAAAGTTAAGCGAATTGAGTACCGATTTTTGGAAAAATTGTTGCGATCATGTATTAAAAATAGAAAATGAATATTACGAGACAGACAGAGCTATGGACATGCAGTTAGAAAGTCTAATAATTACAAATGATAGTGACAGTAGCAGTGATGGAAAATCTGAGAGTGACAGTGAAGAGTCTGACGCAGATGACATCGTACCATTAAAAATAAAATTATGAGTTACAAGTAATGTATTAAACCAATATAGCCAATACTGTAACCAAAATATATTTAGTGAATTTTCTGGTTTCTCCGTACCGTAGGTTTATATGGTCTAGGCCTACGGGAGCCTCTTTTTCCTAAAAGAGCGACCTCCAACATGGTGGAAGGGTTGACGTATCCTTGGGGGCTTTTCACTAATGTCCACCGACCACAGATAATAAAATTGTTGACCGTAATAGCTACTATCCCTTCCTTACGTCAGCTGGAGTAGAACGAGCCAAAGCACGCATTAGCAAACGTAAGCGTCTAACGTGAGTCATCCCTTCTACAGCCGGCCGTTCTCCCCACTCACTTCTCCTGCATGTGTGAACTACGCTTACAAAACTTTGACAGCCTGTAATTGTGTATTGAGTATGTGTGTAGGGTGTAGTTTGAAGTGTCTGTATATTTCGTATTGTTTGGTCGTGTAGCGTTGGTTATTTCTGTGTTGCTTATGAAGAATTTGTAGGTTAGATGTTATGTCTATGTAGTCATGCTCACTCAACTCCACAAAACATGACTACATAGACATAACATCTAACCTACAAATTCTTCCTAAACAACACAGAAATAACCAAAGCTACACGACCGAACAATACGAAATATACAGATACTTGAAACTACACCCTACACACATACTCAATACACAATTACATTACAACTTATATGCACTTTTTGACATCATAACTCCTATTACACACAAAATACACCCACACCACCATAATATCCCACCCCCACTCTAACACCCTAACCTATGTAAACCTTGAGATCAGTTACGGTCTGAGTTGACAATGGGACATACATCGCCCGGAACAACAGTCCTCAACAAATATAAATAAGTGCTACTATAAGCAAGTTTAAAACATTTAAAAGTGTTTAGTAATCAAACAAAATTAATTTACGAATATTTTATGACAATATTGATTGTTTTATAATTTGGTAATGATCTTAAAAATATATGAAGATAAATTTTACATAATTTTTTCTATATTACTATTTAGAGAGAAAATTTTAAAATGAAATTAAAGATTAACAAATAGAAAAATTATTTTAAAATTTTGTCATTCTAACAATTAAAAGTTTGTAAGTCAATATTGCTTTGATAATTGGACAAATTGAAAATGCAACAGCGACTATATACATATTTACTTCCTACTAAGGATCTTCCTAAATATGCTACAAAATAATTTATTTTACACATTATCTTACACTGTATAGTTAAGTCTAAATGACACTATTCTTTCTTTTCATTCACAGATGTTCAGTTTATTTTTACATTTCCCTTTTAATTATAAAACTGTTAAACAGTAAAAGTAACTTCATGGCTCTGTAATCTGAGACTTCATAAAAGCACTGAACCTGCTGAATCTAGATGAAGTTTGCAAATCTTGCATTATTTTATTATCAGTCACTACATATGTTTGTCGATTAAATTACATCTACATATGCAATTAATTTGATTAAAGACCTTAGAAGTTAAAGACCTAGAGAAGAGAGCAAACAAATTTGTATGTTTTTTGCTTTCTATTTTTTCCTATTTCTTGCAGTTTTAAAGCCTTATATTAGCTTTTGAATTGTATTTTCCTAGGCTCTTGGTTAATGATCCATGACCTGTTTCAACAATGTAACTAATATTTTATAATAAATGCTATGGATTTAAAAACTAGTAATAGAGTATTTTAATAAATGTGACTGAAAATAATATTTTGATTACAATTTTTGAGGTTGACTAGTGTTACAGAGTATTATGTATGAATGAACAGAAAAATCTTACTACTAATAGTTATATGCTTCTTATATTTACATGGATTATCCAGAAAGTATAAAACTTTTTTCTATCACCTTCCGAGTTGTCCAGGCACTTATTAAAGCGTCTAATCACTTTTTTGATGCTGATGTTATACTCTTCAGCTACCAACAATCGAAGGCATGATGATACTACTTCTTGGAGTTTTATATCACTGTCAAAATGTTTTCTGCACAAAAATTCCTTCAATTTTTCTTTCAAAGATTTCCCCCTTAAGTCTATGAAGTTTATCCTTTGTTCATGCACTTGCATGAGGATGAGCATTGTTGTGGATCAAAACATAGGTGGTTTTTTTATGGGGTTTGAGTGATGTCATTCCATAGATTAGAGCTTTGCTTATAAATATTGATAACACAAACATTTTGTGCATTCAAAAAACAAATGACACAAAGCACTTCATATTTGACAGGTTTTTATTGGTGCTGAAAATTTGTATATTTATACAACACACAAGCTTCACTACACTGGAATGAAATTCTGATCATACTGAGACAAAATTTTGAGTTAGCTACCACTCAATATGTTGCGGTAGTGGAGGATCAGCACAGCATATGAAGAGCAAACATTTTATTTTCTGAACAGGCTAAGTGTTATATTCATAAGAGGTGAATAATCCCTCATTAAATGCTGGGTAATCTTTGCTTCTTCACTTACCTCACAACATATGCCATTGCAAATTACAAGTAAAAAGTTAATATCGGACCAGCTTAATATTTTTTAATTCCATCTTCTAGAGAATTGTTATACTTGTACTTACACTCTGTTCTGGTTTACCTAAGAATTTTGTTTTTGGAATACTTTCACTTTCTTTTGTGACTGTCATATGATCTATTAATTTCTAAAAAATATAATTGATCTTATTTGTATTAGAAAGTTCCTGGATTTAAATGTTATTTCCATAGTTAAATTTTTGAAAATTAGTTTCAGTATTCAAAAATGTAATCTTATTTTGTAGATATGTTAAATTTTATAACCCATAAACTTGTAACCAGAATTTTAGAATTTTTGTAAAAAAAGTAAAATACAGTTTTTTAAAAATTTTTGTTATAGTTTTCATAAAATGGAAGCTGTTTTTAATAATATAATCCAGGCTGACAGTAATTTTCATTGCCTTTACAAAAACAGTTTCTCAGCATAAATGTTTTACAATTGTGAGCAAATAATTATTGAAACAAAATTATGGAACCTTCAAAACTAATTTGTAGATATTTGATTCTAGATTAATGACACAAATAGTACAGGAGGACAATGTAGAGATTGGAACTAACCAAAAAATTAAATGTTCAAATAAATTTCATTAAATTGTTGTCTTAAAATTAATAATAATGTAAACATTTGAAGGAAAACCACAAAATAATAATTTTTATTTCCTGTGCTGAGATCATATTTCACTTATTAGACTTTGATATTAATTGCGACCAGACGTTTTTGTTAACTAAAGGTTGTTAAATTTTTAACTTACACTTGGAGGTAACGTTTTCGTCTTACAACTTCTTCAGCCTAATACATACGGACATGAATTCATTTGCGAACTAATTACAGAACCACACAAATTGGCCACTTAAACACTACAAGAAACACATGAAACACATTAAAAAAAATAAATAAACTTTTAAATGAGAAAAATAATAATCCAGCAATAAAAAAGCCAAAACACTCTTTTTATGAAAAAACAATAAACAACACTAACATTACATTTACCTCTGAAAAAATAGAATTACTAAATAAAGGCCTAAAACATAACATACACTACAAAGAAAATAATAAAACAAGAACAGCAATTATAATTGACACAGAAACCAATATACAACAGACAGAAATACAAGATAAAGAACACTTAAGACATTTAATTAGTAACACTATAAGAACACACGAGACCCAAAAGAGCGTAACACAGTTAAACACATAATTAATTCAGCTAAACACGTAATATTTAAAACATAGAAAAAATACCTTAAAGCAATAAGACCTACGGCACCTACCCTACAAGCACTTCCTAAACTACATAAACAAGGAACACCAATAAGACTAATAACCAACAGCCAACAATCACCCACACACAAACTAGTATGCCATATGGATAGAACTGTTAGAAAATACATCAAACTAGACACACACACAAATATAAAAAACACAATAGATCTAGTAAACAAAATAAAAAACATTGAAATCCCTCATAACTCAACCCTAGCATCGTTTGGCATCACAAACCTTTATACCAATATCCCAGTCACAGAAACACTAAACATATTACGAGACAATCTAAGACTTTACAACACTCCAGTAAAAATCACAAAAGAAATCATACACATTTTGAACACCATTACACAACAGAATTACTTCACTCACAACAACAAATATTACACACAGAAACAAGTCCTACCAATGGGTTCACCGATTTCAAGCATTCTCGCAGAAATATTCCTACAACAAATAGAAAAGAATAAAATCATAAATAACAACAAACACACAGATAAGATAATATATTGACACAGATATGTAGATGACGTTATAATACTATACAGAGGAAACATAAGACAATGCCAACAACTCCAAGCACATATAAACAAAATACACAAAAATATCAAGTTCACTGCAGAATTTGAAAACAACAAAGCATTGAATTTCCTAGGTATTACCATAACAAAAAATCAAAACAAACATGAATTCAACATATACCGCAAGCCAACCATGACAGACACTGATAGACAACAAAAAAAGAAGGCTGAAGAAATCGCAAGACAAAACATTTCCTCCAAGTGTAAGTTAACAATCTCACAACCTTTAGTTAACAAAAAAGTCTGGCCAAAACTAATACCTAAGTGTAATAAGTAAGTAACAACCAGCTCGTCATGAACAGCAACAAGATTTCGATTGTTTTCCATTTCGTTCAAAACTGAGTAAAATAGATTTTTTTAAACGATTAGCTTTTTAATGTAAGCTAACATTTTGGTAATTTGTTTTTTTCTTACCTACAAGTTCTGAAATTATCTATTTGATTTTTCCATAAGAAATACTTTAATACAAAATAGAAATCTGTAACCTCATATATTTATCAATACATAGATTTGCCTACATTATGTTATTCTGGTAATAAGGACAGCTGCTTTCGGAGATTCTCTTATCAAATTGTTGCAGTTGACAAAGAGATATATCTGAAATAATCATTCTTATTATAAATGAAAGTCCATACTTTAGGGCTACTTTAGACAATTTTGTATATTTTATAGAACAGAAGTATATATTTATGGTGCAAGTTCAAGAAGGATTAAATAAGTGTAAATCTTTGAAACTAGTTTTTTTTCTTTTATGGTTTATAGAGTAAAATTTAATTTTAAGATATTATGAATTTACATAAATTGTGATAATTTTAAAATGTATTATGTTAACAATCTTCAACACAACTTGATGTTTAAGGTGTTTTTTTCTGTTACAAATTACTCTTAGTCAACTTGAGGACATTTATCTGCCTTCTTAAGGGTAGTTTTATCTCTTATTTAGTTTAGATTATGATGTTATTGAGATAATAAATTTCAAAATAGACTACATAAAAATTGAAAATATATTCAGGTTACTTTAAGCACTTATATAAAAAAGCTAAATGTTTATATGTTTATTTTATATAACAACTTACATTATAAATAAAATTAACATATACAAGTTATTTATACCGTATAATGTATGGTATTTATAAATACTCACACAGAAGTTATATATATATATATATATATATATATATATATATATATATATATATATATATATATATATATATATATATATATATATATATATTGCAAAAGTCAGTGTTTTCAGAACAATATTTTTCATCACTCAACATGATGTTACCAACTTATTGAACAAAAAACTTTGTTGGAATAAAAATATATTCTCAAGTGTAATCTCTTTAATTTTATGTATTAAATAAAATATTTACCTTCTATTTGAGATTCATCATTCATTTTGGGTTTCTCTACTTCATCAATGTCATTTTTAATATTTAAATTGGGCAAAAAAAGTAGCTTTTCACTTTTTTCTGATCTTTTGAGCCGAGATGCCAACACTGATGACGTATTTTTTACTGTCACTGATGTGTCAGTAGTCCTCTCAATCTGTGTTAATGGTGTTACAACATAAACCTTTTCATTAGTAAAAGGAGATATTGACACTGGTATTTTGTCCCACAATTGTTCTTTTAATTCATTTTTTTCAGTAGTTGCTTCCACTGTGGTATTACTTTTTGATTCTGATACTTCAGCCTTCATTTTTGTGTCCAGTAAAGACCATCCATTTAATTCCTCAATTAAACTGATATTGCTTTCTATATCCTTGTTTTCTTTTGGATTGTAGATAAATTTCACATGTGGTTCTGATACAGCTTTTACTACATTGTTTTGACTTGCAGAAACTTCATAATCAAATGGTGATATAGTACTTCTTTTGTAAAATTCTTCTTCAGACTGATCAGTGTTATTGTGTGAGATGCTTTCAGTTGTTAAATATTCATCTGGAATTTTTTTCGATGGAACTAAATGAGTAATAGTGGAAATTGGACTGAAATTTACAGATGGAGAGTTTTGTTTGAAACCTTCAGCTGTCCAATTGTCAATATTTTTTTGCAGTCGTTCAAAATCAACTTCATCTCCCTCGCCATTTAAAAATGCTTGAAGATTTTCAGAAATGATGTGCTGAATATTTCCTGATCCAGTGTTACTAATAGTAGGCCATTGTTTTAGTATTTGGTTCATTATTTCTGGAGATAGATTCAAAGAAGAATGGCCATTAGGAAATCTCACTTCTAGATTATCAGAACCTGTAGCACTTAGTGGAATTTTATTTAATTGAGGGGGATCTGTGATCTTAAAGTCAGTGCCTGTTGGATATTTGTAAGGTGTACTTTGCTGAGTATTTGGAGAAACAATTTCTCCTTCTCCAGAAGAATATAAAGGTGGTACTTTTCTTGCTTGGTTACTAGGAGGTAATGGTGTCCACCCTGGATTATTAAGGTTGAATTCTTGTTGCGTTTGCTCATTTGTAGTGTACGGAACAATAATTTGATGTATTAGTTTAGGTTTTTTTAAGGATACTGGAGATGGCCGTACAACAAATCTTGGCTTATGAGTTGATTGTAGGTGAAAAGGACGAGGAGGTGTACCAGCCCATGGTGATAATGTTGGCAGTGGGGATGAATTTAATAACCAGTTAGTAATATATGGTGAATTTAAAGGCGGCGGACTTAAATACCGCAGATCAGGTACTTTTTCTCCTTGAATAAATGTATTCGACTGCTGGTCCAATGAGGATGTATTCAAAGAGTTTAAAAATGGAATTGGATTGTTTTGAGAGGGTAGTTGTAATGAATTTACTAAAGTCACATGAGTAGGAGGTAATGTAGTGACAGATGAATGTGTATCCAAAGAAGATGTTACATCAACTGTTGTACTTTTTGAGACAGTACTAACAGAAGAGGTATTGTTTTTTCCATTCACATTAAATGCTTGACTTGGTTTACCGGTAGTGTCTTGAAAAAATATCTGGTTAGTTGATGATAAAAATTTTGGGGTTACATTTTCTACAACCTGTTGATCTGTTGGCCTGTGATTTGATGGTGAGATATTTAAAGTTGAGGGTTTAATAGTTAAAGATGGACTCCCAGAAGTAGCAGAAACAACTGGTTGAACTGAAGAAGACTTTACACTATTGTGTTCTTGCAAACCATTGTTGACAAATAAAGCATGTCCTATATTTTGTTGACTAAAACTTTGCTGTGGTTTTGAACCAGGATCTGCAGGGCTTTTATAATTGTTTAATTTTTCTTGTAGACGAGGAAAGTTCTGGAAACCTAGGTCAAAATACTTTGGGAGATCTGGAACATCAAGTATTGGAGCTTGAATTATTTGCATAGGGTATTCGACTGAAGCTAAAAATTCTGCTAAGGGTATGCTTTTCATTACTTCAAACTCTGTACTTCCTTTTGAATTATATTGGTTTCCTGTAAATTGTGAGTTTCCATAGCTACTTGGTGACTGGAATGTCGAACTGTGCTTTATTTCTGTATGTTGAGGAGAAAAAGGCTGAGAATTATTTTGTTTGTTTTGTTCTTTGCATTTTCTACAAACCTCATCTTGTTCCAATGTTGTAACTTCTACATTTTGAACTATTTTTTTTGGTCCTTCAACGTTATCTGAGTATTGAGTTTTACCATCATGGAATTGCTGATAAGGGTACATTGGTGGAATAAGATTAGTACTTAATAAAGGAAATGGGATCGGGTTTTGAACTAGAATAGGAACTTCTACTGAAGATGATTGTTGCTGAGTTTGGACATTATGTTGTTTTGATGGAGGACCATAGGAAGTAGGACGTGAAATAACTTGTTTTGGTGCTGATCCAAATGCACCTGTAATAGGTAAGTAGCTTAAAGATGGCCGATAAAGTGGTGGCCTGTACTGATTTAAAGGTGTTTTGACACCTTGACTAAAAGGTGGCCCATAGGTGATTGAAGGATTTTGTTTCACATGCTGTGGAGCATTTGGTATCCCATATAAAGGTAAATTTTGAGATGGAGAATGTAATCCAGACTGTTGAGGAGGTGATTCTTTTGGTTTTCCAAACTGTGGTGGGGGCGGCAGTAGTGGTGGTCTGTTTGCGTTTGGAATATCATGTTGAGTAAGAGCAGGACCGTAGTCACTATGGGACTGTACAAATTCATCTTGTGAAGCCGAGTATTCTGGTTTACTATAATCAACATTAACATCATCAATACTACCCCCAGTTTCTTTCTGAGGGGTGTTGAACTGCTGAGTTGGATTTAGTTGTCGTAAAGGTACAGCATAATGAATCTCCTTAATTGGAAAAGCTACTTGGATAGTAGGGATAGCCAGTGTGTATTGTGGAACTTTGGGATAAGACCCACCATCTAAAGACCTCGCCATAGGCACCCATGGTACACGGTCACATGGATTGCAGTTATCTAAACTTTTTCCCTGACCTTGTGAAACTGAGTATCTTGGTGCTAAGAAAATTGGTTTCACTTCAGATGCACTTGTTATTTGATTTTCCTGTTGTTTGTTTACAGTAGTTTGCAGCTGAAACTTTTTGGAAACGTCACTATTAGCTCCTGATAAAAACCACCTAGCTAAGCTATCTGTTAGAGTTTCTTTACTGAGGCTACTTGAACGTTTTGGTTCTTTATTTGCAATTGAGGTTTTGTGAACTGTGTTTACATTTTCTATTGAAATTTGTTTTGGTGGTGTTAAGTGGCCTGCAGGTGTTGGAAATAAATTTGTAACAGACAAGACACCTTCACAAGACAGCATAAGCATGAATATTTTCCAAAACATCTGAAACACAAAAAAGCTATATAAACATAATGTATTATAAATTAAATTCTTGTATGTAATATTTGTAAGGGAAAATTAATCATTAAAAATATAAAGTGTCCTTCTGATAATTGTCTTTAGAGACATGTTCTGTTATTTCATCTTCATCGTCTGTATTTTCCAAGGTAAACGCCTGAAAAAAATTTTAAGTTCATGTGAACTCACATTCTTCTCTCTAAAAGTGGGTTTTGTCAATATATTTAAACAATCCTAATGTATTATAAAATATAATTTACTTCATACTCGTCATTAGTTTTAAGCCTGAAGTATAGAGCTGTGACATAGGTGAACATCTCTGAGCTTAACAGTGGTTGCGAGCAATGTAACCCTGCATAGTGATATCATTATTTCCCCTTATTTCTACTATCAAGGGGTCATTTTGTCAATTACTTAGTCCTATCTAGATCCATCAGAATCTGCCCTTCCTTATACTACTTCTGACAAAGAAGTGTAATGTATAACCACCTCTTTATTGCTCCAATAGAAGGTAGATTATTTTAGATCTGAACCCAGCACATAAAATTTCATGATCTCCCCAATATCGCTATCTTAATCCTACCTATATTCACAACCTTTTTATTTCGTGTCTGATATCGTCAAACATAAAGGTTCAGCGTTATTGACCAAAAATATCTCAAAGGAATTTCTTTGGCCCCTTCATTTTTTTCTTTTATATACAGCATACTCTCAAAACTATCAAAATAACATAGTTGATGGATGGGAATTAAAAATGTCATTGTTTTGCCGAAAATAGTGGACAAGTACTAGCTATGGGTGTGGTACTACATCCTATAGAATACGTTCTCATATTCGGTGCTACTGTCGATTGCCAAAAGGTTTTTTATCATTCACTTTGAAGCAGAACGATCTGCGTATCCTCAAGTTTCACAACGTTAGCTGTGTCATCGTCAGAGCTCTCTAGGTCTCACGGGATGGGTTTATGCCCATCAGGAACCATGTCCCGAGTCTGAATTTCTGGCCCTTAGGTAAGGCCAACTGAGAGTGGGTAAAAGACTGATTCCACTACCTGAACCTAAATAATCAGATGGGGTATTGAGGGAAAGAAACTTTGCCGTTTGGAAGGTTCTACTGGTCCCAAATAGTTCTAGAAAAGCGGTCAAACTGTCTGGTTGGAGTTTGTTTCGTCCCAGCGTCTAACAAGTCACCAGTATAGGCCTTGCAGTAAGGTCTACGGAGGCAGGAGTCATGAGTTTGAACTGGGTATTATCCACATAAGCATCTAGCTTTGTGTTCTTTGACAAAGAGGCAAAGTCGTGAGAGAGGTATTTGTTAACATTATTTTTTTTACCTAACCATCTTTCTTTCTTCTTCACTCTTTCCGCAAAACACACTGATAATAAGACGCAAACTGCTAATCACTCGTTAAATATTAAATTCATTCTGGTGTTTAGGTAAATGTAATTCAATGGAAATAATTTCTTTAGGAAAATTAGTTATATGGCCTACAGTGATAGTATGAATGACTTTCCCATTGAAAGATCCACATATTACGCTCCATAAGATTTCTACAACCCTAAAACCAGGAAGCACCTTCGGATTCGTGTAAAGTATGGGAATCCTGTGATGTACTAGTCTACTAGTCTCCTAGTCTACCAACTATAGTAGAGCCCATGCGAACCAAGTTAACCCTGTTGGAGTCGACAGTCAGATCAGATTTTTTACGATTTGTTATTAATTAATTCCTATCGAAACCCAACTATTAGCCTACAAACATATCCCTTTTAACAAATATCATGCTCAAACACTTTATTTCCACATTTAGTGTGTTATTCTTTGGTTTCAATACTAAAGAACAGTTTTATTTAGTATAAATAAAGAATAGTAGGTAGGCCTACAGTTTGTTGCTTAGAATACCTTTCAATATAGATAATTTCATACGACCCGCTTGGCAATGGAACCATTTGAACGTAATTTTCACCACCGTAATGGAAACGATTGTTTATACCTTCAATGATATTGTTATCGATAAAACCGACTTTCAATTGAAGTTTCAAACATCCATCAGCGGGAAAAAGTAACAAGACCAAAGAGTTTTAACCTGTTAGAACTAAACTAATGACATGAGAAACTTTAGACACAAATCACTGCAAACGTCAAGCAGTCTTCCCGATATCTGTTGTAATTATTGTTTACGTTAGTACTCTACTTGCCAAAGTATCTACTTAGCTCTAGTGGTGGACTCAGATTCCCGAAATTATGATACGTGGGTTGTCTCAAAAATAAGTTACATTACCTTTTTTTAATAAACATTTTTTTATGTAAACATATATTTACTTTGTTTTTATAATATCCTTGTTTTTCAATACATTTTTGGTAGCGTGGAGAAAGGTTTTTTTCAATCCAGCGTCATACTATTCTGCCGTCATACAGGTTAGCCTTTTTCAATGTCTTGCTTCAAATCACCCTCGTTTGTGAAGAATTTACCCCCAAGTTATTGATTCGGCTGCTGAAACAAGTGGAGGTCACTTAGTGCAAGGTTAGGGAAATAGGGGGGGATGTTCGAAAACATTCCATTGGAACTCCTCAAGCAGGTCTTGGAGTCTGACGAGTACCGTGTGGGCGAGCATTGTCGTAGAACAAAAATACTGTTTTTATCAGTTTTGGTAGAAGCAGATTGTCAGAAGCGCTTACACGGCTTATTTCTATATTCGGAGACAGTTGAGAAGAGATTTCGTCAAGTGTTAGGCACCAATTGGTGTCAATTGCCCTTCGTACATCTTCGACAACAGTCGGAGCGCGGGAAGTGGAGAGGTCACTTCGTTGTTAATTGTGTAATGTTGTTCTCCTTTAAATAAATGACTGGTGCCGACAAAAAACCATTGGCCTTCACATAATGTCTTAACCATAAATTCTATACAACTCGTAATGAATGTCAGTCGCATTTTTAATTTTTGCCGTTAAAAAACGTATAACACCATGAACTTTGCAATTTGCGGTAAAAAGAAATGTAAACTCAAAAGTGGCTAGAGCTCGACAGTAGACCTTCCCCAGCTAGGATCTTCCATCAACGCGCATGCCCAACCTTCAGTTCGGTTCCTTGAGTGGGGAGAGAATGTAGGGGAAGCGATGAGCCGCAATGTAATAAGAGAAACAGTATCAGCGATAACAGTAGAACCTCATGGCCTAATGGGTAAGGTATAAGCTTACTATTCGTAAGTTTCGGGCTCAAATCCTGAACTTCGATTTTAATTTTTTTCTTAAAGCATCTAGTTTTAATGAATCTTATTTGTTGTGATAGGTTAGGTTAGGTATTATAAAAAATTTATAAATGTCTTTTGAATAAAAATGGCAAAGTTAAATTTAATTTGTATATAGTGAGTTTTCTTCCTTTTATACTTACATTAAAATATACGTACGAAGTATCCAGTCAGGATAGGTTTGGTAATAATTTTATTCAGAATCACTACCTATTTTTATTAAAATATACATACGCAGAATAGATTTGGTAATAATTTTATTCAGAATTACTATCTATTTTCATTAAAGTATACCTACGAAGTATCCAGTCAGGATAGATTTGGTAATAATTTTATTCAACATTACTATCTATTTTTATTAAAATATACGTACGAAGTATCCAGTCAGGATAGATTTGGTAATAATTTTATTCAACATTACTATCTACCTTTATTAAAGTATACTTACGAAGTATACTACTTCCCCCACTGCTGCAGTAAACCCTACATCGCTTCTCAGCTGTGACGTCACGCGCATGCGCGTTGATGGAAGATTGTGGAAGATTGGGCCTGGTGAAGGTCTAGTGCTAGAGCTCGACTGCCCGCTTGATCGACGCATAGCATAGAACTTTTACACTGCTGCCACTACGCCCAGACGCAAATTCCTCACGACTCCCAGACACTACCACTGGATTAAAAAAAGTGTAACTTACTTATGAAACATACTTAGTATTCCACAGAATTCCCATTCTTTTTGTATCCAATACATTTCTGGTCTCCATAATCTGTCTAAATTCCCAATAGATTCGTTTATCGAAGGTTTTACCTTACATTAGCGCAATTGGAGAGTCTACACACGATGCCCCTAATGGTATAGACAAAGTATAGGGCTGTGACGGATTTTTCTTTTTTTTTAACTACATAATAATTTGTCAAAATTATGTACATGTTATGTACAATTACGTATATAGAGCATTTACTGGACCTCGAATGATGTAACGAGAATCAGTCAAATATATGAAAAAACAATATTTATTTATAAAGCTATATTTCAGAAAATTGTTGTAAAACAAGAGCAATTGCGAAACGTTATCTTTGCGGTCAGTATGTTTTCACTTATAGGAGTAAGTTGCATCTATGTAAGCGAATGTAGCATTTGGACTCTTGGCTGGACACGGTTTCACAGTACAAGTTTATCGTTATCTCTCCACAAGTTGCGGTTTTTGTAAAAATCCAAACATTTCACATGAATCATGTTCCAACGCAACACTTTTCCACATTGGCTACATTAGCCTGGCTAGATTATGTTAATATTTCATTTCTCGCATCTTATAAAATGTGGCGAGCATCTCATTTTTGGCGAGCAGGCTGTAACAGAAAACACTCTTAACAACTCGTTTCTCCAATACAATAATTTGCCGATAGCAAATGTCTTTTTGTACTTCGAGGTTCTAACTCTATCGTCTACTTTATGTTTGCGTTTGAGATACAGTATGATTTTTTTGTTCGTGTACCCTATTAAACAGCATTACCTCGTGTTTTCTTTTCACCTGACACAGCTTCATAACAGTGGCGAATTTATTAAAATCATCTAAAAACTCTGCCTATTTGTGACCATTAAGAGCCGTAAATTCTAACCACATTTTACTTTTCAGGGTTTGATTAAATTTTTCACGGTTGAGCTTTATTTTCGGTGTCAAATGTAAGAGTGATTGATTTTATAAGTATTCATTAAATTTTGAATAGACGTATCTATCCTTTTCTTTCCCTGATTGGTCTGAAAGTGCCTCTACGATGTTTTTTTAGTAGGCCTATATATGTTTCAAAGCTATACGTCGGAAAAGGTTTCCACTTTCATTGGTATCGCAAATGCTAATTTTTATAAAAACCGTAATAATAGTCGATATGAAGTTTTAGACTTTGGTTTCCTTTGCGTATGGGATAATTTCATCTAAATGGTTTTGATAAAGATGGTTTACACCTTTCAAAGTAATCTCAGGTGTTTTTAAATTTCTACGAGGAGGCTTATGAAGCTTCTTGGCAATAGCGCCTCCAACGTCCAAGTCAAACCTGACCATCTAGAATTTGCTTAAGGTCCTTTTTAAGGCCTGTGACTGGTTTTCATTCACACACTCAAGAGATACAGTCCGAAGCTTTTTCTTTTTTTAACTAGAAGCAACTCTAGGAAATTTTTCTTTGTGAAAGCAAGGAAAACTTTCTCAATCCTACCCACTATCAGTGCAATGATAATGTTTCAACACACACACAAACACACACACACCCACGCACGCACGCACCCACGCACGCACACACACAGTATTGTGGACAGTTGTCACGACAGTATTATACTAAGGTTCCAGTACAAGCAGGTAATTTAAAGACGCATTAAACTTCATAAACTCCATTCGTTACAAACTGAGCGTTATTTACTCACACTATCTTTCTAATAGACAGATACGTCTACAGAGGGTCATTCATTAAACGTAACATTCCCAAACACATCAAGGTTCATACTAACTAAATGGTAGCCTAGATCATCTCTCTACAGTTTTGCGTTTGAGCAGAGCATAAAGTAGTTGTGGCCTAATATGTATCATGCTAGGACTGCCTGTAGTTACAGAAATCTCTATAATTTTGTTGTGAATTGTGATATTGAAAACTTCCATCATGTCTATACATTTTTGTAAACGTAGCCAATGTTAAGATGGGTGCCATAAGATAACAGCCTATAGTGTATTACATTAGGACTATCTGCACGTACAAATGTCTATTCTTAGCTTCTGAATTATCATATTGTTAGAATCCGTCATCCATCAACAGTATTACAGTATTGTAAATATACTGGATGGTTGAGTATTCGAGATTGTGAGGTTGAGCAGAGCATTCGGTAGCCAGATAGCCTAGTCCTGCTCCGATAGAATCCGTCATCCATCAACAGTATTACAGTATTGTAAATATACTGTATGGTTGAGTATTCGAGATTGTGAGGTTGAGCAGAGCATTCGGTAGCCAGATAGCCTAGTCCTGCTCTGATAAAGGTTGTTTTCGTAATTTCCAATAAATATACTGGATGGTTGAGTATTCGAGATTGTGAGGTTGAGCAGAGCATTCGGTAGCCAGATAGCCTAGTCCTGCTCTGATAAAGGTTGTTTTCGTAATTTCCAATAAATATACTGGATGGTTGAGTATTCGAGATTGTGAGGTTGAGCAGAGCATTCGGTAGCCAGATAGCCTAGTCCTGCTCTGATAAAGGTTGTTTTCGTAATTTCCAATAAATATACTGGATGGTTGAGTATTCGAGATTGTGAGGTTGAGCAGAGCATTCGGTAGCCAGATAGCCTAGTCGTGCTCCGATAAAGGTTGTTTTCGTAATTTCCAATTCCACGAATTATATCATTGTTTGCAATTAGTGAGGAGATGAACATGGTATTAATAGAATGGGTGGGGTAATATGCGGAGGGCAGGGTAATATGCGACACGCTACATCAGAAATTAATATTTTGGTAGCATATCGTCTGGATGCAGTCGATGGTGTACATTGCTTCATTACCCGACGAGATTTGTTGGTTGGGTGATAGCGGGCAGCCTTCGCCACTGATATTGCTCCAATAACCATAGCCACTTCGACGGTATGTGATACTTTAGTGCTGCAGTCGTTTCTGTCAATCATAGCCCTAGGTGAACACCTTTAGGGTAAGATGCGAATAAGGCTCTTAATACTTTATTATACGTAGGTTTATTGTTATTTATTATTATTCTAGAATTTCCAAACCCTATAAGTATATTGTATCAGAGCGCATTAAATTACAGATATGTTGACTTGGAATTATTTTTTTTTTTAATATTGGGTAATAAAATGTGTAGGTATTTCGCAGTGTGATACTCGCTGTATTTGGGTTGCGAGAGAGAGAGAGAGATCTTATCCGACCTCCACAACACTTTAGCCTGAAACTATGTACTTTTTCAACTACCTCAGGGAAACACAGATCTCCAAATATCGTAATAAGAGCTCATATACGTAAACCACGAGAGTAGAATCACACTACGTGAAACGTTAACCCTCAAGCCTTGACGGGAGAGAACAATGACGTTATGATACGATCTGATTGATCACCTGGTCGGCGTGGAGACCTAATATCGACTCTACTTATCTCTGATTGGTTACTCGCCCGAATAAGGGAGACAGGGAAGAATTAAACATTACCCAGAACCCTGTTTCTAATTCCAAGAACAATGTTGTTCTTGTTGGAGACCGATGAAGCCTAGCTGGCCACCTGTACGATGGTGAGATACGAATCACTGGAGGTTCGTCTAAGTGTTACACTACCTGAATGGGGTGGGGAAGAGAGTGGGGAGTCCAGGACGACGTGATGTATATATTTCATTATAACAAATCGTCAATAAGAAAATTGACAAAATACTCCATTTCTTTCATTATACCTCTACCCTAGGAAACCCAAGTAAAGCAACCCGCAAACACCCATACCTCCAACGACTGTTTAAAATATGCACGCCATAGGATTACCGTTCAAAAGATAATGCTTGTTTCAAATATTGCTCCTTTAAACTCGAAATAAGGCAACCTGCAAAAAATAGCGGCTTCTCAAAACTCAAATTATGCAACTCGTATAAACTACCACATCCACCTAGGGTTTGGAATTTGAACGCAGTAGGATCAACTGTTTAAAAGATATCGATTAAAAAATTAACTTCAGAAATAAATGTCCGATAAATCTTGCTTGTATGCAGTCTGCAAAAGTTAAAACAATTTTTATATACCCAGTAGAACACACATCTCCAGCTATCAGTACGCTAGCTCAGTGCCATCGAGTAAGACTTCAAACTAATGGTTATACAGTTCGAATCCAATCTCGAGTTTAACTTTTTTCTAAAGCATTATTTACGATATTGTGTGGTAACAAAGCAAAATGACTCTTTTAACCGATAGGCCAAGCAAGAGGACGGGAAGTGTAAAAGGATGGAGGTATCTACCATAACCAGGTGGTAAAAAAAACAAAATAAATGTCGAAGGATAGCGGAGGAGTGGGACAAAAACAGAATTTACGGCTTGTACGTGAACAAGAATCCAAAATAGGGATGGGGCCAAGGGAGGAATAGGGGTAACAAATTCTGCGTTCCTCTGATTGAGGACTTGAGTCTACAGATATAACTATCCGCTCGTTCAAAGAATTTAAACAAGGCCTCTTCACAACTAACGTCCATGAAATTATGTAATCTAGTTAGGTGTGTTGTTAAAGTGAGGGGATGTGAGGACACCCTGTAATAGGCGAAACTAGTGCTTTCTCCCTTTCAGTATACATTTGAGCCTTTCAAGAAAGCTCTAGTTTAAGAAATTTGACGACGTACAATTTAATAATAAACTCCCTAGCTTATGAAGGATTCCTGCCGAGAGAGTTCGCCCTTCTCCCTAACACCCCGAAGGAAAGTGTCTACCTCAGATCCAGGCCTCCCTAAAAGGTGGCGGGGCCCGGGATCTAGAAGTTCGAGTCGGTGTTTTTTACAGCGGAAACTAATAACTCCTGTGACGAGATCCATAAAAGAGATAAAGACCTTATATCAATAAAGTATACAAAGTACAATTTACAACTGTTCTCCTCAAAGATGGGAAATCCTTACAAAAGAGAAAAACTATTCCCTAGATGCACTTTCTACTACCAGGTGGTGAGCACGAGTGGTTCTGTAAGGCCCGTCGCTAAACATCTCCTTGTAGTTAAAAGGGCTGTAGCTCAATGTTTGAAACTAAATATAACTGCTGAGAGTAAACAAATCTATAAAAGCAATTATTTATCAAAATTAGTTTTATGTTACCTTTATGCCAGTACCTTGACAACATTGTGTAGATTGTAAAATAATTACTTTATTTCACTTCACAACAAATGTGGTTTTATTTGTATTTCATAATAATGTAACAATAATGTATTTATAATATCATGCAAAATACAGGGTTGTATTTGCTGGTAGCAATGAAGGGGGCCGTACTCGTGATTGCCTAGGGGCCGGAAATTTCTCGGGGCGGGCTTGCTCCCTAACACCCCGATGGAGAGTAGAGTCTACCTCAGACCTGCAAGCCTGTGCATATAAACCATGTCTCTTCCCTATAGATCCGACAATAGTCAAGCTAAATCCCCACTATGACCTCCCTTCATGCTCACCCGTTATCTTTGTAACACCTTTACCGTAGGTAAGGCCTACTACCTTCACGGTTACTACCCTTCAATGCAAGGTAGTAATTGATAACTAACCGACGTAACTGATACAGTGTTCTTTATTTACAGTTTTATACAGTATACTACATTCATGTAAACCTAATAAAAACAGATAATACGGTATAAGAATGGAATACATTTTACTGTAGTCCTATTACTTTACATTAGTACAGTAGTCTATGTAGGCCTACATATAGCACATGCATACGTATTAAGATTTCTTAACATAGTCTGTTACTTGCTTTTGTTTTTTTGTAAAAAGTAATTTCCTTTAATTAACTATTGCAATTTGCGTAAAATTAACTGCACCGTTACGCGTCTGCCTGGGATTCCCAAGTTACATTCACCCTACAGCTACCTGGCTATAAAGTGATTCAGGACTCTACATACTGTAGGCCTACGTCACAAATAAATGTAAGGACGATGTATCAAACGACGCGTACAAACCGTGTTAAAATGCGTAATATAGGCCTACCTAGCACAATTTTCTAGACTGGTTATTTAACAGAATGAAGTTACAAACTTTTTTATTGTATTCAATTTAACTCCTGAATTTTTTTTAGTTTCCAACGGCGGCCGCGGATAATTGAGAGTTGGCTGTAGTTACAAAGCTATTAGGCTATGGCTATACTTGCGTTTTTTGAAGCTGGACGCTCAGCGTGAAAAGACTCTACATTTATAGGAAGGCTGTAAAGGGAAGGCAGTGGACACACATAGCCCATTTCCGCTCCAGCGTCAGACGAGATAGCGAATCTTCAAGGTCAGAGGCTAGTTGGATAAACTCGTCTCGTCCCTAGCGTCAATTGATGCTGCTTGCATTGAGTCCCTAAAGAACTAAGTAGGATCTTTCCTGTGTGTGCAGTGCAGCAGGAGTATTTCAGACATGGCCATATTTGTATTGAGCGAGGGATGTAAAGGGTCTAGGGAAGCCACCATAGATCGAGTTTTGAATCCACTTCTTTTCACGCTGAGAGCCAGCTTAAAAACAGGCAAATGTGGGCCGAGTCTAGCACAAATCGCTAACTCAGAACCACCAGGAATTTCAACGTTTTGAAAACTTCTTCAAAAATGTCATTTTTAACCTTCTGCTAATGCTAAGTGTGAAATCGAAATGTGCATACATTTAACATTACTGTTGTATTCATATGCTTTTAACCCAGAGTTTTTGCCGTTTATATAGCAACTCATGCTATCGTGCCATCACAAAGCCAATATCCTACTTTGATGCATTTTGTGTTTGCTCGGTAAACAAAACAAAAATTTACTAATGAAAACATAAAACGTTAGAGAAAGTAGGACTGGCGGAGCAATGGCACCTATGTGCGTGTAAATAGAGGTAGATGCTGCATAGAACAGGTTTGGTGGCTTACATTAATATCGCAGGCGAATGTTGCTGTGCTAGGCACATGCTGTCAGACTTTATACCAAAGCCGTGGTCAGAAAAATATTTCGGGGGGGGGAGTCAGGTCAGTACCAGGGATTTTAATTTAAACCCGTTTAAACAACAATTTCCATGCTTATAAAAATTAATAACTACAAATCTACACTCCATTATAGTACATCATATCTGTCTTTTCATTTAAAAATCATTTTCCACAAAGGTGGGTAGGTGCTGTACTTAATATAAGTATCTTGAGATGAAGAAAAATTTGTTTCTTAAAATTCATTACAGTCTTAAATGTAAATCAAAGTTAAAATAATGACTAAATTTTCTAGCAAAATCTGACAAATAAGACAAATAGATTTAGTATGTTTTGCAAGTTGAAGCTATTATGAATTAGTGTAAAGAAAACGTTGACTTAGCCATAGGCAATGTCGTATTCTTGCAATAATAATAAAGTTAAGAGTTTAATAAAGGAAACTGGAAAAGTTATAGGTTATGAAAGATTTTCTTTATAACCATATTATATGCTTTATTTGAACGTTCATAGTTTACGTATTTAAAAGATAAAAACATTTTAGAATAGTATTAAATATTAATATCGTTGCAAAAGGTAATAAAAAGGAAGTGATCCGTCACTTGTATATATGTAACATTATAAATTAATTTTTATGAAAGTGGGAAAGGCAAAGGTAATAAAATTGTGTAAAATATGTAGCTGGATCCACTCTCATTGCTCAACTCTTACGTTGTCTATTTATAATTTAACTTCTTTAAACCTTGAAAAATTGTTTACTATTACTAAATTTCGGGAGGGGTTGACTAACCCCCCCCCCTACAGCGGTAACGGCCTTGCTTTATACCTAAAGATAACAAGGTGTTTATTACTTTCCCTATTCAATTTATCAATAGCGACATCAAATGCTGTTTGGTCGATTCCAAAATAAATTTAAACAATAGTTTATGACTATCCAAACTTTGAATTTAGTAAATTTGTTAAAACTTACTGAAACACTGTCTCACAAATTTACTAAATTCAAAGTTCGGATAGTCATAAACTATTGTTTAGGTTATTAATAAGATTCACCGAACGTAATGGACTATAAAATTCAAGAATCAAAAATAAAATTAATTAAAGAAATCTCGAGCTTAGAAAATGATTGGGTTGTTGGGTCTTACACTAAACTGTTTTAACCATAAGGTGCTAAACTAGGGGGCGTGAAGATGAGTGGTCGTGAAAACAGTTGGAAAATAGCAAGATAAATAAATTCTCATTTAATTAAAATTCAAGTACGCAATTTACCAAAATTTAAAACTAAAGTAACTCCACAGATTTTTTTACATAGGTCATTTTACTGAACGTGATGTTTAGAAAATTTAAATGAAATGTATCCATTTATAAAAGAAATAAGTAAAGGCTGTGCAAATTTTGTAAACTTGAAATTAAATAAACATGACAGCTTGAAAAAATAATTATATAAAAGTGTCGCGAAACAGATGTTTATCGTTCAATGTGGCAAAGGCGCCACAATGGACAAATCTTCACTATTGGTAAAACACTTAGAAGTGTATCAAAGGCCGCACTTTGATTATACTTGTTTTATTCAAGCACCTACTAGTGTGAACAAAATTTTCAGCACTAGTTGAAATAAAAACAAAATCAGGATCAAACTTGATGTTGCTAATGACATTGTGCCTTCACTAAAATCAACCTCAAATAGGAATGCTAGTGAAAACAATTCAAGCTCATTCATCTCACTAACAGATTTTAGTCTTATCAGTTAAAATTTACCTTGCGAATTAAAACTTGAAATGTTATATCATGTTTCTTGTGAAAGTATGTATAACTAAATTGTTATATATATATATATATATATATATATATATATATATATATATATATATATATACATATATATATATATATATATATATATATATATATATATATATATATACAGTAAACTCCCGATTATCCGTGGGCGGATTAACCGGTTTGCGGATTATCCGTGGTCTGCCATTGTTTTACAAATATCCAATTTTTATTCCAATCAGATTCATTATTGTTATTTTTAACCACTCAACCCGGCACAATATCCGGTAAAAAACAACGATCATAAAAATAAACTAAGCTATCTCAAATAACGCAAGGATAAACGATAACTGTACTGTTAGACTGAATGAACCAACTCAAGTTGGGAACAGACTACTGTATTAAGAGACAATGACAAAATGCTTGGACGTCCGCAAACCTAATGTGTATCATAAGATTGTAAACAAATGTCAGCTAATCTCGGCTATAAATAGTCTAGGACGTGACATACGCATTATCCATGACTGTCATATACATTATCGATCTTTTTGGCTTTGTGACACAAGTAGAAACAAACATTCCGAGTTGAACGTTGAGTGGTTATTATACTAAAATAAGTAGTAGGTAGTTTGAATTTTTATGCGTTATTCTTATTTCTCTGTCTTTTTTATTGAATTTTATTTTTTCTCATGCAGTATTTTATCATTTGTATTAGTTGATGTAACTTTACGATGTAATTTTATGTAAATTTACTTTTTTTTGTTGTAAACCGATAAATAAAACAACATTTTAATGTATAATACACTGTTTTAATGTCCCAAATAAACATGTATATGGTAGAAATAAAATCTTTGAGATGAAAACAACGGACACAATAATTAGAGCAAGACGACTCTTCACTGTGCGACAAAATTGTTCTCAAGGATCACAGATCGCACATTAAAGCTAAATCAATGCTCACCAAAAAACAGACGAAAGTGACAGATTTTTTTGATAAAAAGTGAAAGTATTATGTGTAAAGGAAATTACATATGTACATACATACTTACTTCTAACATATACTTATGTACGTATTATAAATAGTTAGACATATAAAATAAATGTTAGACAATAAATGTACATGTTATAATCCATCAAATACATCGACATTTTAAATTATTTTCTGTATTTATTTTGTCCTCTGAAGATTATTTGTGAATTGCATTAACCGGGGTCATTATTTGTGTAAATCGATTATCGATCGTTTTGCGTATTCTTTGTTCATAGCGGATTATCCGGGGATTCGTTATCCGGCGTTCCCGGGCCACCCTATTCCACGGATAATCGGGAGTTTACTATATATATATATATATATATATATATATATATATATATATATATATATATATATATATATATATATATATATAATACGTTTTCTTTTTTAATAATTTAAAACAACATAGGTTATTCAAATACAAGAATATTTATTAATTTATATCCAAAGCTTTTCGTTGGTAAACAGTACCAACATCATCAGGAATGAAAATTACAATCATTGTAATTTTCATTCCTGATGATGTTGGTACTGTTTACCAACGAAAACCTTTGGATATAAATTAATAAATATTCTTGTATTTGAATAACCTATGTTGTTTTAATATATATATATATATATATATATATATATATATAATATTTGTTTCTATTTCATTTGCCCATACCATTTATTTATAGTGTAAGGTGTAGGGGCGTAGGAGGGTTTGATTTCAAGAGGAGAGGGGTGTGGTCCCAAAAGTTTGAGATCTCCTGGCTTAAAGCGATGTACTTACTCCCACAACGGGTACTTATTACACTTGTTTCATAGTTAATGATATGAAACAACTAGAATAGCTATACGACAGGCCTCGTGTTTCTAGAGGGACGATGTACCAACTGCTGCAACGGTGTACTCAATACTCTTCGATTCACCTAATGTTAGGGGCATAACTTAAGCGGCTTTGCGACAGGTTTGATGTTTCTAGAGGGACGATGTACCAACTGCTGGAACGGTGTACTCCATACACGTCAATTCTCCTAATGTTAGGTCTGATTCACATGGTAGAGGGATAATGAAATTAAATCCCACAATGACCTATACACTAGAGGTCTTACGTCGATTCACAGTACTGTTAGTGATACAGCATGAGTAACTATGAGTCAGATCTGTTGTTGTTAGAGGAACGATGTAATTACTTCCACAGTGCCATTCTGAATACCGTCGTTAAACATTTACCGCTAGTGACACAACATGAGTGGCTACGCGAATGAATAATGTTTCTAGACGAATTATTAACTAACTCGCATAACGGCGCTTTCAATACACGTCGTTTTGCCCGATGGTAGTGATATAATATACTAGCTCTAACACCATCCTGATGTTACTAGAGGGAAGAGGAACTCAGTCTCATAACGGCCCTTTCAATACATGTCGTTTTGCCAAATGTTAGTGATACAATATGACCAACTCTAACACCGTCCTGATGTTTCTAGAGGGAAGAGGAACTAAGTCTCATAAAAGCCCTTTCAATACATGTCGTTTTGCCTAATGTTAGTGATACAATATGACCAACTCTAACACCGTCCTGATGTTTCTAGAGGGAAGAATAACTAAGTCTCATAACGGCCCTTTCAATACATGTCGTTTTGCCTAATGTTAGTGATACAATATGACCAACTCTAACACCGTCCTGATGTTTCTAGAGGGAAGAATAACTAAGTCTCATAACGGCCCTTTCAATACATGTCGTTTTGCCTAATGTTAGTGATACAATATGACCAACTCTAACACCGTCCTGATGTTTCTAGAGGGAAGAGGAACTAAGTCTCATAAAAGCCCTTTCAATACATGTCGTTTTGACTAATGTTAGTGATGGAATGTGACTACCTCTAGCACCGTCCTGATGTTTCTAGAGGGAAGAGGAACTAAGTCTCATAACGGCGCTTTCAATACATGTCGTTTTGCCTAATGTTAGTGATGGAATGTGACTACCTCTAACACCGTCCTGATGTTTCTAGAGTTAAGAGGAACTAAGTCTCATAACGGCGCTTTCAATACATGTCGTTTTGTCTTAATGTTAGTGATATAATATGACTAGCTGTAACACCGGCCTGATGTTTCTAGAGGGAAGAATAACTAAGTCTCATAACGACGCTTTCAATACATGTCGTTTTGCCTAATGTTAGTGATGGAATGTGACTACCTCTAACACCGTCCTGATGTTTCTAGAGTTAAGAGGAACTAAGTCTCATAACGACGCTTTCAATTCATGTCGTTTTGCCTAATGTTAGTGATGGAATGTGACTACCTCTAACACCGTCCTGATGTTTCTAGAGGGAAGAGGAACTAAGTCTCATAACGGCGCTTTCAATACATGTCGTTTTGCCTAATGTTAGTGATGCAAAATGACCAACTCTAACACCGTCCTGATGTTTCTAGAGGGAAGAATAACTAAGTCTCATAACGGCGCTTTAAAACACGTCTTTTCGTCTAATGTAAGTGACAATATCACTGGCCCTGCCACCGGCCTGATGTTTCTAGAGGGAAGCTGTTTTTGAGGAATAATTCTAGTTTAAATTGCTAAGCTGGTCTCTGGCGGCACAATAAATATTTTAAATAATTATTTTCGTATCAATAAATATATGTTTTGAATACCCAACGTATAGAATAAATACTATTTAAAAAATTAAGTTGGCAACACTAATAGCAAGCCTATAATATTCGGCTCTTCACCAATGGTTGGAGTAAGGCTCTCGGCTTACTGTGTGCGTATCAAGGCTATTGTTTTATCCGATGACCTGGTAACCATGACAACTAGCCCTACTTCCCACGACTAACGCAATCATCTCTTTTCCCAGCACTTCCTCTTCACCAATACTAACATTCACTTTTCTACTTAATCACCTTGGTTTCTCGGTTTTGGAAGTAACCGAGAGTGACCATAAGGTAAAGTGCTGTGAACATAAGATAAAGGGCCGTGTAGGGATTTGTTGAAATCAAGAAGGTCTAAGGTGGGATTTAAAATCAGACTACGATTAATTTTTGACTAATACAAAAATTTTATAACAATATTTTCTTACAATGAAATAAAAGTGATATTACAAACATACCCAAACCTTCTAATTTTTTTGACCTTGTAAGATTTTGTCACAATCCGATACCAAGAAACAAATATTTTTGGCGAAATATAATTACTACAAACGGTAATATAAATAATATTCGAGCTGGCTTGTGAGTGAAAATTATAATTAAAGAATAAAAATTTATAATAAATTTATAACTTTAAAATTAAAGTTTTTACTTTTGCTAAAACTTTATAGGTTATGTTTAATATATATATATATATATATATATATATATTTTTTTTTTTTTTTTTTTTTAATTAATTTCATTTGTTTATTTTCACTGAGGATGACGACAAATTAGTCGTTGAAACGCGTTTGAAACAAAAAATTGTATATTTGTGAGTTGTACCATATTTTTATTCTTTAATTATAAACGGTATTATGATGAAATATTTTTTAAGGCACATCACTATAAATACCAAATATACTAGCAAAAGACCGTTTCTATTTAATATAACGTGCAAACATTTGTTGCGAAATATATGTACAATAATCTGTTTTTCCGTAACATTTTATTGGTCAAATTCTGCAGATAAATACTCACACACACACACACACACACACACACACACACACACACACACACACACACACACACACACACACACACACACACACACACACACACACACACACACACACACACACACACACACACACACACACACACACACACACACATACATTCACACACATAAACACCCCCACATACACACTCAAACGCGCGCACTCACACACACACACACACAAACACACACACACAAACACACATACACACACACAAACCAAACACACACACACACACACACACATTCACACACATAAACCCCCCCCCATACACACTCAAACGCGCGCACTCACACACACACACACACACACACACACACAAACACACACACAAACACACATACACACACACAAACACACATACACACACATACACACACACACAAACCAAACACACACACACACATTCACACACATAAACACCCCCCACATACACACTCAAACGCGCGCACTCACACACACACACACACACACACACACACACACACACACACACACACAAACCAAACACACACACACGCACACACACACACACACATACATACACACACACACACACACACACACACACACAAACAGATACACACACACACACACAACCACACAATACAATTAAAAAGTAACAACAAAGATGTAGCAAGATCTAGGGTTCAAAAAAACTAGGAATTATTATTTCAATTCATTCTATTAGCTTACACTCTACAATATATATATATTGTATACATTTTCAATCATCAATGAAATACTATTATAATAATACAATCAAGTTCATATACATATTTTTAAACCCATAATGGATGACAAATGACTTTTTTTTAAATATAGTTTTTCACTAATTTAAATTTAAAAACTTGATGTCGCGGTCAGATTCGAACTAAGGAACTACGTGTTTGAAATCTAGCACTTTAGCACTGAGCCAACTTTCCCATAGCTAGAAACCAACTTATTGAAATTATAATAAAACGGTTTCTTGCAACAGTAAAGCATTACAAGAGGTGAATAGAATGGGAAGTTATAGACCACCAACAGCTTCATAAATTAGAAATGAAAAAAAAGAAAGCGAATAAATAGTAACAAACATAAATAATAGTTCACCACCATATAGCCTTCTGTATAGAGAGGGAAATGGAAAATTGCAATCGCTTTCTAGTTTGCCACTTAATATTGTGATTCTGTCATATGTTTATTCATATTCATATTAATTGTAATTATAAAATAAAAATTAAATAAAATATGCTTGTTCTTTGTCGACCTCAGTAAAAATTGTCTTCAATTATTTTTCTATATTATTTGTTTATAAATAAAAAACTAATAACCAAAGGGGAGCTGTAATCAACGAAAGTTGCAAGCATTGTAAATCTTCTACCTTCATGAATTAATGTAATCGTTTCAAAACCAGTTGGAAGGTTGTCTCGTTTGGCCCAGTAGAATTAAGCGACAAACAATTTATATTTTAGTGCTGGAATCGTGAAAACATATTTGTACGATATTGCATTTCCAGTGTAAATAATGTTCCCATTACAGAAATACGTCACGCCACGTTGTGCACACTATGGAGTCATAAAGGCGATTTTAATGAAGTTCGGCGTGTCACGATCATGGAACGCGAGTGAAACTCTCATACTTGACTCGAGGAAAGTGAACTGAAGAGGGCATTGTGGCGCGGCGTGTGGAGAATGTGTAATGAGTCTGGGGTCCGGACGTTACCCGTCAACTGTCAAACAATCACTGCCAATCTTCCACCGATATGTCGTTAGATCTGAGAACATTGTCACACAACCGTTTTCCATATGCGACAAAACGACCGATTATTAAACGTGTGCGTGAACGAACTGGCGACGCGGCGTTTGGCCTTGTAATCGGAAATCTGTGTCACTTTAAGCAAGTGCAATGCACAGCGGAAGTAGTATCTCTAACTTCGTTTGTCTGGTCGCTATTGTTCCTTCCGGGACGAAAAGGCCTATGTAAAAAGACCACAATAGGAAGGATGCGTGTGGCCCGCTTTCCAAAAAAATGTTGCTTTCATTAACCCGGTTACTTTTTTGCCGTCAAATTCTTCGGTGATTGCGTCAAAGGTTCGCTAATTTTCTGTCTCGCTAACGCAGCGTAAACATCAGACATTGTCAAATGAAAGTATTTTACTTGTATTAAAAACTTGTTTACCTTTTAAATTGAGTTCAAACAAGCTTACTATTAATATTAGGTCGTAGCTAATACAAAGTTACAAAATTTTGTTGTTTTATAGTTTTATATATGGTTAATTTGTTAATTATGTGTTTTTTTATATAGGTAGGAGTATATTGTTGTTCTCACAGTTTTGTTAATATTTTTAATTATATTTTAGATGATTTTATTATTCTTACCACTTTGGTGAGTTATTTTATTAAGTTTTTGACTAAAATTTCATTGATTTTCTGTTTAAAAGTTTCAAATTATTGTTGTGATTGTACTACTTGTATTTTGTACGTGTTTATAAGCAATGTAATGTTTTCAGGCTTGTTAAGGGCAACAAATTAGTTGCCGAAACTAAATACATCAACTTTTGACTCGATATATATTCTACCGGATTATCATTTATTCAACTATTATCTTTTATTTATTTGTCGTGCAACGCATTCATTTGAAGTTGTTTGTTGGAGCCATCTTGAAATCACAGAATAAATCATAACTAATTATTTAAGTAACTAACTAACAGTCGTTTCGTCGACTAAGCTAACCCGCTACTCAGTCAATGACAAAGCTACTGAGTATCATTATCTATGTCAATGAAACGGCAGTTTCAAAACGCGTCAGCAAGTTAACAGTTTTCACTTAGTTACTCAAATAACTAGTTATGGTGCATACATTTGCCCTAAAATACAAAGCATTATGTTGGAGTTTGAACTCATTTACTTTTAGAATTTTGTATAAAATTTGTATAATCTCAAAACAGAGAGTGTTTAGTAGATTTAGTGTAATAAATGGCTTCGCCCGGCCTGGCGAGTATGTGAGCAGAGTTCCGAGAAGCTTCCTAATCCTCTGGACATCATGTTGGAAGGTCGATTCCTCCCGCTTCAGGTCAACACATTACAATTAGACGGGCATGATTTTACAACTCTCTTTCGAGGAATTACAGATGCCTCTTGAATCGGCGAGAGTGCCGGGTTTGGAAGCGACGTAATCTCTTGGTGAGACCTAAGCAGGTTTGAAAGTTGTCTGTGGAGAGGAAGTGTTATTTTATCTGTGACCTGTGGTTTTCCTTGCAATTCAACCGCGACAAGATATTAATATATTAAGTATATTGCAGTTGGAATTCGACAGTTTCACCCGACTTCATTTCTATTGAATGTACATTGCGTTAGGTTTACGGTGTCCCTCGTTCTGCTCTAGCATTTGACTACTAGCCTAACTAAAACCATTATACAATACATATATCGTCTCTTTCGTAATCGCGTCTCTTTCTTTACAGAAGCAGAGCAGCTCATTTAAAGATCATGTTTACATCAAACTATTACAGTATTATCATTTAGTTAATCAGAGCTGTTTACATTTTAAATACTACACTGATGTTTTCTGAAGTGTTGGGTTTTGACTCCGCACTGCAGCCCAGTCCAGCCTAGCGATTTCAAGGTCAGAGACACAGTTGGTCATGCACTGTATTTCTAGTATTTCAAAAATATTTGCAAAACAAAGGTTCAGAAAATTATTAAAATATATTTTCAATAGTAACAAATTACGTACTAGGGTCGATAATGCATTAAAATAAGACAAATCAAAACTACATCTATACAAGTTTACCTAAACAATGGGGAATCCATGAGCTTACTAGTAATAACAATGAAACTAACGTCTTACGCTCACGTTTTTATCAGAGTTCTAGATTTACCCGACCACGAACTAAAAAACAACGAATCAAAAATTAAAAAAAAACTCTAATCAAATATTTCAACTCAACGCAGAGCAATACAAAAGACATAATTCCACCAACTATTGCACTAAAACAAAAAGTTGAAAAATAAAAAAATAAAATTTGCATAGGAGTATTTTTTTTAGAAACAATAAAAATAAAGCTACACAAAAATGCAATAAACTTCAATCAAGACTCAGATAAATTACCGAACTGTTATATATGTCTTTAATTAATAGGATAAAAAAATTTTTAAATTAGCACCGTTGAAGCAAGTAGTAAATTTGTCTATAAATAATTGATCTGTATTAAAAATGTTATCAATGACGGTTAATTTATTACACTTCTATCATACTTTATTTCGCATATTTTTTTTATTCATCAAAAAAATGTACTGTTTTTTATGTAATTTATATAATTTTTAATTTTTGTTAATGGAATTTATTTTTTGTTTAGGTTTTAAGCTAACAATTCAAGTACAGTGCGATCTAGCTAACTGTGCACGTGCTCACTCCCGCTTTCCTGTGTACTTCCTCTTCTGAATACATGTTACATTTTCAGAATATATACGAGCGTATAGCAGCATCCGATATGTCTACGTATTTTAAGATTGTTTTTATTCCATAC
>JBAIZL010000004.1:251144772-251172272 GCA_036971475.1 Prosapia bicincta
AAACATCTGAAAAAAAGAAAGTATATAAAATATTATTGTAGTAGTCAAATTACTATGACTTTCTGTTGAAATGTTATAAGAAAAATAAGAATAAAAAGGTATTATGATTTTTAAACATAATTTTCCTTTTAAATATTATTTGATTTATTTTTAAAGATAGGTATTTACTCTTTTTAGAATTTTAATAATTATATTTTTTTTAAATCTCATATATAAGTGATTAAATAATAACTTTAAATCAATACGTATAATTTCCTTACTTTTATTAAAAGGAATCATAAATAAATAGAAATCCAATGACCAGATGATCATAAAGCACACTATGGGCACTGAACACTGTACACACCGCTCGTTGATGTCTCGACTAAACGGCACCCCGGAGTCTACTTTACTTTTATACCTAGTGACCCATAAACTTGCATCACGGCCCCCTCTCCGAGCGTTACTCGCCAAAGAAAGTGTACTTTTTCGCACCATTAGGAGAATTTAATCATTGTTGGGCCCACTGAGCAATACCTAAAATCAAAATATGAAACAGCGTACTGAGTAGGCCTATAATACCACAGGAAGACCACATATATTTTTATATTATTTTTAAAATGATCTTCAAATAATATTTTATTGTATCTGCTTTAGAGTTGAGCTAAGAAAACATTTCTTAAGAGTAGCTTAGGCGAACATTTCTTTTCAACAAAATCATTTGTTATAATGTGATTAAGACCAAAAGAAACAATTAAATGGCCTAACACACTAAATAACTATAAAGGCTACCTATTTGCAACTTGGGTACGATATTCTATTCCTCGTAAAAGAAATATATTTTCTAATTGATATGTTGGTATATTTTAAACAACTATAAATTTTGTATAAATTGTTTTCATCACATTTATCTACTATTTGTCATAAAATAGGCCTACGCAGTATCACTAAATGGTATGAACCATTCCCAGGACGAATACAATAAAGGTATGACGACCTATTCGCTAAATGGTAGTGAGTACGGGGCAGATTACATCAGGAGTAGAATGGAGGAATACGTACTCAGTGTCACTAAATGGTAGGAACCATTCCCAGGACGAATACAATAAAGGTATGACGATCTACTCGCTAAAGGGTAATGAGTACGGGGCAGAGTACATTAGGAGTAGAATGGAGGAATACGTACTCAGTGTCACTAAATGGTAGGAACCATTCCCAGGACGAATACAATAAAGGTATGACGATCTACTCGCTAAAGGGTAATGAGTACGGGGCAGAGTACATTAGGAGTAGAATGGAGGAATACGTACTCAGTGTCACTAAATGGTAGGAACCATTCCCAGGACGAATACAATAAAGGTATGACGATCTACTCGCTAAAGGGTAATGAGTACGGGGCAGAGTACATTAGGAGTAGAATGGAGGAATACGTACTCAGTGTCACTAAATGGTAGGAACCATTCCCAGGACGAATACAATAAAGGTATGACGATCTACTCGCTAAAGGGTAATGAGTACGGGGCAGAGTACATTAGGAGTAGAATGGAGGAATACGTACTCAGTGTCACTAAATGGTAGGAACCATTCCCAGGACGAATACAATAAAGGTATGACGATCTACTCGCTAAAGGGTAATGAGTACGGGGCAGAGTACATTAGGAGTAGAATGGAGGAATACGTACTCAGTGTCACTAAATGGTAGGAACCATTCCCAGGACGAATACAATAAAAATATGGCGATCTACTCGCTAAAGGGTAATGAGTACGGGGCAGAGTACATTAGGAGTAGAATGGAGGAATACGTACTCAGTGTCACTAAATGGTAGGAACCATTCCCAGGACGAATACAATAAAGGTATGACGATCTACTCGCTAAAGGGTAATGAGTACGGGGCAGAGTACATTAGGAGTAGAATGGAGGAATACGTACTCAGTGTCACTAAATGGTAGGAACCATTCCCAGGACGAATACAATAAAGGTATGACGATCTACTCGCTAAAGGGTAATGAGTACGGGGCAGAGTACATTAGGAGTAGAATGGAGGAATACGTACTCAGTGTCACTAAATGGTATGAACCATTCCCAGGACGAATACAATAAAGGTATGACGATCTACTCGCTAAAGGGTAATGAGTACGGGGCAGAGTACATTAGGAGTAGAATGGAGGAATACGTACTCAGTGTCACTAAATGGTATGAACCATTCCCAGGACGAATACAATAAAGGTATGACGATCTACTCGCTAAAGGGTAATGAGTACGGGGCAGAGTACATTAGGAGTAGAATGGAGGCATACGTACTCAGTGTCACTAAATTACATAAACCATTCCCAGGACGAATACAATAAAGGTATGACGACCTACTCGCTAAAGGGCAGTGAGTACGGGGCAGAGTACATTAGGAGTAGAATGGAGGCATACGTACTCAGTGTCACTAAATGGTAGGAACCATTCCCAGGACGAATACAATAAAGGTATGACGACCTACTCGCTAAAGGGCAGTGAGTACGGGGCAGAGTACATTAGGAGTAGAATGGAGGCATACGTACTCAGTGTCACTAAATTACATAAACCATTCCCAGGACGAATACAATAAAGGTATGACGACCTACTCGCTAAAGGGTAGTGAGTACGGGGCAGATTACATCAGGAGTAGAATGGAGGCATACGTACTCAGTGTCACTAAATTGCATAAACCATTCCCAGGACGAGTACAATAAAGGCAGGACGACCTACTCTTTATAGGGATGGGAGCAAGTGGCGGAGAATATCGTGAATAGAGTGGAGGCATACGTGTGCAGGGCCACTAAATTATATGAACCGTAGTAAGGACGAGTACAATAAAGGCAGGACGACCTACTCTTTACAGGGATGGGAGCAAGTGGCGGAGAATACTATGAATAGAGAGGTGGCATACGTGTGCAGGGCCACTAAATTATATGAACCGTAGTAAGGACGAGTACAATAAAGGCAGGACTATCTATTCTCTACAGGGGTGGGAGCAAGTGGCGGAGAATATCGTGAATAGAGTAGTGGCATACGTGTGCAGGGCCACTAAATTATATGAACCGTAGTAAGGACGAGTACAAAAAAGGCAGGACGATCTACTCTTTACAGGGATGGGAGCAAGTGGCGGAAAATACTATGAATAGAGTGGTGGAATACGTGTGTAGGGCCACTAAATTAATGAACCGTAGTAAGGACGAGTACAATAAAGGCAGGACTATCTATTCTCTACAGGGGTGGGAGCAAGTGGCGGAGAATATCGTGAATAGAGTGGTGGCATACGTGTGCAGGGCCACTAAATTATATGAACCGTAGTAAGGACGAGTACAATAAAGGCAGGACGACCTACTCATTATAGGGATGGGAGCAAGTGGCGGAGAATATCGTGAATAGAGTGGAGGCATACGTGTGCAGGGCCACTAAATTATATGAACCGTAGTAAGAACGAGTACAATAAAGGCAGGACGACCTACTCTTTACAGGGATGGGAGCAAGTGGCGGAGAATACTATGAATAGAGAGGTGGCATACGTGTGCAGGGCCACTAAATTATATGAACCGTAGTAAGGACGAGTACAATAAAGGCAGGACGACCTACTCTTTACAGGGGTGGGAGCAAGTGGCGGAGAATATCGTGAATAGAGTGGTGGCATACGTGTGCAGGGCCACTAAATTATATGAACCGTAGTAAGGACGAGTACAATAAAGGCAGGACGACCTACTCTTTACAGGGGTGGGAGCAAGTGGCGGAGAATATCGTGAATAGAGTGGTGGAATACTTGTGCAGGGCCACTAAATTATATGAACCGTAGTAAGGACGAGTACAAAAAAGGCAGGACGATCTACTCTTTACAGGGATGGGAGCAAGTGGCGGAGAATATCGTGAATAGAGTGGTGGAATACGTGTGCAGGGCCACTAAATTATATGAACCGTAGTAAGGACGAGTACAAAAAAGGCAGGACGATCTACTCTTTACAGGGATGGGAGCAAGTGGCGGAGAATACTATGAATAGAGTGGTGGAATACGTGTGCAGGGCCACTAAATTATATGAACCGTAGTAAGGACGAGTACAATAAAGGCAGGACGACCTACTCTTTACAAGGGTGGGAGCAAGTGGCGGAGAATATCGTGAATAGAGTGGTGGCATACGTGTGCAGGGCCACTAAATTATATGAACCGTAGTAAGGACGAGTACAATAAAGGCAGGACGACCTACTCTTTACAGGGGTGGGAGAAAGTGGCGGAGAATATCGTGAATAGAGTGGTGGCATACGTGTGCAGGGCCACTAAATTATATAAACCGTAGTAAGGACGAGTACAATAAAGGCAGGACGACCTACTCTTTACAGGGGTGGGAGCAAGTGGCGGAGAATATCGTGAATAGAGTGGTGGCATACGTGTGCAGGGCCACTAAATTATATGAACCGTAGTAAGGACGAGTACAATAAAGGCAGGACGACCTACTCTTTACAGGGGTGGGAGCAAGTGGCGGAGAATATCGTGAATAGAGTGGTGGCATACGTGTGCAGGGCCACTAAATTATATGAACCGTAGTAAGGACGAGTACAATAAAGGCAGGACGACCTACTCTTTACAGGGGTGGGAGCAAGTGGCGGTGAATATCGTGAATAGAGTGGTGGCATACGTGTGCAGGGCCACTAAATTATATGAACCGTAGTAAGGACGAGTACAATAAAGGCAGGACGACCTACTCTTTACAGGGGTGGGAGCAAGTGGCGGAGAATATCGTGAATAGAGTGGTGGCATACGTGTGCAGGGCCACTAAATTATATGAACCGTAGTAAGGACGAGTACGATAAAGGCAGGACGACCTACTCTTTACAGGGATGGGAGCAAGTGGCGGAGAATATCGTGAATAGAGTGGTGGCATACGTGTGCAGGGCCACTAAATTATATGAACCGTAGTAAGGACGAGTACAATAAAGGCAGGACGATCTACTCTTTACAAGGGTGGGAGCAAGTGGCGGAGAATATTATGAATAGAGAGGTGGCATACGTGTGCAGGGCCACTAAATTATATGAACCGTAGTAAGGACGAGTACAATAAAGGCAGAACGACCTACTCTTTACAGGGGTGGAAGCAAGAGGCGGAGAATATCGTGAATAGAGTGGTGGCATACGTGTGCAGGGCCACTAAATTATATGAACCGTGGTAAGGACGAGTACAATAAAGGCAGGACGATCTACTCTTTACAGGGATGGGAGCAAGTGGCGGAGAATACTATGAATAGAGTGGAGGCATACGTGTGCAGGGTCACTAAATATCATGAACCATTGCCAGGACGAATACGATAAAGGCAGGACGACCTACTCGCTACAGGTTTGTGAGTAGGTGTCGGTGTCTATCAGGAGTAGGATGGAGACATAGTCTATGTCTTCAGTAACACTAAAAAGTATCATGAACCATAGCCAGGACGAATACGATAAAGGAGAACAACCTACTCGCTACAGGGTTGTGAGTAGGTGTCGGTGTCCATCAGGCGAGAATGTAGACATACGTGTTAGTTATATAACCCATAGCTAGATTAAGGGTATAGAGTCGGTACTAATTTATCTTCGTAGGGTTGTCACAAGGCGGTGGTGTCTAACAGTGAGATTTCGAACAAAATATTTGTTGTTATTATGCAATAAACAGTGATTGAAATATAAATTCACGTTTGTAATATTCGTTGGTACGTCCGTTAATCAGATGTACGTAAAACGCAGTCATCCCCAAGTCAGTCGTGAGTTAAACATGCCACCTCTTAACATCGCTTTTTTTAATGTACTTGGTCCTTATGAACCTTAAATGATTTTTCTTTTTGATTTTATTCCATGGCTGATTTATAAGTACTGAGTTTGCGTTTATTGAATGAAATGAAGGTTTCGTAGTTATCGAATTTTTTTTAAATTGTGTAATTATTTGTTTTCTTCAGTAACTATAAGTAATGGCCGTATATGTCTTACGTTCATTTTCCTTGAGATAGAAACCCATTAGTCGAAGTACAGAGAGACCAGTTTATTTACATATCACCCTCGTAACGTTGCTACCCGACCGACGGGCGATTAGGTTTTTTGTCAGCATTTTTAACCCTTCAGACCTACCTGAATTCCTTGGTGTCTCAAGGACGTCAACGCATTCCTGCAAGTTTATTGTGGTTCTTAGACTTAGGATCCGTCACAACTTTGAGTGAAGTTCAGGTGTATATTTCCTGATAGGGTATTATAAATCTTACTTCGATGAAATCATTTCCATTTGAAAGTTTATATAATGCTTTATTTTTTACGAATGAATTTTCATTCAATTTTTTTGTTAATCATATAAAATAATGGTGATAATTATTTAATAATTTTGAAAGTTTAGCTCAATTTTTCAATTCTTTCTATTAGTTCACATTCTTCTTATACTTGTATATATACATATATATATTAAAAATATTTTGTTAGATAATTATTTTCCTGAAGATGCTGGTACTATTTTATCGGCGAAAAGCTTTGAATAATATATGCATTAAAAGTATTTTTGTTTTTGAAATATTTTTAATTTATTAACTATATTACAAGAAAACATGTCACCATATTTAATATATATATATATATATATATATATATATATATATATATATATATATATATATATATATATATCTTGTACAAATTTTTAAAGGTTAATAAAAATACTTTCTATTTATCCACTTAAGTTGAAATAGATTTTTTTTTAACTTGTAATGGATGGCACTTGATGGTTATGCAGTTTCCAAAATATTAATTCATTAATTAAATTTAATTAATTATAGTTTTATATAGGAGTAAAACTTTTCACAAAAGGGGTTCGTCTACTTTGATTTCTAATAATAGGGACTTTTACATTTCGGAAGATGTCCTTTGTTTCAAAAGTTGACAAATAGACACAAGTTACAAAATGACCGTCCTGATTATAAATCCAAGTAAATGCTACTCTGTAGCTAAAAGATTTGCATAAAAAGCTTGGACAGCAGCTAGTAATCAAACGAAAGTTGAAAGATGTTATAAGAAAATACGATAAATTCATTTTGTTTAACGGATTACGCCGAGTCCGTAAACAGCTGTCAGTATAAACTTCGTATTGTGAAGAAACAAGAGAAATCATACGGTTGTAAATATTCAAACCACAGCAGGGTCGCAGCGTGGTAGTTTTAGTTGTCGTTACGAAATAGGAAGGAAATACTTTCGCCGCTAAGTGGACAACAATCTGCTTTTAATCTCTGAGTGTTTTACACGGTTCTTTAATTACATCAGCTCTTGCAAATGTGGTATTTAGTCTCAACATGTCTCGGTGCCACAACATGCTGTCTAAGCGTATTTTTTCTATCAATATTCCAAATCCAAGGCTCAGGCTTCACCTACCCTGCTATAATGCAGGTTTTATATGGGTGATGTTTTAAAATATGATATTGTCAATTACAAATTATTAGTTAATTTAATTATTTTTTAAATTTAATTGAGTAAAGCTCATTCAATTATAATACGTTGTATACAATTGTTTGCTTGTTCAACATAAGGCTATGGCTTGGAAGATATTCAAAAGGAGTTCTTTTGTTTCGAATGGTTAGACTTAAATCCTGCTTGAACTTCTCACAGCTCTTGTGATTTCTATTTTATAAAAAGTCATTTTGAACAGTATTGTCACGAAAAGCTAGTTAACTTTCAATAATTGTAATTGAATATTTCTATTATGCATCGTATCAAGAATTAATTTATAAAAAAAATGAAAGTGTCATAAAGTAAGTAGGCTACCATTTGCAGCCAACGAGTTTACACCCTTGCCCTTCTTTCCTTAAATGGTATGTTCTTGAGTGAATCATGCTCTTTAATTTCCTGGTTCGTTAGTGAGTAATTTGTTTCAATAATAAAAAATACGAAGTAAACTGTGCGCGTGACTTCCATTTCTTACAAAATCGTAAAGAACCTTCTTTACATGGGAGTCAATCGATCGAACGTGATGTTAAGTTTAGGAATTTTTACGAAAATGCGTAACAATCAAAAGAGCAAGGATTTTCTCGAAGAATTCTTAAATCTAAACGTGTGATTTTCGTCTTTACTTAGAAGCTGTTTAGAGGTTATTTTTTTAAATCACTTTAAAATTAATTGCTTTTAAAATAGGAAGTATCATATTATAGGCTTTCAAATAACAACTGTTTTTATACCTCTAAGGTTAAGTAGGCTTATGTGTGTATTGTGCAGTGGTAAGTCGTATGTCAGAGGAAAATTAGATTATTTCCTAATGAATTCAGAGATATTTATTATTTATGTTCATTTGCTAAGGCGGTTTTATTAAAATTCAAATATATATAAACATTATTGATTGTAAAATTTAAACTATAATAAGTAAGGTGAAGTTATGTTATTCACTGTATGAGTTTTAATCATTTCTATGAAACAGAAAATACATAACAAAACATTATTTAAATATACTCTTCTGTAGCAAATCACATGATTACAACGTTTCATACGATAATTCCAACTGAATATCGATGCCTAAAAGGATTCTAAATAACTCAAAAAGGAACAGAGTAAATTAACTAAGTAAGCTACACACATGGTCTCTATGTTATACTATATGACTGTAAAAAACGTGTTAGAGACAGGGAATGTAATCTACGTATAGCCCTAAATGGTCTTTATATGAGTCACAAAAGAGCTTAGATAACTTACAAATGGACAGGGAAGCTCATCTTTAATACATAGTCTCTATCTGATTCATCATCAAATGTAAATAAAGTATTATTGGACAGGGAAGCTCACATAAATAGATAAATGCTTTCTATCTGATACATCAACGAGTGTAAATACTTACAAATGGACAGGGAAGCTCACGTATACACATAAATGCTTTCTATTCGATACATCAACGAGTGTAAATAATTTACGAATGGACAGGGAAGCTCACCTAAATACATAAATGCTTCCTATCCGATTCATCGAGTGTAAATAATTTACTAATGGACAGGGAAGCTCACCTAAATACATAAATGCTTCCTATCCCATTCATCGAGTGTAAATAATTTACTAATGGACAGGAAAGCTCACCTAAATACATAAATGCTTCCTATCCGATTCATCAAAGAGTGTAAATAACTTACTAATGGACAGGGAAGCTCACCTAAATACATAAATGCTTTCTATCCGATACATTAACGAGTGTAAATAGCTTACTAATGGACAGGGAAGCTCACCTAAATACATAAAAGCTTCCTATCCGATACATTAACGATTGTACATAACTTACTAATGGACAGGGAAGCTCACCTAAATACATAAATGTTTTCTATCCGATTCATCAACGATTGTAATAACTTACGAATGGACAGGGAAGCTCACCTAAATACATAAATGCTTTCTATTTGATATATCAACGAGTGTAAATAATTTACTAATGGACAGGGAAGCTCACCTAAATACATAAATGCTTTCTATCTGATGCATCAACGAATGTAAATACTTACAAATGAACAGGGAAGCTCACCTAAATACATAAATGCTTTCTATCCGATTCATCAACGAGTGTAAATAACTTACTAAGAGACAGTGAAGCTCACCTAAATACATAAATGCTTTCTATTTGATATATCAACGAGTGTAAATAATTTACTAATGGACAGGGAAGCTCACGTCAATACAAAAATGCTTTCTATCCGATACATCAACGAGTGTAAATAACTTACTAATGGACAGGGAAGCTCACCTTAATACATAAATGCTTTCTATGCGATACAACAACGAGTGTAACTAACTTACTAATGGACAAGGAAGCTCACCTAAATACATAAATGCTTCATATCCGATTCATCAACGAGTGTAAATAACTTACAAATGGTCAGGGAAGCTCACCTAAATACATAAATGCTTTCTATCCGATACATTAACGAGTGTAAATAACTTACTAATGGACAGGGAAGCTCACCTAAATACATAAAAGTTTCCTATCCGATACATTAACGATTGTAAATAACTTACTAATGGACAGGGAAGCTCACCTAAATACATAAATGCTTTCTATTCGATACATCAACGAGTGTAAATAATTTACTAATGGACAGGGAAGCTCACCTAAATACATAAATGCTTCCTATCCGATTCATCAACGAGTGTAAATAACTTACTAATGGACAGGGAAGCTCACCTAAATACATAAATGCTTTCTATCCGATACATTAACGAGTGTAAATAACTTACTAATGGACAGGGAAGCTCACCTAAATACATAAATGCTTTCTATCCGATACATCAACGAGTGTAAATAATTTACTAATGGACAGGGAAGCTCGCCTAAATACATAAATGCTTTCTATCCGATACATCAACGAGTGTAAATAACTTACTAATGGACAAGGAAGCTCACCTAAATACATAAATGCTTCATATCCGATTCATCAACGAGTGTAAATAACTTACTAATGGTCAGGGAAGCTCACCTAAATACATAAATGCTTTCTATCCGATACATTAACGAGTGTAAATAACTTACTAATGGACAGGGAAGCTCACCTAAATGCATAAAAGATTCCTATCCGATACATTAACGATTGTAAATAACTTACTAATGGACAGGGAAGCTCACGTATACACATAAATGCTTTCTATTCGATACATCAACGAGTGTAAATAATTTACTAATGGACAGGGAAGATCACCTAAATACATAAATGCTTCCTATCCGATTGATCAACGATTGTAAATAACTTACTAATGGACAGGGAAGCTCACCTAAATACATAAATGCTTTCTATCCGATACATTAACGAGTGTAAATAACTTACTAATGGACAGGGAAGCTCACCTAAATACATAAATGCTTCCTATCCGATTCATCGAGTGTAAATAATTTACTAATGGACAGGGAAGCTCACCTAAATACATAAATGCTTCCTATCCCATTCATCGAGTGTAAATAATTTACTAATGGACAGGAAAGCTCACCTAAATACATAAATGCTTCCTATCCGATTCATCAAAGAGTGTAAATAACTTACTAATGGACAGGGAAGCTCACCTAAATACATAAATGCTTTCTATCCGATACATTAACGAGTGTAAATAGCTTACTAATGGACAGGGAAGCTCACCTAAATACATAAAAGCTTCCTATCCGATACATTAACGATTGTACATAACTTACTAATGGACAGGGAAGCTCACCTAAATACATAAATGTTTTCTATCCGATTCATCAACGATTGTAATAACTTACGAATGGACAGGGAAGCTCACCTAAATACATAAATGCTTTCTATTTGATATATCAACGAGTGTAAATAATTTACTAATGGACAGGGAAGCTCACCTAAATACATAAATGCTTTCTATCTGATGCATCAACGAATGTAAATACTTACAAATGAACAGGGAAGCTCACCTAAATACATAAATGCTTTCTATCCGATTCATCAACGAGTGTAAATAACTTACTAAGAGACAGTGAAGTTCACCTAAATACATAAATGCTTTCTATTTGATATATCAACGAGTGTAAATAATTTACTAATGGACAGGGAAGCTCACGTCAATACAAAAATGCTTTCTATCCGATACATCAACGAGTGTAAATAACTTACTAATGGACAGGGAAGCTCACCTTAATACATAAATGCTTTCTATGCGATACAACAACGAGTGTAACTAACTTACTAATGGACAAGGAAGCTCACCTAAATACATAAATGCTTCATATCCGATTCATCAACGAGTGTAAATAACTTACAAATGGTCAGGGAAGCTCACCTAAATACATAAATGCTTTCTATCCGATACATTAACGAGTGTAAATAACTTACTAATGGACAGGGAAGCTCACCTAAATACATAAAAGTTTCCTATCCGATACATTAACGATTGTAAATAACTTACTAATGGACAGGGAAGCTCACCTAAATACATAAATGCTTTCTATTCGATACATCAACGAGTGTAAATAATTTACTAATGGACAGGGAAGCTCACCTAAATACATAAATGCTTCCTATCCGATTCATCAACGAGTGTAAATAACTTACTAATGGACAGGGAAGCTCACCTAAATACATAAATGCTTTCTATCCGATACATTAACGAGTGTAAATAACTTACTAATGGACAGGGAAGCTCACCTAAATACATAAATGCTTTCTATCCGATACATCAACGAGTGTAAATAATTTACTAATGGACAGGGAAGCTCGCCTAAATACATAAATGCTTTCTATCCGATACATCAACGAGTGTAAATAACTAACTAATGGACAAGGAAGCTCACCTAAATACATAAATGCTTCATATCCGATTCATCAACGAGTGTAAATAACTTACTAATGGTCAGGGAAGCTCACCTAAATACATAAATGCTTTCTATCCGATACATTAACGAGTGTAAATAACTTACTAATGGACAGGGAAGCTCACCTAAATGCATAAAAGATTCCTATCCGATACATTAACGATTGTAAATAACTTACTAATGGACAGGGAAGCTCACGTATACACATAAATGCTTTCTATTCGATACATCAACGAGTGTAAATAATTTACTAATGGACAGGGAAGATCACCTAAATACATAAATGCTTCCTATCCGATTGATCAACGATTGTAAATAACTTACTAATGGACAGGGAAGCTCACCTAAATACATAAATGCTTTCTATCCGATACATTAACGAGTGTAAATAACTTACTAATGGACAGGGAAGCTCACCTAAATACATAAAAGCTTCCTATCCGATACATTAACGATTGTAAATAACTTACTAATGGAGAGGGAAGCTCACCTAAATACATAAATGCTTTCTATCCGATTCATCAACGATTGTAATAACTTACGAATGGACAGGGAAGCTCACCTAAATACATAAATGCTTTCTATTTGATATATCAACGAGTGTAAATAATTTACTAATGGACAGGGAAGCTCACCTCAATACAAAAATGCTTTCTATCCGATTGATCAACGATTGTAAATAACTTACTAATGGACAGGGAAGCTCACCTAAATACATAAATGCTTTCTATCCGATACATCAACGAGTGTAAATAATTTACTAATGGACAGGGAAGCTCACCTAAATACATAAATGCTTTCTATCTGATGCATCAACGAATGTAAATACTTACAAATGAACAGGGAAGCTCACCTAAATACATAAATGCTTTCTATCCGATTCATCAACGAGTTTAAATAACTTACTAATAGACAGGGAAGCTCACCTCAATACAAAAATGCTTTCTATCCGATTGATCAACGATTGTAAATAACTTTTTAATGGACAGGGAAGCTCACCTAAATACATAAATGCTTTCTATCCGATACATCAACGAGTGTAAATAACTTACTAATGGACAGGGAAGCTCACCTAAATACATAAATGCTTTCTATCCGATACATAAACGAGTGTAAATAACTTACTAATGGACAGGGAAGCTGACCTAAATACATAAAAGCTTCCTATCAGATACATTAACGATTGTAAATAACTTACTAATGGACAGGGAAGCTCACCTAAATACATAAATGCTTTCTATCCGATTCATCAACGATTGTAATAACTTACGAATGGACAGGGAAGCTCACCTAAATACATAAATGCTTTCTATTTGATATATCAACGAGTGTAAATAATTTACTAATGGACAGGGAAGCTCACCTCAATACAAAAATGCTTTCTATCCGATTGATCAACGATTGTAAATAACTTACTAATGGACAGGGAAGCTCACCTAAATACATAAATGCTTTCTATCCGATACATCAACGAGTGTAAATAACTTACTAATGGACAGGGAAGCTCACCTAAATACATAAATGCTTTCTATCTGATGCATCAACGAATGTAAATACTTACAAATGAACAGGGAAGCTCACCTAAATACATAAATGCTTTCTATCCGATTCATCAACGAGTGTAAATAACTTACTAATAGACAGGGAAGCTCACCTAAATACATAAATGCTTTCTATTCGATACATCAACGAGTGTAAATAACTTACTAATGGACAGGGAAGCTCACCTAAATACATAAATGCTTCCTATCCGATTCATCAAAGAGTGTAAATAACGTACTAATGGACAGGGAAGCTCACCTAAATACATAAATGCTTTCTATCCGATACATCAACGAGTGTAAATAACTTACTAATGGACAGGGAAGCTCACCTAAATACATAAATGCTTCCTATCCGATTCATCAAAGAGTGTAAATAACTTACTAATGGACAGGGAAGCTCACCTAAATACATAAATGCTTTCTATCCGATACATTAACGAGTGTAAATAACTTACTAATGGACAGGGAAGCTCACCTAAATACATAAAAGCTTCCTATCCGATACATTAACGATTGTAAATAATTTACTAATGGACAGGGAAGCTCACCTAAATACATAAATGCTTTCTATCTGATGCATCAACGAATGTAAATACTTACAAATGAACAGTGAAGCTCACCTAAATACATAAATGCTTTCTATTTGATATATCAACGAGTGTAAATAATTTACTAATGGACAGGGAAGCTCACGTCAATACAAAAATGCTTTCTATCCGATACATCAACGAGTGTAAATAACTTACTAATGGACAGGGAAGCTCACCTTAATACATAAATGCTTTCTATGCGATACAACAACGAGTGTAAATAACTTACTAATGGACAGGGAAGCTCACCTAAATACATAAATGCTTTCTATTCGATACATCAACGAGTGTAAATAATTTACTAATGGACAGGGAAGCTCACCTAAAAACATAAATGCTTCCTATCCGATACATTAACGAGTGTAAATAACTTACTAATGGACAGGGAAGCTCACCTAAATACATAAAAGCTTCCTATCCGATAAATTAACGATTGTAAATAACTTACTAATGGACAGGGAAGCTCACCTAAATACATAAATGCTTTCTATTCGATACATCAACGAGTGTAAATAATTTACTAATGGACAGGGAAGCTCACCTAAATACATAAATGCTTCCTATCCGATTCATCAACGAGTGTAAATAACTTACTAATGGACAGGGAAGCTCACCTAAATACATAAATGCTTTCTATCCGATACATTTACGAGTGTAAATAACTTACTAATGGACAGGGAAGCTCACCTAAATACATAAATGCTTTCTATCCGATACATCAACGAGTGTAAATAATTTACTAATGGACAGGGAAGCTCGCCTAAATACATAAATGCTTTCTATCCGATACATCAACGAGTGTAAATAACTTACTAATGGACAAGGAAGCTCACCTAAATACATAAATGCTTCATATCCGATTCATCAACGAGTGTAAATAACTTACTAATGGTCAGGGAAGCTCACCTAAATACATAAATGCTTTCTATCCGATACATTAACGAGTGTAAATAACTTACTAATGGACAGGGAAGCTCACCTAAATACATAAAAGATTCCTATCCGATACATTAACGATTGTAAATAACTTACTAATGGACAGGGAAGCTCACGTATACACATAAATGCTTTCTATTCGATACATCAACGAGTGTAAATAATTTACTAATGGACAGGGAAGCTCACCTAAATACATAAATGCTTCCTATCCGATTGATCAACTATTGTAAATAACTTACTAATGGACAGGGAAGCTCACCTAAATACATAAATGCTTTCTATCCGATACATTAACGAGTGTAAATAACTTACTAATGGACAGGGAAGCTCACCTAAATACATAAATGCTTTCTATCCGATTCATCAACGATTGTAATAACTTACGAATGGACAGGGAAGCTCACCTAAATACATAAATGCTTTCTATTTGATATATCAACGAGTGTAAATAATTTACTAATGGACAGGGAAGCTCACCTCAATACAAAAATGCTTTCTATCCGATTGATCAACGATTGTAAATAACTTACTAGTGGACAGGGAAGCTCACCTAAATACATAAATGCTTTCTATCCGATACATCAACGAGTGTAAATAATTTACTAATGGACAGGGAAGCTCACCTAAATACATAAATGCTTTCTATCTGATGCATCAACGAATGTAAATACTTACAAATGAACAGGGAAGCTCACCTAAATACATAAATGCTTTCTATCCGATTCATCAACGAGTGTAAATAACTTACTAATAGACAGGGAAGCTCACCTCAATACAAAAATGCTTTCTATCCGATTGATCAACGATTGTAAATAACTTACTAATGGACAGGGAAGCTCACCTTAATACATAAATGCTTTCTATCCGATACATCAACGAGTGTAAATAACTTACTAATGGACAGGGAAGCTCACCTAAATACATAAATGCTTTCTATCCGATACATTAACGAGTGTAAATAACTTACTAATGGACAGGGAAGCTCACCTAAATACATAAAAGCTTCCTATCCGATACATTAACGATTGTAAATAACTTACTAATGGACAGGGAAGCTCACCTAAATACATAAATGCTTTCTATCCGATTCATCAACGATTGTAATAACTTACGAATGGACAGGGAAGCTCACCTAAATACATAAATGCTTTCTATTTGATATATCAACGAGTGTAAATAATTTACTAATGGACAGGGAAGCTCACCTAAATACATAAATGCTTTCTATCCGATTCATCAACGAGTGTAAATAACTTACTAATAGACAGGGAAGCTCACCTAAATACATAAATGCTTTCTATCCGATACATCAACGATTGTAAATAACTTACTAATGGACAGGGAAGATCACCTAAATACATAAATGCTTTCTATTCGATACATCAACGAGTGTAAATAATTTACTAATGGACAGGGAAGATCACCTAAATACATAAATGCTTCCTATCCGATTCATCAACGAGTGTAAATAACTTACGAATGGGCAGGGAAGCTCACCTAAATACATAAATGCTTTCTATCCGATACAATAACGAGTGTAAATAACTTACTAATGGACAGGGAAGCTCACCTAAATACATAAATGCTTTCTATCCGATACATCAACGAGTGTAAATAATTTACTAATGGACAGGGAAGCTCGCCTAAATACATAAATGCTTTCTATCCGATACATCAACGAGTTTAAATAACTTACTAATGGACCGGGAAGCTCACCTTAATACATAAATGCTTTCTATCCGATACATCAACGAGTGTAAATAACTTACTAATGGACAAGGAAGCCCACCTAAATACATAAATGCTTCATATCCGATTCATCAACGAGTGTAAATAACTTACTAATGGTCAGGGAAGCTCACCTAAATACATAAATGCTTTCTATCCGATACATTAACGAGTGTAAATAACTTACTAATGGACAGGGAAGCTCACCTAAATACATAAAAGCTTCCTATCCGATACATTAACGATTGTAAATAACTTACTAATGGACAGGGAAGCTCACGTATACACATAAATGCTTTCTATTCGATACATCAACGAGTGTAAATAATTTACTAATGGACAGGGAAGCTCACCTAAATACATAAATGCTTCCTATCCGATTGATCAACCATTGTAAATAACTTACTAATGGGCAGGGAAGCTCACCTAAATACATAAATGCTTTTTATCCGATACATCAACGCGTGTAAATAACTCACTAATGGACAAGGAAGCTCACCTAAATACATAAATGCTTTCTATACGATACATCATCGAGTGTAAATAACATACTAATAGACAGGGAAGTTTACCTAAATACATAAATGCTTTCTATCCTATAAATCAACGAGTGTAAATACTAATGGACAGGGAAGCTATTCTAAATGTATGGACCTTATCCGATAAATCAATCAATGTAAATAACTTACTAATGAACATGGAAGTCAGCCTAAATACATGGTCTCCATCCCATACATCAGGGAGTGTAAATAATGAATTAATTGACAGAGAAACTCATCTAAACACATAGTCCCTATCCCATACATCAAGGAGTGTAAATAACAAATTATTGGGCAGGGACGTTCGCCTAAATACATGGTCTCCATCCCATACATCAGGGAGTGTAAATAATGAATTACAGTACAGTCTCACTAATCCGGACTTGATGGGACCGGGCCCTGTCCGGATCAACGAAAGTCCGGATTAGACGGAAAAAGCCAAACAAATGCATACAATATGTGTTCTGGGCGGGGAAACATATTGAAATTGTAATTTTAGTGAAATTGAGGCCTAAATATAGCTATACAGTACAGTATTTCATAGCTTATTTAGCAAAAAATCCTGTAATTGTAACAGAAAAGGTATGACATGAATAAATATCAAAGCATCTTTCTCTTTGAATAAATGTATTCACATAAAGTTATTTACACTATACTGTATAAGCGCACAAAAAACTCAAACAAAAATGAAACTGAAACAAAAATAAACTTTAAAAAACTTAGTGAAAAAAGTCCGTAATGTTCTTTTGATTTAACTATGAATGACGTCGTTTCACAGTACGATCTCGTAGGCGTTTCAAGGTCAGTAGCTCCGCATTTGACGTATCAGTTTGTTTCTCAAAGTAGGTCATCAACCCCTGCAGCATTGCAGCCACCCCATCATGAGTTGGGCTGACCGGTTCGTCTGTGTAGTTTCCTCTTCCGAGCTGTCATTTTCTGCGTTTGCAGTGCACACCGCGACGATTGAGCACTTGATAACCAATGTCATTATCACTAATAATACACTCGGAAATATCAGTGTCTTTCAACTCGGCCCAACCCTCCAATTGTTAAAAATCTGAACAAATTCAGCCAACCCACACTTGCAGTAAAATTAGGGCCTCCTTTTAACTTTTCATTCAGTTTCAGCGCGATCGTTTGCAAATTTACACCCGATAATGGAACACCCTGTTCCCGTTGTTGGCAAAACCAAACATACAAAGCATCATCTAAGGTTTCATTTTTTGTTTTTTTTAAAGTGCTTCTGCCGCCTAAACTGTCTTTACTAACCATTTTTGCAAAGAAATCTTCAATTTCCTGTCGCTTTTTCTCCAATCGGAAACAGTTTGTTTTCCCAGGCCTAACTCTTTTGCAATTTTAGTAAGCGATTCACCTCCATCAATACGAAATAAAGCTTGGAGTTTTTATTCCATTGTCACTGTCACTGACTTACGTTTAGTCGCCATTTTCACTGAACACTGAACAAGACGTAAATAAAAAACACAGATCAATATCGCACTATAGAATTAAATGACAACTGAGCAGAAATCTTGCGAGAAGCAGTAAAGGTACGTTTCCATTACTACAAATTTTTGTCGGGCACATGTGCCCGACTTGTGCCGGCACAAATCCCCGAATGGAAACAATCTGGAACAAGTCGCGGCACATGTGCCGGCGACCGTTTTGTGCCAGCCGGCGGTGCGACAAAACATGTGCCGGCACAAGTTCCCACGGACAATGGAAACGGGCGGGCACATGTGCCCGCGACACGCGCATGCGCAGTTGCCCAAATCCACCACGTTGTCAGAGGACACACACAAACATAACCTCAAACTGTATTGTGCAGTCGCATTCAGTGTTCGTCTCTGAAAGTTTTGTTTTGATAAGATGGAGTGGTCGAAGTGTAAAGTGGATAAACTGGTTGAACTTTATGAGCCGGAGTCTGTTTTGTGGAACGTGACGAGTAGCTCTCACAAAAATTCAAACACCAGGATCGTGTAGGGAAACTCTCAATGAGACTCGCTAGCTTGAAAGAACTAAGCAAAACAATTTTGCCAAGGTAAAGGTTGACTATGGAAAAAGTGAGCCAGCTCTTGACGTACAAACACACCACCTCTTCTTACCTGAATGTAGCTTCTCAAAGCCAGAACAATGGCTTTGCATACTTGAGGTACGAATCTTGATATGGCGGATATCGAGATTCTGTGGAGGTACATCAACGAGCTATAACTATCACCTGTCGCTAAAAAAACGGAGAGTGGTAGCTAACATTTCCCCAGGGGGGATTGGTTGTCGGCAGTTACTAATTTTTACAATTTCTGGTGCTATTAGGTTTAACAAAAATTCAAAATCACTTGAAGTCATTTGCAAGAAATTTTCGTATCCAGTTTGCATGCGCAAATCTCTCATTAGTGAGTTGAAGGCTCCTTCTGATTGTCTTTTTGCTAAAAAACTTCTAATCCACCACCTAGGTCGTTTTCGTCTTTGTTTCCTCAGCTCATTGTATGCACTAGCCATAATAAAAAAAGCAGAAGCTGCTATGTCATCCATTATTAACACTTACACATATGTAAAAATCACTAAACGTAGAAAGACTCACTTAAAACTCAACATGTCTTCAATTCTTCACTGCAAAATAACAACTACTGCTGGGTCGTGGGACACGAGACTTGTGCCCGGGCACATGTGCCTGGAGAATGGAAACAGTATGAAAATCTACGCGCGACTTGTGCCGGCCACATGTGCCTGCGACTTGTCAGAATGGAAACCAAGCTTAAAGGTGGCACATGTGCCCGGCATGTACTCTAATAGAGTAGAAAAACCCCTTTGAAAAATAACAAATATAGACGTATAAAAATAAATATTTTTGTGGACGGCAGACTGATTGTGCACTGTAAAATACCATTGGGTCGTCCGGATTAGCCGGACGTCCGGATCATCGGAGACCGGATTAGCGAGACTGTACTGTAATTGACAGAGAAACTCATCTAAACACATAGTCCCTATCCCATACATCAAGGAGTGTAAATAACAAATTATTGGGCAGGGAAGTTCGCCTAAATACATGGACCCTATCCCAAATATCAAACGTGTAAATAATAAAATAATTGACAGAGAAGCTCACCTAAATACATGGTGTCTATCCCATACATCAAAGAGTGTAAATAACGAATTAATGGACAGAGACACTCACCTAAATACATGGTCTGTATCCTATACAACAAAGAGTTTAAGTAAAGTGTTATTGGACAGGAAAGTTCACCTAAATACATGGTCACTATCAATTACATCAAGCAGTGTAAATAACGAATTAATGGATAGAGAGGCTCACCTTAATACATAGCCTCTATCCCATACATCAAGGAGTGAAAATAATAAAATAATTGACAGAGAAGCTCGCCTAAATACATGGTGTCTATCCCATACATCAAAGAGTGTAAATACCCAATTAATGGACAGAGACGCTCACCTTAATACATAGCCTCTATCCCATACATCAAGGAGTGAAAATAATAAAATAATTGACAGAGAAGCTCGCCTAAATACATGGTCTCTATCCCATACATCAAAGAGTGTAAATAACGAATTAATGGACAGAGAATCTCACCTAAACACAGTCAATATCCCATACATGAAAGTAATAAATTATTGGACAGAGAAGCTCACCTAAATACATGGTCACTATCTCATACATTAAGGAGTGTAAATAATAAAATAATTGACAGAGAAGCTCACCTAAATACATGGTCACTATCCCATTCATCAAAGAGTGTAAATAACGATTTAATGGACAGAGACGACCATCTTAATACATGACCTCTATCCCATACATCAAGGAGTGAAAATAATAAAATAATTGACAGAGAAGCTCGCCTAAATACATGATCTCCATCCCATACATCAAAGAGTGTAAAAAACGAATTAATGGACAGAGAAGCTCACCTAAATACATGGTCTCTATAACATATATCAAGGAGGGTAAATAACGAATTAATGGACAGAGAATCTCACCTAAATCCATGGTCACTATCCCATACATCAAGGTGCGTAAACAATAAAATAATTGACAGAGAAGCTCACCTAAATACATGGTCTCTATCCCATACATTAAAGAGTGTAAAAAACGAATTAATGGACAGAGAAGCTCACCTAAATACATGGTCTCTATAACATATATCAAGGAGGGTAAATAACGAATTAATGGACAGAGAATCTCACCTAAATCCATGGTCACTATCCCATACATCAAGGTGCGTAAACAATAAAATAATTGACAGAGAAGCTCGCCTAAATACATGGTCTCTATCCCATACATTAAAGAGTGTAAAAAACGAATTAATGGACAGAGAAGCTCACCTAAATACATGGTCTCTATAACATATATCAAGGAGGGTAAATAACGAATTAATGGACAGAGAATCTCACCTAAATCCATGGTCACTATCCCATACATCAAGGTGCGTAAACAATAAAATAATTGACAGAGAAGCTCACCTAAATACATGGTCTCTATCCCATACATCAAAGAGTGTAAAAAACGAATTAATGGACAGAGAAGCTCACCTAAATACATGGTCTCTATAACATATATCAAGGAGGGTAAATAACGAATTAATGGACAGAGAATCTCACCTAAATCCATGGTCACTATCCCATACATCAAGGTGCGTAAACAATAAAATAATTGACAGAGAAGCTCACCTAAATACATGGTCTCTATCCCATACATTAAAGAGTGTAAATAACGAATTAATGGACAGAGACGCTCACCTAAATATATGGTCTCTATCCCATACATCAAAGAGTGTAAATAACCCATTAGGGACAAGGAAACACGTAAATACATGGTCTCTACCCCATACATCAAGGAGCGTTAATAACAAATTAATGGACAGAGAGGCTCACCTAAATACATGGCCACTATCAATTACATCGAAGAGTGTAAATAACCCATTAGGGACAAGGACACACACCTAAATACATGGTATTTATTCCATATATCAAGCAGTGTAAATAACCTATTAATGGACAGGGAAGCTCACCCAAATACATGGTCTCTATCCCATATAACAAAGAGTTTAAGTAACGTAATATTGGACAGGGAAGCTCATCTAAATACATGGTCACTGTCAATTATATCAAGCAGTGTAAATAACGAATTAATGGACAGAGAGGCTCACCTAAATACATGGTCACTGTCAATTACATCAAAATGTGTAAATAACGTATTAATGGACAGGGAATCTCGCCTAAATACAGGGTCTCTATCCCATACATCAAAGAGTATAAATATAACTCACTGATAGACAGGGTAGCGTATCTAAGTACATCCGTACACACGGATTCTGTCTGATACATATTGGAGTGTAAATAGCTTACTAGTGGTCAGGGAAGCTCACCTAAGTGTATGGTGTCCATCCTATACATCAAGGGGTGTAAGTAACTTACTAACGGACGAAGAAGCTCGCCTAACCTTATATGGTCTCTATCTGATACATATTGGAGTGTAAATAAGTTACTAATGGACAAGGAAGCTCACCTTAATACATAGTTTTTAACCGATCATCAAGAAGTGTAAATACGATATGTTTAATCTAAATGCTAATGAGATTCCTTAGTCCTGAAATGTTTTAATAGTTACGTATCCTTAATTATAGAAACTTGGATGCTTTAGATATTTTCTTTTTAACTTCCAACACAAGCATCGGAATGTAAATACCTGAAAGTAATAAAAACCCATCTCGTTATGTGTCCACGACTCGCACTTTCATATGTATTGTATTCCAGCCAAAACTAAATAAGTCCACTCAGTGAAAACAAGACGGTTGTATTCCGTGAAGTGGAATAGAAAGTGAAGAGCCAATTACTTTGGTTTGATAATATACCGATAGACCGATAGGTCAGTAGATCAACATACACCATTAGCGATGGTAGTGTATTAAAGTCCTAACTTCTCCTCAATTGGCAGTTACATTTAATTACTTAAAGGATTGATTCCATTAAGGTCGTGGTGCAATTCCACTTCTTTACAGATGTTGACGAATGAAAGTGGTGACTAAGTGGAATCCCAAAGTGCGTCAACCCCAAACCCTAATATTACCTTCTCTTAACCGGACCGTTGACATTTAATCAGCCCTAAAATTGTTAAAATAAAGCGGTAGTTTCAGACTATGCTGGAATAGCACTTCCTTTACTGCATCTCCAAAGTCAAAGGAGTGGCTTTGTGGAATCCCAAAGTTCACCAACTGCAAACCCTAATATTATCTTCTCTTAACTGGAGAGTTGTCCTTTAATCAACACTAATTGTTAAAAGAGAACTGTAGTTTCAAGACTCTGCTGGAATAGCACTTCGTTTACTGCATCTCCAAAGTCAAAGACTTGGCTTTGTGGAATCCCAAAGTACGCCAACCGCAAACCCTAATATTACCTTCTCTTAACTCGACCGTTGAAATTTAATCAGCCCTAAAATTGTTAAAAGAAAGCGGTAGTTTCAGACTATGCTGGAATAGAATTTCCTTTACTGCATCTCCAAAGTCAAAGGCGTGGCTTTGTGGAATCCCAAAGTACGCCAACCGCAAACCCTAATATTACCTTCTCTTAACTCGACCGTTGAAATTTAATCAGCCCTAAAATTGTTAAAAGAAAGCGGTAGTTTCAGACTATGCTGGAATAGAATTTCCTTTACTGCATCTCCAAAGTCAAAGGAGTGGCTTTGTGGAATCCCAAAGTGCGTCAATCGCAAACCCTAATATTACCTTCTCTTAACTCGACCGTTAAAATTTAATCAGCCCTAAAATTGTTAAAAGAAAGCGGTAGTTTCAGACTATGCTGGAATAGAATTTCCTTTACTGCATCTCCAAAGTCAAAGGCGTGGCTTTGTGGAATCCCAAAGTGCGTCAATCGCAAACCCTAATATTACCTTCTCTTAACTCGACCGTTAAAATTTAATCAGCCCTAAAATTGTTAAAAGAAAGCGGTAGTTTCAGACTATGCTGGAATAGAATTTCCTTTACTGCATCTCCAAAGTCAAAGGCGTGGCTTTGTGGAATCCCAAAGTGCGTCAATCGCAAACCCTAATATTACCTTCTCTTAACTCGACCGTTAAAATTTAATCAGCCCTAAAATTGTTAAAAGAAAGCGGTAGTTTCAGACTATGCTGGAATAGAATTTCCTTTACTGCATCTCCAAAGTCAAAGGCGTGGCTTTGTGGAATCCCAAAGTGCGTCAATCGCAAACCCTAATATTACCTTCTCTTAACTCGACCGTTAAAATTTAATCAGCCCTAAAATTGTTAAAAGAAAGCGGTAGTTTCAGACTATGCTGGAATAGCGTTTCCTTTACTGCATCTCCAAAGTCAAAGGCGTGGCTTTGTGGAATCCCAAAGTGCGTCAACCCCAAACCCTACTATTACCTTCTCTTAACTCGACCGTTGACATTTAATCAGCCCTAAAATTGTTAAAAGAAAGCTTTAGTTTTTGACCATGCTGCAAAACCAATTACTTTAGCGCAGCTCTGAGGTCCAGGCGTGGCTTTGTGGAATCCTAAAGTGCGACAACCCCAAACCATAATATTATCTTCTCTAAACTAGACAGTTGACATTCAATATTTGCGTAAAAACTATTTCTTTATTTTAAGTACATGTTAGGAGTGAGGGGGGGTTTATTTTAAGTACATGCGTTACTGACGTAAGACTACTCTTTCAGGGTACTCTACACTCATGCGGATAGATATAGGCTTAAAAGAATTGAACTTTGTGAAAGTAGGCCTACATAAAGGTCTCCTGGTATTACCAGTGAGGTGTGTCATGGAGCACAAGTGTAGTGTAGTACCTGAAAATATCAAGCTGTTTAGCGTGATCAAGAATAGCATTGTATGGGGTGATTTGTAAGTTACGACAAAAATTAGTAAATCGTGTGACATGATTACACCCTAAAATTAATTTGCAAAAGAGTGTCTAGAGGTAAATTAGTGTAATTTAAAGATTTGGTATATCGTCTTAGATTGCTGGTAGGAATTTATCGTCATGAAATCTGTGGTGTACAAACATGTGCAATTTACACAAATTAATTCAATCATCCTTTTCACTGCTTTTATTATTTTCATACATAGAAGTATAAATGATTTGTCTTCAGTTTCTCCCGTCACGATCAAGTTTCTGGCAACGATATCGAGGGTGCGTAGCGAATGGGAATATTGAGAAGGCTCTGGAAAGTGTCTATTGACCTTGTTTGGACTGTTGCAATTGACACACCTTTCGATTGTTTCTACTTGTTGAATATTTATCATCGTAATATTCTTTATAATATTGTCTATTTTGACGCTTACACTTTTGTATACTTTCTATTGCTTTCTCTAATGAAAAAAAGTATTCTTTTAAAAAATTAAAACAATGTTTACTATTGCTCCTTAACGGATTACTCAAAAAATTATAAACTCTTAAACTAAAAAAAAATATGAAAAGTACACAAACTGTAATCTGTTTCTTAGTCAGAAATATTGTTCTATATCGAATTTGTTATAAATGCTAAAATAAAAATTTTACAACACATTAAATAAATTACATTTAAAGAACAAAATGAAATGATTATTATGGAAGGGAACGTTCTGTTGAAGACATATCTTCACCATATTCGCCTGAGAAGAAAGGGTAAAAATAAAAGTATGGTGGGATTATGGTAGAAAGGTAATTATAAAAGAGCCACATTACACATTCATTCTTCTAGTTACAAAATTAGTCAACAATGAAAACCGCCCTATTTGTAACCGATTGTTACATGTTTGGTTCGGCGCACTCTAAATTTTATATATTTTTTTCAATGATTTTATTTTATTACGAATTGAGTATTTTTATGAAACAAATTAGTATAAAACTTAGGGATAAGAAAACAAAATACTGAAGCCCTAACATTAAAGACCTGACAATAGCGTCAACTTTGTTGTAACGAAAACGAGGGGTCTTTTAATTTGTTTGATTTACTTCAAACTGAAAGAAGCGACGAACCGTGATTTTACATATTTTTCTTTGGCGATGCAAACACGAACTCGTAAAGGAAGAACTTTGACTGCATTTATCTTTTATTGTTGATATGTGTCTTTTGGGATTTTAGTTCTAGCTGCTCATGAGGTTGTTACTCGTACATTCAAAAATACTACATTCATAAATTATTTGCGTTTGTTTACTTATTTGGGTGTGTGTGTGTGTGTGTGTGTGTAAGTGTGTGTTTATGTTCTATAGTGCCTAGAACCATAAATAGTGTTCATATTGTGCCAAAATTGTCTGTCCCTTGATATCGAATTGAACGTCATTCTGGCGGTTTTGCGGGTGCCACGTTATACATGCTCAAACTGCAAGTCTCGTGTAAATTCGCCTTTTTGAATGTCGATAAAAAATGGGAAAATTATTTGATTATAAGATGTTGACAGGTGGTATCTAAGTGGACATTGGAGGGCAGTTACAAAGCTAGGACGCCTAATTCTGCTTTCCAAGTGGCAAAACTCTCTGCAACTTGGGCACAGAAAGTGTTAGTGAAACATACAATGGACGTTATGCGGACGCGTTCATCGTAGCGTCAAGGTTGCTGAACATGGGCACAGAAAGTGTTAGTGAAGAAGACGTTTCGGCAGTTACGTTAGACCGGAAGGACATTATGCGGACGCGTTCATCGTAACGTCAATGTTTGCGTAACGCTTGGTTCCAAACGTGACTGAATTGTGTGACATTCCGGCACCAGGAAGAACACAATAACATTTTCAGAGTACGTATTAAAGCTACTTTCGATGGCGAGCTAGATTTGGGTCCACAAATCAACTACAAACTAGGAAGTGTGGCTAAAAGTTTAAAATGAAAGTATGCGTAGAAATAGTTCCTGTAAATAAATACGGAAAATAGGTACTTGACCATT
>JBAIZL010000004.1:251174772-251259772 GCA_036971475.1 Prosapia bicincta
AAATCAGTGAGGGAAGCTGCATTGCAAGTTTTGCAATCAGAAGTAGAGTTTACCTTCTCCAAGTCAGTGAGTGAAGTTGCATTGCAAGTTTTGCAATCAGAAGTAGAGTTGACCTTTTCCAAGTCAGTGAGTGAAGTTGCATTGCAAGTTTTGCAATCAGAAGTAGAGTTTACCTTCTTTAAATCAGTGAATGAAAATGCATTGCAAGTTTTGCAATCAGAAGTAGAGTTGGCCTTTTCTGTGTTGTTCCCAGATATTTCATAATTCATCTGTTTATTTTTCTTTATAATCACAGTTGCATTTGGTTTAAATAACTCCACTACATTAGGTTTTGCATGTTTATATGTTCTATAGTAACTATGGTTCTGTTTGTTTTTCTTTTCTTCTATATCTTTGTGAATTCTATCCATAAAATCACCTGTAATTGAAGCAATTTTTTTCAAAAACTTTGTTGACAGTTTTCCATATTTTTGTTGTCTTATGTTCGATAATACAGTATTATTTTCACTAAGAATATGGGTAAGACTGTGTTTATTAGTACTTTCTGCCTTCAAGTTGTCTCTTATTTCATCATATTTACTTGTAGCTGAGATTTCACTTCCATTTACTTGCTGCCTTGTAAAATAATTTTCTCCTCTACTGGCATCTATTTTATTTCTTTTCCTGAATAAACTTCTTCTTTTATTTATTCTCCTTTTATTTCTTTTATATACTATTGCTTTTAGGATCATTTTGAGTGTATGGTTTGCATTAAATGCTTTACTTTCATTTCTTATTTGAACAAGAAAAAACATCGGTGGAATTTTATTTAGCTTTGAATAAAAGTATTCCCCTTGACCTTTATTTAACATATTCCTAAAGCTTTTCCAAATAAATTGTTTTCTTTTACTTTTTAATGTAGATTTAGTGTGATTTAAACTTCTTAGAAAATATGGCAAAACTTTGTTTGTTTGTCTTAAAATTGAATATTTGTTTGTAGTTAAATTAATTTTTAACACTTTAATGCCATACAACTTTAAATTTTCATGTTCACCAATTTCTTTTTTAACAACTAACCACACTATTTTGTCATTATTATTTCTTTTTATTTCAACATATTCTTTAGCTTTTGTGATACTTGACTCAGTAGTTATTTTAAGTTCCGAATTTTTAATAATATTTATTAATGAATAATTAAATTTAATATTCTTTCCTGATTCTAGATCCACATTTTGTATTTGGTCTCTTGTATTGCTTTCTTTACCTAATTTTTGGCTTTTGTTTAATTTAAAACTGTGTGTCATTTTTTCATTTAAATAATTTGTTTTATTTATGTTTACATCACCTGTAAATGTTTGGGGCTTTTTTAAACTTAATGGACTGTCTGAATTATTTTCAATTTTTCTAATACCAAGTGTAAGATTTCTATCTACAGTATACAGTTTGCCTGTTTTTATATTTTTTGAATAATCTTTTACATTTGTGTAATTTTTCTGATGAAATGTTTTTGTTTTTTTTGGAATTTTATGTTCTTTAATCTCTTTATAATGTAGATATTTTGGGGAAGGATTTAATTTGGAGCTTAAACTAGTCAATTGTAAATTATTTAAAGTTCTAGATTTCTTTGGGCTGTTTGTATTCATAAATATTGTATTTTTTCTAATGTTTTTAGTATTATTATATTTTGTTTTTAAATATCTTTCCTTATTACGTTTGTAATTTAAAGTTGGTTGCATTTGTTTTCTGTGTTTTGTCACTTTTGTGTGTGGTGTTTTGTTCCCAGCATATAAATCATTGTCAAAATATTGAAATAAACGTTTCTTCCCATTTTGAATAATGTATCGTTTTCTCAAAGTTGGTTTTGTTTTTCTTTCTCCAGAGATCTGTCCAATTTGTCCATACTCATTTGAATTCAATTTTGATTCAAAAACTGTTTTGATAAGTTCTTTCTGATTTAAAAACTTATTGTCTTCTTTCAGGTTTTGAATTCTGGGTTGTGAAATATAAACTTTATTGGGTAAAATTTTTGAAGATTTGGTGATTTGTTGCAATGTAAAGTTCCCTTTTTGTTGTAGCGTGAGTTTTTCTTTGTTTTTATCAAAATCAAGTGACAAAATGTCAGAAACATTTATAGTATTCAGTAATGTTGATGTGTTGAACCAATGTTGTATATGAGAAGTAAATTGGTTTTCCCAGTGATTAGGTAAATCAACACTAAAACTAGATTGATTTTCTTTAAATTTTAAATTATTGATAAATTTTTTAACTAGTTGATCTAAGAAGTTTGTATTATTGAACATACTTGAAACACTTTCGCTGTTATTAAAGTGTTCTATCAAGTTAACAGTGTCATTAACAGGTGATATATTAAATTTCTGATATTCATATCTCTGCACATTTTGAAATTCATTCCCTCTCTTGATTGCATATTTTCTCTTAGTTACTGTAATTTGTCCATTCTTTATATTTCTTTCAACTGAATTGCTGATATTTTTTACTCTTATTCCAGGAAAAGATTTTTTTCTACCTCTATCCGATTGGTTTTGTTTCCTGTTATAATATTGTTCATGTATATGCCTATAGTACTTCAATACATAAAAGTATCTTTCTTCCTCGCGTAATTTAATATGTGTTTTATTCAAGTGATTAAATTCTTCTAGATTTTTTTCATTTTGATTGATTACATTCTTAACTTTTTGTTTAAAATAAGGTTTTGCATGGAAATATGAGTTTGTTCCATTTTCATTTGAAGTTCCTTCAGCGTTATCGTATGTATAAAGGGGACCAGATAAAGCGTTAGAGTGCTTGAAATTCTTATGTTTTTCATAGTTTTGAGATTTCGAAGCATTTAATAATCTAATTCCATTTTTCTTATTATTTTGGTATTCAGACGACATATTTCTTGAGATATTTAAATGTGGTTCTACTTTGGTGCTATTGATATTTTGTGATGATTTATTTATAGATTTAAAAAATGTATTAAATGTAACATTTTGAAAACGCAATTTATTTTGAAAAACTTTAGCATTCAGTTTGTCATTACAGTTTTTATTGCATTTAATTGTTGAATTCAGTCGTATTTCATCATTGTTTAATCTAGAAGTACTTGATGTGGGTATCTGGAACTTTCTGGTCAGTTGTGTAGCAGAAAGTGTTTCATTATAGACAGGAATGGAAGAATAACTGTCATATGATTCTTGTATATTATCTTTTGGTGTATTATTAGTTTCAATTATGTTTTCAGTACTTTTTGTTAAAGTTTTGTCCTTATATAACAATTTTAAGCTTTTAAGAAGTTCATTTAATACTTGCTTAGTATAATTAGAATAAGTTATAACGTTTGTTGAGTTACTTCCTTGTAAATTTGAGTTACAAAATTCCTTTAATGCATCTGGTAGGACTGTTGTAGGAGTAGGTTCACTAGTAAAAATAAAATCATCGTCAAAGTCATGGAATAGATTTCTAAATAGCCTGTGCTTGTTACTTTTTGTTATTGATAGATTTCTAGTTTCAGAGGCACCCCTCTTCTTTCTCCTTATGAGCTTATCATTCACAACATGTGATGAATAATTCATTGCATTTGTGTTACTCAAGTGTTGAAACCTTTTGTTTCTGTCTTCTGTATAATATGGTTCCGTTTCAAGCATTTTTTTGAAAATATTGTTTCCTTTTTTCTTTTGACTTTGTTCAGTGTCTAATAATGTAAATGAGTTGTGTTTATCTTTAAAAAATCTTGTATTTGTCCTCAAGTGTGCATTATCTGAAAAACAAACAGTTTGCACTAAGTAATAAAAAACATCAAAATTAAAATAAATATTTGTATAAAAATTTTAGAAAATATTTAGAATTTCCCTAAATTTGAATATAAAGTGCAGTCATCAAGTTTTTAAATACCCATGATTCTAGACTAATTATTAATGACATTAATAAATTGAATTTCATTGAAAACATGCAACTGAAACTAATATTTACTTAAAAGTGTTTTTACAGTAAAAACTTTATACATCAGAATTGAAATGTGATTGCTATTTAACAAAAGCTGAAACAGTTAACAATATTCAATTCAGTATTCAATATTCAGTTAAGGTAAGGCTCTCATATAAAAAAACTATATTTTAATTATTTAGCTTTATTTTATATTTGGTTGGGAAAAAAGATTTTTGTAAATATCTTAGGACTACCTTTAAAACTCTATGTTTTTATTTTGGATGGTTTTCTCTCTATCCAAAAGGTTAGTGAAATTTAATAATTGATTAATAAAATTTCATAGTATTTTTTTTGAATCATTTTAATTCAATATACTTCATAAATCATTATTATGTGATCAAAATTAATTATATTTATTGTAGGTGAAACTAATATAAATGTGAGAGATCCAAGAAATGCCAAGTATATATATATATATATATATATATATATATATATATATATATATATATATATATATATTTAGGTTAGTTTTGGTTGGTAAAGATTATTTAGATTTTTTGGACTAGGAGACTGACAGACTTACCTTGGTAAGAGTCCACACTGTAGTCTTGAAATAGAAACACATAAAAGAACTTAAACATTGATATATTTCAACCACACAGTGGTCTTTGTCAATCGAAGAGAAAACACAAAAAGAAATATGAGAGATTGAAATAAAATAAATATAAGTTGTAATCACAGATTGTGTAGAGTAGAAATCAGATGTCACAGATGCACAGATTAAAGATATATATATATATATATATATATATATATACATATATTGTTTCCATGAGCATATGAGTGATTATAGTTTATATAAGTCTGTCAGGGGAAAAGAGATAAGGCTATTAGGAGAAAAAAAAAGATGTTGAGGTTAGGGGATTCTCTAGACTTGGTATACCACTGGTATGATAGTTCCCACCTTCTCAGTTCTGAGGGATTGCAATCAGGGGGGAGTGATTTAATTATTTTTGTGGTATAGCAGTCATCAAAATTTGTGATGTTGTGACTCGCAGCATGTTGAGCTGTTGGTCTATCCATATTCATAATTTTAACATCATGTCTGTGGCCATTCATTCTGATATTCAGACCATCCGTGGTCAGGCCTATGTACTGTGCTGAGCAAAGTTTACATTGTAGCTGGTATATGACATTTTTCGATGTACAATTATGATGACCCTGTATTTTGAAGATCATTTTTCTTGTTTGGCTGTTGAAACCATTTGCTGAGGGGTGTATTGCACACGTCTTGCATCTAGGTCTATTGCATGGGAAGGAGCCATGAGGAAGTTTGTGTGGTTTCTCTGCATCAGGGTCTGGTAGTTTAGGATGTACTAGGATGTTTTTCAAGTTGGGAGGTTGCTTGTACCAAATTTGCGGTGGATCGGTAAAAAGATTTTTGGTGTTGACGGAAGCTTGAAGAATTTTGAAGCCATCTCTCAATATCTTGTTGAGTTTATGTAGACCAGGATGGTAGTCTGTTATTAAAGACAGTTTATTTTGTTCTGTTTGTGGTTTATGGTGAACCGAGGATTGTGCTGAATAAATTTGGTTTTCAATGAGTTTTTTTGGGTATCCTCTTCTCTGGAAGGCTGTTGATATCTTTCTATTAAAATTTTCCAATTCCCTATCATTCGAACAGATTCTCTTACCCCTGATTGCTTGACTGTATGGAATGGATCGTTTTATGTTTATTGGGTGGTTGCTGTCGAAATGGAGATATTGTAGGTGGTTCGTCGGTTTGATGTGAATTCCTGTGTTGATATTTCCATTCTGGAGTGTTACCTCTACATCCAAAAAGGTGATGGCTGATGTAGATTTCTCCCAGGTAAATTGAAGTGTGGAGAATTGTGTCAGGCTGTCTAAAAATGCCTCAAGTGTTGAAGCACCCTGTGTCCAAATTAGGAAGATGTCATCTATATATCTAGACCAACATAATGGCTGGTGTGTTTGTGTCTTTAGACAACTTTCTTCCAACAATCCCATGTACAGATTTGTGTACGATGGTGCCATTCTGGTGCCCATTGCTGTTCCCTTTATTTGAAGGTAGTTCCTTCCCTCAAACTGAAAGTTGTTCTTCTCGAGGATGAACCTGGTCAGGTTCACAAGAAAAGGTGTAGTGGGAGAAGGCTTGCCTGGGCGTTTGTTTAGAAAATTCTCTATTGCAGATAGGCCGTGTGCATGAGGGATGTTGGTATAGAGATGTTGGTACTCACAAATATCTGTACCTCTACCCCCGGTAACTATTTTGGTCACCATAGATGTCACCTCTCTCTATATATATATATATATATCTTTAATCTGTGCATCTGTGACATCTGATTTCTACTCTACACAATCTGTGATTACAACTTATATTTGTTTTATTTCATTCTCTCATATTTCTTTTTGTGTTTTCTCTTCGATTGACAAAGACCACTGTGTGGTTGAAATATATCATTGTTTAAGTGCTTTTATGTGTTTCTATTTCAAGACTACAGTGTGGACTCTTTTTTTTTTTTTATCTTGGGAGCGGGTTTGAATTGCCCGAAGCACTGCTACCTTAAGGTATATTGTACTTACCTCCCTGATCTAGTCAAATAACCCCTTCCCTCTTACCAGGTTTAGGAGTTTCCTGACTAGAGTTTTACCTTCAGCATCCACCAAAGCCGTTCCATCACCGAAGAGGTTGAAGCGCCTCTCAGCAAGTACTCCACATCTGTAAATAATGTGTGTGGCAGTCTCCTGTTCCTGCCCGCACAATCTGCACACTGGTTCATCCTTGTAGATACCCATTTTATGCAAATGTTTCCTTAGTCCACAGTGTCCCGTGAGGAGTCCTGTGGCTATCCTTAATTCCTGCCTAGACAGATAGATGAGACTCTTCTGCAGCCCCAAGGAAGGTCTCCTAAGGGTTAGCTTACTGTGTCTCATCCCTTCGGCCCTGATCCAGTGCTCAAAGTGTCTTTCAGCCATCCACCTTCGCACTGTCATCCTGACCATGGATTTGGAAATACCCACCGCAGGTTCCGGTCCAATCAGGGGAGTCGAGGACCCCTCCCTGGCCAGCGCATCTGCGGCTTCATTTCCAAGTATTCCCCTATGCCCTGGCACCCAACCAATCTTGACTTGATTGTGCCTTAATTAGGCACTCCCTGACTGTGGCCGAGGTGACCACGTGTCCGTTTAGTGCCTTAATTGCTGCCTGACTGTCGGAGAAAATAGCAATCCGGGCCCCATGTGTTTCCCTTCTCGCTATCTCTCCCAGACAGGCATTTATAGCATATACTTCGGCCTGAAAGACAGAGGTATGCCTCCCCAAGGAAAAAGCTAGTTCCACCCTTGAGTTTTTACAATACACCCCCGCTCCAGTGCCGAAGTCCATCTTGGAGCCATCTGTGTACCAGATCTGAGCTCCTGATGTTAATGTCCCTGACCATTCCATCATAGTTTGCCACCACCTGGTCAGGTGCAAACATTCGAGTAATGTGGTCGCTGCCCATTTCCAAGACGGGTTCTTTGACCACGCACTCGATACTCATATGTCCCGAGACATCTGGGAGGTTAGCCCAGTTGCTCGAGTTGCGCAATCTCCATGCCGCTAGCCTCGCCTCTCCCCTAAGGACAAGCTCAAGGGGAGGGAGGTTAAGCATTACTTCCATTGCTGCGCCTGGTGTAGTTGACATCGCTCCCAGTGTGCACAGACAGGCCAATCTCTGGATAGAGCTCAGTTTAGCTCTTGTCTGTGCCTGGTTGGCCTTTGTCCACCACACCAGAGCTCCATAGGTAATCATAGGTCTTATCACCCTCAGATACATCCAGTGCATCATTGATGGCTTCAGTCCCCATTTCTTACCCACCATTCTTCTCACAGTCATCAGTGCCCTTTTGGCCCTGTTAACTGTCCTCTCAAGATGTGGATTCCAGGTGAGTTTCCTGTCCAGAATAACTCCCAGGTACTTCACCTCCCCCACAAACTCAAGCTATTCACCAAACAAGCGGGGCATCCTGGTCGTCAGATCTTTTCGCTGTCTGGTGAAGTTAATGAGAGCAGTCTTTTTTGGATTTACCCTAAGGTTCTCCTTTTTACACCACTCTTCAATCAGTCGTAGAGGATTTCTGATTACCTCAAGGACTGTATCAGGGAATCTGCCCAGGATCAGGACAACTATGTCGTCCTCATATCCTAGACAGAAGTACCCCTGTTCATTCAGGAGTTCAATAAGGTTGTCAACCACTAGGCACCACAACAGAGGAGAGAGAACCCCCCCCCCCCCTGTGCACAGCCCAGACTTGTCTCCGCCCTTCTGACCTCCCCTGCCACCTCTACAGAAATGCTTCTGTTTGTTAACATGGAACTTATCCAACCACAAGTGGTCACATCCACTCCATGACGTCTTGCACCACTTACCATCGTCTCCACTGAGGGGTTATTGAAAGCCCCTTCAATGTCGAGGAAGGCACCTATGGCACAACCTTTCTTAGCGATCATTTGCTCAATCCTACCAACCACTTGATGGAGAGCTCCCTCGCAAGATTTCCCCGGTTGGTAAGCATACTGGTTCCAATGCAGTGGTTTGATAGCCAAAGCACCCCCCCTAATATGCCTATCAACCAGTTTTTCAAGTCCCTTGAGAACAAAGGACATGAGTGTGATAGGTCTGTATCCTTTCCCTTCCGATTGGTTACCGGTGGGCTTAGGTATAAAGACCACCTTACTAGATTTCCAGGCTGCCGGCACATGCCCTAGAGCAATGCTTAGCCTGTATAATTTAGTAAGTACCAGCACCAGCATATCCATTCCCTGCTGCAGCAGCACAGGATAGATCCCATCTGGACCTGGAGATTTGTAGGGTTTAAAAGTGCCAACAGCCCATCTTACCCTTTGTGGAGTTACTATCCTCCTTGCCACTTCCCAGTCCTCCCTCTTACCACGTCTTGTGGAGAGTTTGGTAACCGGTTCAGTGTCTGCTCCCCCAAGTTTCCTCAGGGTACTGGAAGGGAAATGTGTCCTGATTAATTCTTCCACAGTTTCCCCTGCCGTTTTTGTTAAATTTCCCAGTGGGGTTCTTAGCATCCCCACCGGGTTAACTGGGTCCTTAGAGAGCACTTTATACAGTCGTGCCCCTTCCCGAGTTTCGTCAATCTCATGACAAAACTTCTTCCAGGACTTCCTGCGCGCTTCTCTAATTGCCTTGTTGTATTCGGTTAGTGTTTTCCTATACAGGTCCCACTCCCCGTTCTTTTTTGCTCTATTAAAGAGTCTCCTGGTGGTCTTCCGAAGTTTGGCTAGCTTCTTGTTCCACCATGACGGATCCCCTACTTTCCTCCCCTCACTGAGAGGGCAGTTATCGGTAAAGGATTCTATTATAGCCTCGCCAACCAATGTGGCAGAGTCTTCTAGCTCTCTCCTCCCACCATACTCCAATCCAGCCTCCTCAATCCGAACACCCAGGTCCCTCCTGTAGGAGTCCCAGTCTGTTCTTCTTGGATCCCTGGTTGGGCGAAGCATGGCTGGATTTAGAGAGATATCATACCTAATATGTCTGTGATCAGAAGAAGATGGTTCATCCGACACATGCCAATTTAGTACATACCTAGCCATCTGGTTCGATGCCACCGTAATGTCCAGGACCTCCTATCTGGCCCTAGTGACAAACATCGGCTCTTCCCCCTGATTTAAGACTAGTAAGTTCTTAGAGCTAAGATAAGCTAAAAGTTCCTCACCTCTAGTGTTTGTACCTGTACTACCCCACGAAGTGTGGTGGGAGTTAGCATCCATCCCCACCAGCAGCTCCTCATCCACAGCCCCGCAGTGCTCGACCAGGCTCCTCAGCTCTTGTGTTGGTAGAGCCCCCGCGCAGTCAAAGGGGAGATATGCCGTGGCCAGGTTCAGCCTCTTCATCCCCCCCTCCGCCCGCAGCTCCACTGTCACTGCTAACAAATCCCTGCAACAGAAGTTCGTTAGTACAAAAGCACACAACCCCCTCCTAACCAGGATACACGTCCTGGGAACACCGGAGTCCTTATCATACAACAACTTACCTCCAGATGTCGCCAGCCCGCATATTCTTCCTCCAGAAATCCATGGTTCCTGGATGAGCACCAAGTCCACCTCTCCCCTGTCCAGCATCCTACACACGACAGCACTGGCCGCCCTGCTATGCTGTAGGTTCACTTGGAGGATCTTGATCATTTTTCCTGCTTACTCTGCAGTTGCCTGGGTTCGCAGAGCAGCCCCAGGACTAGAGAGCACCTTGAACGTGGCCTGTCTCAGCCCCACGTTCACCCTCAGGTTGTTGTTCCGCAGTGCCCTGAGGGAGCCCTCTCCTATATACAAGATCAGGGTAAGACCTGCATCCTCCCTTTTCCTGGCAATCACCTTCCAAGTATCCTGAACAACCCCAGGGTTCTGGGTTTTGACCACCTTCAGAATCTCTTCCGGCTCCTTGTCATTGTAGGGTTTGGGCACCCACATTGACACCTTTGCGACGCAAAAGATCTCCTTGGGTGGCCCTGCCCTCAACTTTACCCCCTCGCTCAGGGTGAAGCTTGGCAGGACCCGAAGGACCCACTCCAGGCTCTCCCGTGAGGAGCATACGACATTTAGAGCTCCCCTCTCTAAGTATGCTGTCCTAAATCCTCTATCCCCACTCTCCGCCTCAGCGGACAGCAGTTCCGAGAAGAACAGCTCCTCCAGCTCCAATGCCATCTCTTCCGAGAGTTGTCTCTCAGGGTAACTAACTGGGACAATTGCTAGTTTTTGCCTGAGGGTATCGCCGTATGTGCCCGAAGACACTCCAGCGTACCCCCCTTGTCCCAGTTTCACCTTCTTCATTCCTCCCTTCACTGGAGAGGGGTTGGATGTCTCACTCCTAGGCCTTTTTGACGTGCTGGGGTTTGGCGCTCTAGGTTGCTTTCTTCCCTGTTGCACCTCCCTCCTCACAACATCCAAGCCCTGGACTTTGGCAGACTCAGCTCGGTTTTGGCCTCCCCTCCGTTTTTTCAGGGTTGTTGGCCCTCCCTCTGCTCTCGCCTGTTCTTTTCGGAGCCTCCTTCTGGCCGCTCCACTCATTCGCTTTCTCCGTAAAGAGAGCGTACTCAACTCTGCAGCCACTTCACCGGTTTCTGCAGTCGGCAGCTTGACAGCCGCCCCCGCACCCCCAGTGATGGTTGCCGTTGGCATCTCTGCTACAGACCCACGGTTTGCCAACTCATTGGCTCCCGCCGTCTGTGCAGTCTCAAAATTATCTTTTGTATTTTTCTGGTCCATAAACGTCCCACGAGTATGGGGGAAATAAAAGGTCGACCAGAGCAGAGCCCCCATTGCCCTGGCAAGACAACATACAATGAGGTTTTGTCTGGTTCCTCAAGGGGATCGTTTGGGACTGTATTTTATACCCTGCAGCCATTCATCCTTCGGCACTATGCCTTCCACCTTGGATTGGGTATTCAGTCACTGACCTTGAAGTACACCCCAAGTTCAGGACATTATTAACTGCTCAGATGAACAGCCTGCTTTACTCTCTTTTTTACAACTGTGTCGTTTGGGCAGTTTCCCGCCCCTACTTCACTGTCGCATTGCCCTTGGTTCACCCGGGAAGTGAGAGTAGCATTGTGAGGACTTAATTCCCAACTACCCCAGTCTCCCCGGTCAGAGCACTCGGTTATTTCTACCAAGCCCAACCGGTTGACTGACGAGGAGGGATAATTCCTCACCTTTGAACCATAGCCTTGGTCCAGGCCTGCATATTCAGAAACCTTCCGGAATCGTTATTCACAGGTAACCTACATTTCTGTAGGCCGTCCCACTATCCGCCACCTGTGGACCCGCCCGGTTGCTCAGGCCAGCTTGCCGGGAGTGTGGACTCTTACCAAGGTAAGTCTGTCAGTCTCCTACTCCAAAAAATCTATATATATATATATATATATATATATATATATATATATATATATATATTCTTAATATTTTACGTTATCCATTGTTTTTCCGTTGCACTGACCTTATGAAGTTAATATATTACTATTGTAAGTAATTTTATCCACCATTAAGTGCAATGATTTTACCTTGAGTGATGAGGTGCCTTTCGGTCACTTGACCATTGTCGAATCAAGAATAACCATAAAGAATGTACAAACAACATATACAGAAGACATACTATTCAAAAACATAATACACGAGACTCAAGAGGAAACGTATATGACGTCACCAATTACCAACACGACGGACCAAACATCCGCACCAGAAAAATTAAGAAGAAATAATCAGTGATTCGACAATGGTCAAGTGACCGAAAGGCGCCTCATCACTCAAGGTAAAATCATTGCACTTAATGGTGTACAAAATTACTTACAATAGTAATATATTAACTTCATATATATATATATATATATATATATATATATATATATATATATATATATATATATATATATATATACATATATATATATATATATATATATATACATATATATATATATATATATATATATATATATATATATATATATATATATATTTGTAGTTATGCAACACTGTTTTCTTGTATACATTATCACTTTCACTTATGTACTTAAACAAGAATCAGTTTGCACTCGGAGTATGCCCGAGGATGACGGCACAGCCAACCATTGAAAGTTAGCTCGCATAAATACCAAGTAAGATTCTTGTTTAAGTACATAAGTGAAAGTGATATATATATATATACTCATTGGAGCAAATGAACTAAGAATTTAATTTTACATTTTTCAAAAATATAATATTTGTAGTACCCATGAAAATCCATTAGAGCTTTATAGGAATAAACAATATTAGAAGGGGTAACAGAATTTGTAAGTACAAACTTTGAATTTTATTGAAAATTGATTTGAGTAATTATAAAGTAAAGTATAGTTAATCTTACCTATCCTGTGGGATAATCCGCGTTTGATTGCATGAATGCTTGAAGGATGAACTGGTAGAACCACCTGCACCAAACAAGAAAGTCTTTATCATTATGTGCTTAAGAAATGCTTAAAGCTAAGTAATGCAAATAGTTCAACAAAATGTGAAACAGAGTAATTAAATAGTCTATCAGAACTAGCAAGCTTAATGGCATTGTAAGCTAACTTGTATAGTTTAATAAAACATATAATTTCTAATATTCCAAGTTAGTTGAGAAGTTGGCGTCTCAGTAACCATACATAGGCCCATGGTTTGAATAAAGCTACTGATATATGTTTTTTTTGGAAATGACATCACCCGATTAAAAAATTGCATAAAAGGGAGGCAGTGAAGAATTGTGAGGGTGTTGTCTAGGAAAACAAACATTGTTAAAAAAACAAGCAGGGAGGAAAATCCTTGATAATGTAACATCACTGTGTAAAAGTGAGTGGTGGGAGGTAAATGAGTAAAGACTTAATTCAAATTGATGTAGCTATCCAGATGCCACCTTTAATATCAAAATAATTTCTACAAATTTTTCTCTATTTGTAGCCTGATTTTAAATTAACTCCTTTGCTACAACTTTAATCCTTACTTTATTAATTATAACGTGACGTAATGTAATTGTTTTCATTTTGTCTTGAGTAGTTTCTGAATTTTAATTTTCACAGTACCCTCAGTATACATCTAATGAAATATTAAAAATACATTATTTAGTTAAAAATATATTTTAAAAACACTCATTAAAAATTAGAAGTCTAATATTTTATTTTAGAATTATCTTAAATACTTAAAAAAAATTCTAGTAGACTATTTTCTTGGACTATTTTCTTTCTTATCTTAAAACAAAGAAAATGCAGTTAATTCTTATCAACAGAAATGAAAGATTAAATACTTATCTTAAAAAAAAACATTTACGCTTTTAAAATACTTTTAATGATGAGGTAAAAAGAGATATTCCTTAAGAATCCTTTAAAGTATGTTTAATACTGTTGATACTGATTTCATCAAACCAAAATAAATTGATATTTTTGTTGTACATAATTTTTCTAACAAAAAACTGTTTCAATATCAGTAGAGCTCAATTAAAACCTAAGTAAATTTAACTAAATGATCTAACAAAAATGTTATGAATGTATTTGCGAGTCATCATCAGTATCTAGGATTACCATTAACAGTATTGATATGTTGTGTTTTACTGATTCTTAAGCTATATTTTCATTTATATGGTAAAACATTATTTGTGGTTTTTTCAATGTTTGTTAATTTAATATGCTTGGATATTGCATATTGCTTCTGTGTTGAGCATCTTTAGAACCTGTGACACTCAGCTTACCAATTAACTCCTGTAACCATCCCAGACACTAATGCTTACTGACAAATGTACACTTTTTAAGTAATTTTTTGAGAATAATTTAATTAAATTTTAATATATTTGATGATTCCATCTTCACATGAGCTACTAGTTTTCACTAAACACTTGTAAGTATTTAAAAACTTGCCTATATTAGCACCTACTTATATTTGTTGAGGATGGTAACAAGAGTTACGGTCTGAGTTGACAATGGGACACATCTCCCTAAACGGCCGTCCTCAACAAATATACGTATGTGCTACTATAGGCAAGTTTGTAAATATTTACAAGTGTTTAGTAAATTTTAATACTCTTCAAACTCTTTTAATCAAGTTCTTTTTAATTTCTTTGTCAACAGCTTGTTTTACAATTAACACATTCTATTCTCAGACTATTCGTTTTATTTAGACTCTATAAAATATTAGAATCACCAATTAGTTGTTTTTAGACTTCTTTTTGGAACCAAAGTTTGTCTAACTATCAGAATGGAGAACGAATGTCGCCACATATTACACCTTAGACAAACAGATCAATAAGGTAAAATGTACTAAGTTGCAACATCATGTGTTCTAACATCTTATTATACCATATAAACAATAACAGTTCTCCCTAAAGATTATATTTTAGAATAAAGAAGATGAGCTTTTAACTACTCATGGTAAATCAAAGGAATCTCTCTTGCCACCAAACCTCAAAATTAGATAATTCCATTCTGTTTTCTTCTGCTAGTCCTAAGTTTACAATGAACCTTAAAGTTTCTATTCATCAAATCTTATCTAAATATCTACATTTCTCCAGTTTTCGTATTCTTATCTAATCGGAAAATCGGGGCAAATATATATAGCCTATATATATATATATAGGCTAATAGAGAAAATTAATTCAGTGATTCGACAATGGTTAAGTGACCAAAAGGGGCCTCATCACATAAGGTAAAATAATGGCACTTAGTGGTGGAATAATTGCTACAATTAACAATAATAACTTTATAAAGTCAGTGCAACGGAAAAATAATGGACAATGTGAAATATCACTATATATATATATATATATATATATATATATATATATATATATATATATATATATATATATATATATATATACATACATACATAATTAAAATTGCCAGCAGGGTTTTAATAATCTTGACTTTGGGTTTTAGCAAGTTCACGAATAGAACAATATTTATTTGAAAATTCGTAAAGCTCACTTGATACAATAAATTAAATTTTACATTTGTGCTAAAAGCTTTTATCTCTACATTCCATTTTATCTGATGTCATGGCCTAATTAAAAATATCACATAGTGTTGCAAAAGAGATTCAGTATTTTGTACAAACAATTTCATTGATCAAGACTTTTTTTTCTTAGTTACTATTTTCAGTTATTATGACTTCTTCCTATTCCAATAATCATTATAAATAACCTAAAGTGTAATATGATTTATTTATAATCAAACTTACAGTTAAGAAACACACAACTTGCAGATGATATTTTAATATCATAGTGTCTGTAACAAAAACATTTACAAATTAAAATTTTTATTTTTAAAATGGAAAAGTTCAGTCTGAAAAAAGATGGGATATTTAAATATTAAGTTATTTATAAATAAATGTATAAATATATACTTCTGTTTCAAATATTTATCTATTCCATAAGTGATACCCTAATTTTTCCAGGACTTAAGCAGTGTTTAAGGGCATTGTTAATACCACTATCGGATGATACAGTTTCACGCCGAATCAAGGAGATGGCAAGTAACTGAATTTGAAGTTATCAGTAGAAAAAAAAGGTATACTTTATTCACCCATAAAGACAAAACTGGAGATGTTTTAAATAATGTACAATTTGTTTGTTATTTCAGATATGAGTTTACTAATGCTCAGATATGAGTCTACTAGGAGTTATGGTCGTAGTTTACAAAGGGACACATCTCCCTGAACGGCCGTCCTCAACAAGCAAAGTAAGTGCTACTATAGGCAAGTTTAAAACATTTAAAAGTGTTTAGTGATTACTAGTAGCTCACGCGAAGATGGAATCAACAAATGTTAATATTGCAAGCCGAGCATCAACCATCCATCGATACCATAACATACATCTCGAGTTACGGTCTGAGTTGACAAAGGGACACATCTCCCGAAACGGCCGTCCTCAACAAGCAAAGTAAGTGCTACTATAGGCAAGTTTAAAACATTTAAAAGTGTTTAGCAATCTTATCTGTTCTCAATGCCTGTGAGAAACAAAGGGGTTTCAGAGAAAATTTGACCTATGGGCCAGTTGTGTGTAAAATATGATAACTTTTCACCAATTCTAGTCCTGGGGTCTTTAACATTTGTAATTAATCTCGTTGAAAAAACATTATGTAATTACAAATGTTTGCATCTAGAAAATATGAGTTCCCAATTTCAAACACATTTTTCAGCTAGTGAATATGACAAATTTTCAAGAGTCTACATCATACTTTTGTTGTTATCATATGGGTTCTTGAGTACACTCATCCCTATTTGTAAAAAATAAATTTTTCTGCTACAAATTTTGTACAGTTTCAAGAAACTAAAGTTTTCATCTAGATGCATTTATAAGGTGGAGTAATGATAGACTTTATTTTTTTTTAGGCATAGGTTTATTAAACAAATTTATAATAAAATTAGTGTGGAAATATGTTTCAAATGATTAGACAAAATTATGAAAAGAAAACAAAGAAAATTTAGTATTGATTTCTTCATGTTTAAACATTTTAAATAATAATAATAATAGTATTTTGTGTACTTCTAAATGGGTTATAAAATGTTATTGTTCTAACAACGACTTGCTATTAACTATTGACAAAGACATGTACAAAATTCTCTCCTCTCAAACAAATGATATAATTTGTATTTATTAAATTTCTTCAAATTAAACTTTTTTTATTTAAATTTTATTGAGGCTTAAATAATTTTAATAATAATTAGTATTATCAAAGCATTAAATGAACTTGGGGATTTTATTGTTTATAAAAATAGGCAAAAGTTGAATCATTAGTAGTTATTTGATTGACTAAATGAAAACTATTAACTTGGTGATGAGTTTTGAAACAGTTGTTTTATTGATGAAGCTAACATGATGACCTGTTTTGTCAGCAAGTCAGTGAACCGTTTTCACTTAGTTACTCAAATAATTACTTATGATTTATTCAGTAAATTCAAGAGGGTTACTGCAAGTAGTTTTAAAAGTTTAATGTTTATATTAAACTAAATGAATCATGTGCATCCTGTAGGATTTATTTCACATGCTAATGATGACTGTGATCAGCTCCACCATGGTTCTGAGTAATAGCCTACTCGAGGAGAATAGTTCTTTTCCCCACCCAATTCTCGAGTATCCCCACTGAGACTGGGTCTTGTTACAGTACAAGGACACATAACATTCTTAGACCTATCATTGGACCAAAATCCACCACATTGGGTCTAATTTTCACCCACACCTCTCTTTTTGCAAGAGGAAGTGTTTTATTCTGAGGTCCTCCCCAGAGCTCCTTCAGTCAATTTCCAAATACCAGTTCATCTCTCCTGCTACGTCTTTCAATACTTAATACAACTCAATTGGTATCATATTACCATTGCCTCAAATCAAGGTAAAGATTAGCCTCGCCACAATGATTGCAAAATAAAACATCTTATCTGTAAGACACCTGGTCCACATCTAATGCGTATTGCACCACTGTTGCATTTTTCCTCCAGATTTCTACACCAGAGGTACCTACTAACCAAATATTAAGTACGCTTCACGAAATTATCTTTGTTACCAAACCCCCATACTAGAGTGTCAATTTATATCACCTGGCAAAGAAGAGTGCTGTATATTAATATCCTGGGATACATAGTATCCCTCTCCAAACAAGAAACAATATTTTTTCTTTATTGTTTTCATACTTAATTTTTTTTTCATTACATAATGAAATCTTCATTTTCTTCCCAAAACTTTACTAAGCAAGACTTTCAGAATCATTTTCAGTTGTCAAAGTAGGTCTAACAATTGCAGTATAAGTACTCTTGGAACTTCCATGTACATCCACAACAACCTATCTGTATTTGATGCTGCTCGTTTTAGCACATATGTGGGCATTACGTGGACCCACCTTTATATGGTTTCAAATAAAAAAAACTAAAGCTTGGGAATGTTGAAGAAAACAGTAGATCTTATCTGTAAGATGAAGCATACAGAATTTATGGATATATATATATATATATATATATATATATATATATATATATATATTTAACATTATCCATTGTATATATATATATATATAAAGCAAGTTCTGTAAGTTAAAATGAAAGTCACATTGTAAGTGACTTTCTTGGGAAGGGTGTGGTGAGAAAGTTGTTAGTTATTATCTGTTATGTGATTTTGAGGTTGGGTGGAAGTCTCTGGTCAATTCCTATCTTCTTAAGACTGTAGTGTCAAATCTCGTGCAAGTGCTTTAATTATTTTGTATAACTAATTATTTCTAAGTAGTGGGTTTGCTTTGTCAATTAAACAATTGTTTCAAAATCCGTCAGGAAGTAAGTTGAAAGTTTTCAGTTACGCAATAATTACTTAAGATTGATTCAGTAAATTCAAGATTATTACAACAAGCAACTTTAATTGTTTTTCCTTACAAAAGTCTTTAAAAAATTTAACTTTACTGATTGCATGTTGGGTTGTTGGTCTATATATTATCTTAAGTAAAATTTACACTACAGCTGATATAGGTTTATAATGTTTTTTGATGGGCATTAAACAGTTTCCTATCTAATTCCATAAGTCTCAAAAAGCTTTCAGCTTAACTAAAACTAACCTATACATCTATAATTAATCTATAATTAATTAATGGTGTTTTCAATTTAGCAGTCTCTTATTTGTTAATGTTATGCATCATTTATTTGAAACCAATTCTTATTAACACCTGACTACACATTTATAGATTTTATTACTATATATTATTAAAACTCAAATGGTATTTATTGATAAATTCTTATTCATAATAGATAAATTAGTTCCAAAAATAAGTTGATGTTCATTTCCAGTGAGAAATAACCTTTTGTCAAAACTTCGTTCTATCGTGTTTACATTTTTTTCTTTTAAATAAAAAAACACATATTCATTAACTATGTTAATTGTTTAAAATTTATATTTAGTACATATATCCATTTTCTCATCATTATTAAAACAAAAAACTATGAAGCAAAGCAGATCCACCTAATTATTCACATGTACGTAAATATTCTCAATTAACCTTACTCGGAACTAATTATGCCTGTTTGTATTATAACCCAGTATAAAAGGTCTTTCAATAAAACATTTTTAACCAAATATTTACAAAATTTTATTAAAATATAGCGAAAGGTTCCATTATATAAATGTTTGTGTATGTAAAATGAGTTTAGCAAACAACAAAACAAAGACTCAGCGGTAAAAAAACAAAATAGTCAACTCAAAATCTCACCAAAAATTAGTTTTTAATAAAACAAACACACTAGTTCATAACACAGACTAGTTTATGTGATGATCTCGCATTCATAAGTGTTTGGCTACTACTCTTTTAAAATGAGCTACTACTCTTTTATATAATAGTAATTTAACAAATTTAAACTTATTTACTAATCTTTCATGAAATTATGACTTATATATATTATTTTCCATTATTCACACTTTTAGGAAAATTCTTTTCTCTTTCGAGTAGTAGCTAAGCACTGAGGAAGACGACATCAATGCCAAAACTAGTCTGTGTTAATAACTAGTGTGTTTGTTTTATTAAAAACTAATTTTTGGTGAAATTTTGAGTTGACTATTTTGTTTTTTACCGTAGTGAATAGTTCTCACTAGCTAAGCTCTAATTAACTAAACAAAACAAAGCGTTTATTAATTATATTACAATTCTCTAAAGTGAAAGATTTTCCTGTTAGTAACACACTATATAATAAATTATGTTAGCTAAGCAAACTTTAAATATTAAATTCAGAAATTACAAATATTTAATTTAATTAATAGAAAACTTACCAGCAAATTTAATATGATTAAATTCTACAGTTCCATTCAACCTCTGGCTATTAAATGACTTAATATTTATAGTTGAACATGAAAAAGGTACAGAGCATAATACACATGATGACTAATTCATTAGTACTGTGATATTGCTCACTTGTTTATGAAAACTAGATGTGTCATTTGATTTTATACAAAAATGTTTAAGACTATTGTTTTTATTAATTGTTATTTATTTATACTGTGTTATTAGTTATCATAACAAGTGTATCTATATCCAATTTTATTATTACATTTTAATACTGATGTATATTTTCAAAATTACTCTATTTCTCTTCTGTTTGACATATCCTTTCATACTATCAATCCAGACATATTACATTCCCAATACTGTATTGCTTATACATTTTAAAATGTTTTCGTACTTGCCTCAAGGAGCAGTTATTGCTGTCATAATGCAATTTTGAGGACAGCTGTTTCATAGTGCAGTAGTCTTTCACAAAAAATAGTATCCTTCAACTAATGTATAAATATATTAATATTTCACATTTATTATAATTTTGTTTAATTTAATTCTAATACCAAACCTTTTTTTTCTTATTTAAAGTTCTGGAGTCTCAAAATGATCTCAGTTATGAGGAATATCTTCAAGTTTATTTTTATGAGTAGAATATGTTCTTACGGAAACAAAATGAATTTATATTATTTGATTCCATCTCCAAATTGAGCCACTATTTTACACCTAAGCACTTTGTGTTACTATGTTTTATGTGCATTATGTTACTATGTTACTTTGTGTTTATTAAGTAATACTATGTGATACTTACCTTTAATAGTACTTACTTTCTTTGTTTATTCTCTAAATCATGCTCTTAGACAACAATACCCTTTAGACAAACACAAACTTAATCAGCCTAACAAAAGTAATAACATTTCAAATTTTTTTTATTTACAATGATATTTTCTATAGCTAAAAGATGGCCTACCTACTGGTTCCCACATGTCTAGCTTCTTCAAATATTCATTGTCGAAATATTCATTCAACACATTGAACAAAACCACATTTAACAACACAATTAATAATCAGTCAACATAATATATTGATACAGAGATGCCATGATAACATTATATAAAAGAATTATATACCAAACACAATGGTTTAATTCTTGAATTTTGTAGTCCATTACGTTCGGTGAATCTTAATTAATCACATTAACAATAGTTTTTGACTATCCAAACTTTAAATTGTGTAAATTTGTAAAAACATACTGAGACAGAACATTTTTGATCGCACCGTGGCAATTTTTATCAGTGTCTTCTGCTTGGAGTTGTTATCAGGTTTAGCGGTAATGGTTTTAAAGGCAGGTTTTCGATAGTATCAAAGAGTATGTGTGATATGTATTGGGTTTGTTCATTTAATATGTTTGTATTTTGTGTGTTTCTAAATTTCATATTGATCTAGTGTGTTGAGGTGTGGTCCTTTTTTGTTGATATATACATAAGAGCTATATACATAGCTCTTAAAACTATCCTTAACTAAAAGAAACTTACAACACCATGATATGTCATCTATTAAGAATATTCATAGAAAAAAATAACACAATTAAGAATTAAACAACATAAAACATCTAATGGATACAACACATTGATAACTGATAAATTATATATTACTGGCTGAAAAATAATATTCCAACTCAAATATACTCACTGGACAAACCCACAACATTCATATCAATACTATATAGATCATCCAAAAATTCATAAACTGACAAACGCATTTCGTGAATATAATATGAAATCGCCTGCTCCACACACAACAACTTCATCGAATAATTTGGGAAGCCAACAATACAAATAAAACCACTTATAACTCCCCTGTTATATATGAAATAACTTATAATAATAACTTATATAATAATTCATGGGCCAGTTTCTACTTAGGGCAAACAGGAAAGTCATTTTACAACCATTATCAAAAACACATAAAAGCACTCACAAAAAAAATTACTCAGTCAAACTTTGCTGAACACCTCATATTCACTAGATCACTATGTTACAGCTAGATAAATTTAACACAATTTCAATACAAACTAAATACAAATAACTGCCTCCACACAAACAAACAATATGAACAAACTAAACCCAACACAGATAATCCATTCTGAATTACATTAACTCATATAAACCCCCAAAACTGTCTAAAAAATCGTTATCCTACCCCATCCCCACCCTAACCTAAAACAATGAAGATGTCAGTTATAGTTTTAGTTGACCATTGGACACTTCTCCTAAATCGGCTGCCCTCATTAAACGAAGTAGGTGCTATTATTGGCAAGCGGTTCAAGTGAAAATTAAATTCATTGCAGTTGAGATAGTGCTTTTTATCACATATCATTCAATAAAATATTTAATTAATTATTCCTACATAAGTTAATTAATAGAGGTTAATTTAAATATTAATTCATTAAATATGAAAACTAAGAATGAGATCAAAAGGTTAACTTATAACCACTTTATTCAGAGCACTAGTAGCATCTGCAGCATAATACAGGAAGTATTTTGTTAATCCTTTCTTTACTCAATACTTCAAAATAAGATAACTTAAAATGTTTCCAACTTGAAAAAACGTCAATCATATATGGTATTATAAGCATATTATAAGCAGAAGTGTTTTTGTCTTAAATGTAAGCTATATTTGAAAATTTCATAATAACTAATGTATTAATTGTGTAAGCCATAATTATGACATATTTTTAAAAAACTTTCTAAACAAGTAAAGACATTTATAGCTTGTTAAGTGTCCTAACTAAAGCAATTGGTATTGTTGCTTTTCAAATGTCTGCTGTATCATTTTGAGATTTATTTATAATTCACTACTTTTATGATTTAATACGGCTGACTATACCGTGTGTGTTTTCTCAGTAAAAATATTTACAGTAGTTTTGATCATTAATTTAAGATAACTAAAGATCAAATTACAAATGTTTAAAATGAAATTGAAAGAAAATTTTTTGTTTCAAGGTAATTATTTAAGTTACAAAGTATAATTAGGACGTAACTGTTTGATATGGATGTGGAAAAGATGATTTATAAAAACAAATGTTGTTCAAAAGTGCTTATTACATATGCTAATTGTATCATTTTACAGGATACAAATGTTTTTATATGGCAATTTGTTTTGTCGCTACAAATATATTGTTAGTAGTTACTTCTTGTTACATAATAAAACAATTAAAATAGTCTTATTTTAAATGGTAAGACTTAAAGGTAGTTTCAAATGATTACCTCAATTTTTTAGAGTCTATGTTTCTTTTCTTTGTAGTCCCAAGATGATCAGCCAGTATCTATTATTACCTCAAAGGATAAGAAAAGTTTAGGAATAAAGGTAGAATTAACATAGTGACATAAAACTCCTTGGTAGATCATACAAAGTAAATCATGGCATCACAGTGTAGAGTTGGATACAGTGTCTCTCAGGGTTATAAGTGTCTATCCAACACACTCCTTTGTAAAAAGAACGATTAAGAAGGGCAGATGAAATTAGTTAGGACCAGGAAAAATATGTAAAGATCCTGTACTAAATATGAACATAGTACTCTAGTACTATGACTAGGGGAAAATTTTGATGTTGAATGGGCAGAGTTACATACTAGAAATAAACCTGCTCCTAACCTAGGGGAAATGAACTTGTAACCCAGCGCTCTATTTAGATTTAAAACTATTGATAAGTATAAAATTGTTATTTAGAATAAGGCTTACAGATACAGTTTATTTCCTCTTTACTCAAGTGTGATTCCCTATGTAAATGTGTTCCTCAAATGAAGAAGGAAATGAAGGGTAGTTATTATACACAGTACATAAATTGCATCTTTTATAAATCCTTAGTCAGATGTCTTGAGTAAGAATAAAATAATCTAAATTTTAATTTATTTGAGGAGAAATTCAGCTTTCCAACACGTTCAGGTGCATAATCCTGTAAAAGAGGATAGTTCATTAATCTTTGTGATATTGGCATAAAACACTTTAACATTTGAGAGTTATTCTCATATTTATAGTGTTTCATGAAGACATTGTAAAGCTCATTTGCAAAAATTGTATCTATTCATGTTTCTTCAGTTGAAATAACAATTACTAACACTTGTAAATATTTACAAACTTGCCTATAGTAGCACTTACTTATATTTGTTGAGGACGGGCGTTTCGGGAGTCCCATTGTCAACTCAGACCGTAACTCATTATGTTTTGAGTTAAGGTCTGAATTTACAATAGGATACATCTTCCGAAACGGCCGGCCTCAACAATTATAAGTAAGTGCTACTTTGCAAGTTTGTAAATATTTACTAGTGTTAGTGAAAACTAGTAGCTCACGTGAAGATGGAATCAACAAATAGAGAAAAAATAACAATTCTTTATTGCTAGAACATAAATTAGCTTATTTTCAAGCCTTATACTGCAAAATTAAATTAACATTTATTGTTCACTAAAAACAATTGTAAATATGTTACACTTTCCTATAGTAGTACTTACTTTATAATTGTTGAGGTTAGTCATTGTTGAGGATGGATTTATTTTTCATTTCCACACAAAGTTATAAAAGTTGTAATTAATAAATAAGACTTGAAAAATAAAAGAGACTTCCAAACTCACTGTATCAAGGTATTATTAGTTTAATGAATCTCTAGTTCTATGCATGCTTTATAATTTTCTTTCCCAGGGTAAACACAATTTTTTATAATTCAAGTCCCACTTGAGCTCTTTAAAAACTTGTTGGTATCTTACAACTGACATGAAATGGTATCACAGTTATCTAATAGTGTTTTTCAAAACCCTTGGAGCTCCTGTTTTATTCATTTCTTAGATAATTCTATTACAATTTGCAGTTGAAAAAGCATACAGTTTTGAAATTATATCCAAATTTTATAACTTTATTTTATAAAATATTTTATTTTTATAGTGAGAGTATTATTAGTGAATTATTTGGATGCTATACAAATGAAAAATTGTTTAGTTGTTGCCTATGACCGTTAAAAATTAACTGTGACTCCAGTTTATCAGTTTTCTTTCATCCCAAAATAGGAGTTAATGTTTCTAAAAACGCAAATGTTTTAAGCAATGTTCCCGAAGAATAGGATATTGCAAAATACGAGGAAACTGCAGAAATTCTATGTTCTGAATCAAGAAAGTTAATTTTTGTTAGAGGAATAGTACTTATGGTCAGTATCAAAGTGAAACAGAAAAATATATCAATTTTACTCATTTTCTTCTTAACACAGATTGAGAAAAAAAAGTGTTCTTGAAGGCATTGTTAACACCATTGCAATAAAATGTGGCTAGAAAACAAAGATTAGGTACATACTGCAGCTACAATATGTTGTACAGGCTTAAATCCTTGGAGAAAACAACAGCCTATGAATAACTGATCATGTTTATTGGTTGTAGAGGGAACAATAAATGGAATTGTTTCCTTCTGGCAGAGTAAGATAATGTTGCCATTCTGAGCTACCCTTGTTGTCTTGTTGATTTTTAGAAAAGGCCAAAAAATTAGTCATGACTTAGCAAGGGTAGGTTCAGGTAATGGGTATTTCTATGCCATATCATATGGTTCCTTCTCTTATTCTATCTTATAGAAATCCAATAATTTTTCCAATTTTTACCCTTCTGTCTCTCGTTTAAAAACATGTTTCTTCGACATATAGCCATCATAACTATCACATTTCATGTTTTGCAGGTTCCATGTTTAGAGGTAGGATTCTATATGAATTTTGATGAAATATCTCAGGACCGGAGAATTTTCTTTGTTGAACACAGATTTCAATTTAGGATAAGTTCTATTAAGGCTTCACTGTAGTAAGAGTCAATACACTCCATTATACAAAATTCTAGTTCCTGTAGCAAGTCTTTTCTTTGATATATTGAACTTATTTTTTGTTTGGTCTTGAAGAGAAAAAACCCAGACTTATCCTAAAAGACTATACAGTAGTGTAAAGTCTTCAATTAATTGAATGCATTGAAGTTTTATGTTTATTTTTGTGATTTGTCTCCTATGTTAATTCCACTGATTCTATAAGTTGTCTGTATAATGTGATATTGATGTTCTTTGTCTCAATTGCAATTTTGTGACATGAATAGTGGTTTACAAATATGTATTTCATTTTTCATTACAAAATCATATTTTTGTGTTTGTGATATCGTTATTACAGTTGTTTTATATAATGTAACAAAGGATTTAACTCCAAGAAAATGTTCAACAATAGTTTCTCTTCCTCAGTTTATTAGAATGATAAAGTGACAAATAATTCTGACTGTAGCCTTGAACTAGGGAGAGTGAATGTTATTTTTTAAAATTTCGAAGAAACTGGTTCCTTTTTACCTTAAAGGAAAGGAAAATATGGCAATAAAAGAAAAACCACTGAAACACTGATTTGTTACTAGTAAGAAAAAGCTAAGTGAATCCAAAATTAACTCCCATGAACTTTAATCGATGATCAGCAGCCAGAGATTAAATTTGCACGTAACAACTGTTAGATTTCTTGATGCTGGGTAGAAACTTCACCGACCTGCTAAAAATAATTATTGACACAAATAGTGTACAAAAAACTGTTCTTGTGGGTTGAAGCACATACTACTAGACTCTTGGGACTGGAGAAATGTTATGTTTTTTGTTGCATCATATTTTTATGTTCAGGGCCAAAGGGACTGTACATGTTTGGAAAGCAGTAGATGAAAAAATATCACCAGTTCATATCAAAAAATCAGTTAAACATTCCCAGAAAGAAATATATTGTGGTTGTTTCAAATTTGAAGGCTTTTATTTATTAGTTTCAGTAGGTGGTATTTTAAAAACTATGTAGTCAAAATTCTTCAGTCAAAGGTTGTACCCCAATATCGAAAGATATTTATAAGGCAATCGAGTATCCCGGGACAAGACTTAGCACTAAACAATACTGCCAAGAAAGTGAACATATTTTTTTTTTAACAAGAAAACATTTAGGTGTTACCATGGACAGGTGATTCCTTGTATTTAAGTTAAAAATATTTGCACAATAGTGAAAACTGACTCTCAAAAATGAATTATACTACAAAACATAACCTTAATGTAGCAAAAACGTTAGTATGATTTTTTGGTGAAGACATTTAAAATATGTGCAAGTAAGGAATCACAGTAGATGATTGGCAGTATGCTCTACATCTACTGCAAATCTTAATTGATCACTTAAACAATAGTTTATGACTATCCGTACTTCAAATTTTGTAAATTTTACATTCTGTCTCAGTAATTTTTAACAAATTTACAAAATTTAAAGTTCGGATAGTCATAAACTATTATTTAAGTGATTAATTAAGATTCACCGAACATAATTGACTACGAAATTCAAGAATATTGCAAATCTTATATGTGAAATGATAAAGAATAAAACAGGACATATTAGATACTAAATTCTTGAATTATGTAGTCCATGAGGCTTCATTAATCAATTTTACATTAGTATATGACTATATGAATTTTAACTTTTGTAAATTTGTAAAAAACTTACTGAGACAGAACGTTTTCTATCGCTCCATGGCAGTCTTTATCAGTGTCTTCTGCTTCGAGTTGTTGTTAGGTTAGATGGTGTTTTAAAGGCAGGTTTTTGATAGTATCAAAGAGTATGTGTGATTTGTATTGGATTTGTTCGTTCAATATGTTTGTATTTTATGTTTCTGTGTGTTTGTAAATTTCATATTATTCTAGTGTGTTGAGGTGTGGTCCTTTTTGTTAGTGTGTAATATTTCTAGGTTATTTCTAAATGTCTGTGTATTTGTGTCCTGTTTCTTTTATGTGATTGTAGAATGCTGAGTTGGTGTTCTGTTTGTGTAAATTCTTCAACTCTTTGTTTGAAGCTGCAACTTGTTTGCCCAATGTAGAATTTGTTGCATTTTGCGCAGTTGTTGCTTGTAGTTTATCTTTGTTGTTGGTCCCGTGTTGTATTAGTTTTGTATGCTATTTTGAATCCTGTTTTTTTAAATTTCTGGGCTATTTTATTTGATGTTCTGTTTATGAATGGTATTTAACGTGTTAATTTTAGTGTTTTTTTGTACATTATGCCATAGTTTGTCTATTATTATGGTGTTCTATCAATTTGTGTATGCTAAATATTTAATGGTGTCTAGTTTTGTGTTTATGTTTTTTGTGGTCATTAGTTACTAAAGTGATTAGTTACTAAATATTCTTAAATTCTACATACATAATTTTTTCTTAAATAAATTTACATTTTATTAAGTGACATCTGTGTTGGAATTAATTTGCATGGTTTGATGTGTACTATTTAGGAATAAGATTATCTCAATATAATGTATAGAATTTTCTCTACAAGAAATATTGTGTATTGGGTATATTTTCACAATAGTAAGGAGGAATAATAAACAGCAATAACCTTAATTGGCTTATCCTCTTATATTATTGGTCAACTATAATGTATAGTAACTGTTACTTTTTATTTTTGTATGCTATTAGACCTGTTCAAACGGTGAATGTTACATTTAGGTAATTACTGAGAAGTATGGTTAAGTTTTTCACTGCCAGGTCTAAGAAACTGTCCACAGATGAGCAAATTCACCACAAAAATAATTTTTTTTTAAGGCAAAACAAACAGGAAGGGTTAAATTGTAGAAAATCTAAGGAAAGGTTAGATGAGAGGTTGAAGGAGGTCAGGTAGATAGGGTTTGTCTATGTAGCACGAATGGTAGATCGTGAGAAAGTTACATATGAACTTTAGGTCCTCCAAAGTTAATTTAATATGTTGACTGATAAATGTAGCCTCCAGAAATTTTAGTTGTGTAAATGTATTACTGTTTAAATTGACAGCTCAGAGTAACCTGAAGAGATAGGATCTTTCTTGTAACAACAATCATGGATTTATCTGAAGGGACCTCCTTTGGCTTTTCATATATTGACTAAGTATACCATGACTTAATAGAAGGAATACTTGGAGACATGATTGAGTCTACTTAAATAAGCAATACATTAGGCTGTAGAATCCTTACATAGCAGAATCCTTTAGTGGGATTGATGAAATGGTCTTTATCAGGCTTAGAGAAATGCTGAAAAAGGTACCAGCTGTAAAGGACTACTCAACCATCATTAAAAAAGTAATGACAAGTATTTTTTTTCAAATATGCGAAACAACCTTTATAGACTTGGCCATTGCTAAAGAGATATGTCTTTTTACAAAGATACTTTTAGCTCTTTAGTTTATCAAAGGAAATAAAACGTGCATATTTTGTGTTGTACATCATGAGGCCTTTAAAAATATTTTTTAATGGTTTTTTAATGATAAAATAACCACTACTCACTGTTATATTTCAGAAAATGTATTTCACACTAAACAGTGTTTAACTGTTATTAACAGTATTATTATTGTTAGTGATAACAATATTAACAAAAGGAATAAATTGTTTTATTATAGTAAACAGTAATATAAGTTAAATTTTAACTACAGTTAAGAAGGTCCTGCACTTCCATTAGAACAAAATTTAGAGGTTGAAATACACTAATTAAAACATTACACTTTATGTTCAGTTAACTATTTATTGGAAAACATAAATAAATTACATTACATTTTGCATAAGTGATTCTATTTATTTTTGTAGTAGACTTCAATCTATTGCCTCTGCATGCCAGTGTCAGAGTTCTGTTTACAAACACTTTTCAATTTATTGTGTTCTAGCTGAACCATAAAGAAACAAAACTTCAAAAGTGTAATAATTTCTACTTTTGATTTTCAGTGTGTAAACTAGCTATAACATTATATTACTCTTATGTCATGATAAAATAACTAACAGAATTTTTTTCAAAAAAAGTGATAGATTAGTAAGGAAGTTGCTTGATGTAATCATCTTGAATTCACTGATTAAACTAGATTTGAAAATACTTAACTAAGTGAATACGTAATTGCTTACTTGCTGACGAGTTTTAAAACATTTGTTCCTTCTAGGAAGCTAACCCTCTACTCAAAGTAGAGTGAGTAGAGGGTTAGCTTCGTAAAAGGAACTTATGTACGTATTGTAAATAGTTAGATATATAAATGTACATGTTATAATCCGTCAAATACATCGACATTTTAAATTGAATGTTTTGAAATGTGTCAGCTAAAAAGGAATTAGGCATTCACTTGGTTAACTATTTTTAAATCTAGATTAGTGAAGCTGTACTGTAAATACAATGAGCAGTAACATTAAATAATTAAAATTGTGAATTGTTGATGGGTTGGTAGAATGAAATATAGTGTACTATGAAATAAATGTTTGCTGATTTTGTAGCCTGGGAGCATAATTTAACTAAAAGTGAAAAATATATAATTTTTCAAAAGTATAGAATAATGCATAAGGTGAAGAAACATATATTACTATTCAATTACATAGAAAACCTGAGCCAGAGTAAGATATATATACATGTGTGTGTGTGTGTGTGTGTGTGTGTATATAACAACACAGGTTATTCAAATACAAGTATATTTATTAATTAAATAAACCTATGTATCTCAATAAACCTCTTGTATTTAAATAACCTATGTTGTTAATAAATTAAAAATATTTCAAAAACAAGAATACTTTTAATGAATATATTTATTCAAAGCTTTTCGCCGATAAAATAGTACCAGCATCTTCAGAAAAATAATTATCTAATAACATATTTTTACAAAATTCTATAATATATATATATATATATATATATATATATATATATATATATATATATATATATATACATATATAACAACATAGGAGTTTCAAATACAATTATACATATATATATATATATATATATATATATAATTTAGAATTTTGTAGTCCATTACTTTCCATGAAACACCTAACAAATCACTTTTACATATATTTATTTATAGTTTTATATATATATATATATATATATACTTATAAATACTTGTCTATATTAAATATGGTGATAAGTTTTCTTGTAATATAGTTAATGAATAAAAATATTTTTGAAACACAAGAATTCTTTTAATTAATTTGTATATTTTCCAAACCTTTTTGCCAATAAAATAAGTATTAGCATCTTCAAGAAAAACAATGATGTAACAAACACTTTACAAAAATTAAATCGAATTTTTCAAAATACCTTATAGTTCTATGACTACATCTGGACTGCCAGATGACAGTCATAAGCTATGACAGTCCAGATATAGACGTATAGCAATAAGGTACTTTGAAAATTTTGATAATGCTGATACTCCCAATCAGCGAAAAGCTTCAATGTATGAAAAAAAATTCTTCTTTATGAAAGTGTCATTTAATTGTGTGTGTGTGTGTGTGTGTGTGTGTGTATATATATATATATATAATTGTTATATATTGTTATATATATATATATATATATATATATATATATATATATATATATATATATATATATATATATATATATTGTTAAGCAGAGATTAAACATTACTCTTTATGTATCTTCAAGACTTCAATTTAACATGACGACTGCACGCAAACTCTGAGACGAGACGACCCTATATATATAGTTATGAAGTTATTATTATTACTCGTAAATAATTTTTTCCACCACTAAGTGCAATAATTTTACCTTGTGTGATGAGGAACCTTTTGGTCACTTGACCATTGTCAAATCACTGTGATCAATGAATCAAGATTCGACAATTGTCAAGTGACCGAAAGGTGCCTCATCACACAAGGTAAAATTATTGCACTTAGTGGTGGAAACATTATTTACAAGTAATAATAATAACTTCATAAAGTCAGTGCAATGAAAAAATAATGGACAATAAATTTAGGCTGTGAAAGCACTAGACAGAGAAATCAATAGAAACAAGATTGTGTTTTGGTCCTGTATACAATTTCTGCATATATTTTGGTAATATTTATGTCATTACATAAATAATTCTTTGATGATATTTGCCGACAGTAATCGCTGGCATACCTGAAAAAGTTTGTAACAATCCATTATTTCGACTTTGGAGCACTGGCTACCAGATGGACCTAGTCCTTGTTTATCAAGAGTTGGTATTGAGCATGAAGAAAGCTTTTTTTGTTTAATCACAACTTCGACTTACCTTGTTCTTCACTTGAATAACACCCTGTAAAGATGAACAGTTCAATTTAACCAAAAACAACCACTTCATTTAGACATTTCATCACAGCGAATAAATGGTGAAGTGCAGTTGTTTTCTCAAATTTATTATAAGTCTTATTAATTCGACTTCAGAGTTACCAAATTATTCACAAGGCACAGGAGATTTTTGCTGAGCACCTAAACATTTTGGCAATTTTTCAACTTACCAAATTATTCCCTGTGACCATCAACATTAGTTGTTAGAATTTAATTAGTTTAAGAATTTTGTTTAAATATTTGGTTAACCACTTTTCAGCTTAGGCTCAGGACCCACACAATATTTCACCTATAACGGTCTAAATTATAAGTTTAACCAGATTGATAACTCAAGAAGGTGACTCAATAGGTTCACCCAAATAGCTAAGCTAGTGGTATCTTGTATAATTTTACCATTTGGTTCAAAGCACGAAATTTAATAAGTTAATAAATCAAAATTGTTAAATACAGAAACTTCTAGTAATCTTGCTTGTTGTAATCATCTTGAATTCACTGATTAAACTATCATTAAATAATACTTAACAGTAAAGCTCTGAGTAGAGGCTTTGCTTCGTAAAAGGAACGATTGTTTCGAAACGTGTCAGCAAGTAAGCCCTTACGTATTCACTAAGTTAAGTATTATTTATTTATAATTTTAGTAATCATTTTTCATATTTGTTGATTTCATCTTCAAATGAGCTACTAGTTTTCACTTAACACTTGTAAATATTTACTGTGTTGACAATGAGACACATCTCCGGAAACGGCTGTCCTCAACAAATATAAGTGCTACAATAGACAAGTTGTAAATATTTACAAGTGTTTAGTAATAATTTTTATTTAGTTATTAATTAAAATAATCAGAATGTGCAAATGGTCAACAACAAAATAAAATCTACTAATCTAACCTAATAAAAAGTAATCTAATAATAATACTAATCTAATAACCTAATAATCAAATAAAAATTCAATAGATCTATTCCATATTGTTATTGCCATCTTTTAATTTCAGGTACTAGAATACTTTTCCCCATCCATCACATTAAAAAAACCAAGAGCTTAGTTGCAGTCAGCATTGACAAAATAATATATCTCCTGAAACAACTGTTAAAATAGATGGATCTTCAGGCAAATTTAAATATTTTAAAGTATGTAAGTATCACCTCAGTTGTTGTTAACCTGTTATTCTGTTTTGTATATTTTATCTTCAATATTTTAATGGTTTACTAAAAACCCAAACCTTCTGAGTTGACAATGGGACAAATGTCCCGAAACGGCCGTCCTCAAAAGTTATAAAAGTAAGTGCACCTCTAGGCAAATTTAAGATATTTACAAGGGTTTTTTTTGTTAAAAACTAGTAGTGCACATGAAAATGGAGTCAATTCATATTATTATTTAATATATCAATTATTGTAATTTTATTGACATCCTACAAAATATGTAATGGAAAAAAAATTCCCTTTAATGGAAGAACTTCTTACAACTTTTGTATAGTTACAAACAATTGTTTTTTTAAACTATAAATAAACACTAAATACTTTTAAATGTTTTAACTTGCTTATAGTAGCACTTACTTTGCTTGTTGAGGACGGCCGTTCCGGGAGATGTGTCCCTTTGTCAACTGTTAGGGTCTGAGTTGACAAAGGGACACATATCCCGAAACGGCCGTCCGTTGCGTATAGTAAGTGCTACTATAGGCAAGTTTAAAACATTTAAAATTGTTTAGTGATTACTAGTAGCTCACGCGAAGATGGAATCAACAAATGTTATAAATAAACTTTAAATGTCTACTAAATATTAGAGCCAATATTCAAAATCCCATATCTAAAGATGTAACTGGATATTTATGATACTACAATTATTACACAATTTTTAATACATTTTTTTGTAAAAACTAGTAGGGATCCTAACGTGTACAAAACTGCAGTAATAAAATAACAGCTAATTTAAAAATTGTGCCACTTGTAAGATGTAGGAACGGTATAAGTAATGAAAGGGAATTTTTCAAGCGTACAATGGCAACACTGCATAACTAAAGGATAAAAGTTTTGATGTCAGTAGTCAGTAACAAGAGAACCATATTTAGGAATTCAACAAGTGTGTGTAAAGTGTTTGAGTGAATAGTGAGTGAATTACAGTTATTTTAGGTACTGTTTCCTTCAAAGCTAACGACAGTTTAGATATATATTTATATATATTTTGAATTTTTGTAACTATTTTAGTGATATCTACTTATTGTGCACCCAAAGGGTTTTTAATATTCATAATTCGTATGGGGATAAGCAATTTAAAGGTAAGTTGAAAGTTAATTCTTAAAAAGAGTACTTTTTTGCTCTGCTGAAACTTTCAAACGTAAAAGATAAATAATATAAATTGTAAAACAGTTTTTACTATTTTTGTCTCTTGTAATATGAGTTTTTCTCACTTTCTAACTTGTCAAAGAAAAGTGAGATATGTTGTAAAAACGTTACATTGTTTTTGGTAGTCATACACAAAATTTTTAAATTGTATGTTCTACCACTAAATAATGCTTACAATTATCAAAACCAATGAAAAAATATTACTATCTCATAAATTAAATTTAGTTTTCTCTGGACAAAAATAAATGAGAAAGCTGTAGTACATTGAGGATACTGAGGTTTAATTATCAAAACCATAAAAAATATTATCTCAGATATTAAATTTAGTTTCCTCTGGACAAATATATGTATGAGAAAGCTGTGGTATGTTGAGGATTAGAGAGGATATTCTAATCTAAGGTATATGATTTTTATTTCTTTGAAGTTAGTTCAACATACAGTTTTATATTGTTAACTATATATAAAAATAATTTAAATATCCATTGTAAAAAAACGGCCAAATAAAATTGTACCTGTCAACAATTTTTTAAATTAAAATAATTTTTCTAATTCATTTATAGTCACAGGTAATAATGGTAATTGATATAATAAAGGATTGAATCATTATATGTACTATTTAAGTTTGCAAGAAGTGAGGTTTCAACACATTTATTAAATAGCAAAACACTATAATTTCAAATAAAGAGAACAAGTCCCTTATGCAATTATCAACATAAGCAAACACAGTCTGATGCTAGTAAAATACAAATAGTATAAATAAAACAAAATAAGTTTATGAAAAAAGACAAATAACTGTACAATATAAATATTGACAAAGTATATATGACAAAAAATTAACTAAATACGTAAAGTATAAAAAAATAACATTGAATTAAAAAACAAAATGAATCAATGTAAAATTACAAATGATTTTATAATATTCTATCTATATACATTAAAATAATTCTTTAGACGTAAATTTGACATTATAACGATTAAGCTATGAAGGATTGTCATTTATTATTATAGATATTATCAGTATTAGCAAGCATTACAAATATTATCATGAAAGTAATACTCATTTCTAAGCTCATGTTGAGGTACATGAAAATTAAACTTACAACAAATAATTCACAACAGTAGACCTTATTAATATCCATTTCTATTCAAATTAACTAAACCTAATTTATTTAAATCCAAGTAGGATATCATTTCTGATAACTGAGGAATTAAGATCAGAATTTCAAGATTATGCCGATGTCACAATAGTCGCGGTTTGTATAATACACCGCCTGTCCACCTTTGAAAGCTGCATATTCTAGTATGATCTATTTAGTTTTTCATAGTTTATTTGACAAAGTTTGTGTGGTCTCCATACAACAGAATAGTAGTAGAAATGAATAAAACAAAGTTCTAAAAGTATAATATTTATGAAATTTGATTGAAAATCTTCTGATAAAGTTAACTTACCTGGTTGCTTTAGAGAAGCTAATCAATTTAAGATGGAAAATTCAACTTAGAATCCAAGTACACCCCCAGATCCTTGATTGTATCGGCTTGCTTCAGGTCGTTACTATTGACAATACTAACAAAAATAAAAAGTACTAAAGAATTAATGATTTTGATCACAGGGTAATAAAACGAACTAGATAGGTAGGCTATATTCTTAAAGAGATACTTAACAAAGACTGTATCAAGTTTGACTTTTTTTGCACATAAGTTATTTATGATATAGTTGGTTATATAAACATATAAGTTTAGAAAGTTATTCATCTAAGCAAACGGTGAAATTTTATACGTCTTAAATCGAAGTAATAAAAAAAAGAGTAAAAAATTTGACCCCTCAAGTGGAGTGCATCTTAAATGACTAAAGCTATTGCCATAATTTGGAAAAAAATTCAATAACCTGTCTACTGTTCCAAAATGAACACTTATAAGGATCTCCATCATACTAAAATACAGTACACCAGATGAAGCACCAAAAACAAAATCTGAACTTTTTTCAGTCACAGAGTCTTCAGTTGACAGGAAATAGCTTTTGAAAAATCTGTAACTTTTAAGAAAAATGTGGTATAATCAAGCAGTTAAAATTAATCATGTGGAAAATCTGAATGGGATGTTGCCCTGCAACATCTCCATTCCAGACAGAAAAGTTTCAGAGGATTTTGAAGAAAAGAGAAACTGGGGGTTATGTCTTCGATGTGCTCACAGGGAGTTTTGGTTGTTTTGAGACTGAAAAAATGTTTCATTTGCTGAAAGATATTTAGTGCTTTTTCTGTATCTTTTATAAAAAAAGGAGCCTGCTAATGTTATAACAAAAATAAATACACACAACTCAAAATTATAAAACTTTAATTTAATACGGGTTTCGATTACTTATGTCATCATAATCAGTGATGATACTACAAACATAACTTCAACTAAAGAAGTGGAACATAGCCTGTTATATTTATACTAAAGTTAGAACCAGATCTCGGCATTGGCAGATTGGCAACAAAATATATTAATGCAAATATTTAATTTTGACAAAACTATAATATTAATAAAATATAATATTAACAAAGTTAATTAAATTATTTTTTTAAAAATTGTTAATGAGTTGTGTATATTTATTTTATTTATACCTTTCAACTCACAAGCCAGCTCTAATATTTATAAGTATGGCACTCAATAGAGGAGAATCTACTATACAAGCTAAACTCATGATGATGATGACACAACTCATCGAAACGCGTGTGAAATAAGAGTTTTATAATTGTGAGCTGTGTATATTTATTTTGTTTACTACCTTAACTCACAAGCCAGCTCTAATATTATTTGTATTGCTATTGTTACCTCATTTGAAGTTACTTTCAAACTAGTGCTTTATAGCATTATAAAGTAAATATTACATGTTTTAAAACATTTCTTTTACTATTTGTTTTAAAATATGAAAAACAGAATGGCGTTCCTGTTTTAGGCACTTCCCTCTACTTGCCATATTCGGGTCCTCTCCGATATTTTTCGTTTTAACAAATGTTACTTAAAACTACATTCTAAACAAGAAAAAAAAATAATTTTAAGCGTCGGAAAAAATAAATAGATAAATTTCGAAAAATTTTGAAACTAACCAATGTGTATTAACACACTCGACATTGTATTAAAGTAAATGTTTCTTTGTAAAACAGAGCACTACAATAAAATATAGCTCTTCTAAACACACATACAAAAACATTTGGTAATAAAAAAAATAAAAGTTTACTAAAGGAACACCGAGCTCGCCGTTTAGGCTTTGAAATGGGTAAACATGATGTAGGTGCAATTCTGTAAACTCGAGTTTTCTTTATCTCCCTTACTTTTTAAATTCGTGCTATGCGTATTTAAAAAAATATCGTGAGAACCCGATTTAAATGTAACATTTAGTAGAGTTATTATTTTCTTATAACCAAGTATAGGCCTATAGGCCTACTATCCGGATATTTTCTAGTTACTGTATATAGTAATATAAATGTAGATGTATTAAAACATAATGCTTTGTTTCATTAGGAGACTTCGAGTCTATACAGACTAAATGTCTCAGGGTATTTTTAATTTTTTATAACCAAATCTCGTAATTAGATTTTTTGTCGCTATATTCTATTATAGATATATAGTGATGTAATGAAATCAAGTGTTATGTTTTATGAAGGAAATTTATCTCAGTAAGGCACTGGAGCCCAAATGGTTTATCATTAGCACAGTAAATATATTAATATTTATTATTTTTTTTTAGAATCAGATATTTTGTACTTATAAACTAATATATCTATATCGTAATGCTGTATAATTATCGAAATCTTGTTGCTGTTCATGACGAGCTGGTTGTTAATTACTTATTACACTTTTTCTATTACTAACACTTGTAAGTATTAATAAACTTGCCTATAATAGCACTTAATTATCTCCCGAAACGGCCGTCCTCAAAAAATGTAAGTGCTACTATAGGCAAGTTTATTAATATTTACAAGTGTTAGTGAAAACGAGTAGCTCACGTGAAGATGGAATCAACAAATATTTTTCTATTACTTGCGGCCAGACGTTTTGTTGTATTATTTAGTAGACTACTGTTATAAAAAGAAACTTTTAGTTTATACAATTTTGTGTGTTGGTACCTAAGGCTGGTACAAAGGCTATGTTCTAGTTCCAACTACTTTTGGTAGATTCTTCGAATTTCCAGCACTATTTATGTTTTCGGACACTACAATATAACAGTATAATTTCGTGTTTAGAATATTTCAAGTAATACGTGAAATTATCCAACTCGAGATTTAACTCTGCATAACTCAATATTCAACACGCGGTTACGCGCTCTTTGTTTTAACAGGTTACTTCAAAATATAAGCAACAGAGTTTCGCAAAGGATAATATGTGTACCATTTTAAAAATTACAAAGCTCCTTATAACTCGATCATTTCTGAAATTTTGCAGTTTTCCAAACTATCTTCGACATTTCCCGTTTCAATATGTTAATGGCCATTCTTCCTCTGAAGAATAAAGTAATTCTTACTGTGGGATTTTTAATTTGAGAAACCATATTGATAAATCTAACGTGAAATATCGGCTTACAATCTTAACCTCTCTTCACAAACCCACTTCAATATGGATGAATTGTGGGCGAATTACAAGACTATGCTGTACTGTGGAATATACAAGACTGTGGTACAAACCACAGTATTATAAAACTACATATTAAATATAACTACAACGTGTCCTATTAGGAAAGATTTGGTTATAGAAATTTATTACACTTTAAAAGTGATTTCAAGTAAATGGGTTAAAACACAAATAGCTTCTACTTCTTGTATCTAGTTAGCAAAGAGTAATTTCGAAGGTAATTTTTATCCTTGTACTATATTTAAAGTTACAGAAGTTAGGGCAACTATTGAAAATAATGAAAGGAGCGGAACACATTCGTCATCTAGTACTGGAAATAGAAGAAAATTATACAGCTATAGGAAAGAAATGTAGGGGTGAAAATAATGGTCATCTGGTACTGGAACGAGAGGAAAATTAGTTAAACTATAAGAAAGAAGAATGCAGTTGATCATATTGGCCTTCTGGTACTGGAAATAATGGAAAATTAGGGCAGGTATGGGAAAGAAGTATAGCAGTAATACTAATGCTGGAAATAGAGGAAGATCAGGGCAACTATAAGAAAGAAGTATAGGGGTGAATGTAATGGTCGTCTAGTACTGGAAGTAGAAGAAAATTAAGGCAGGTTTAGAACAGAAGGATAGTGGTGAATATAATGATTATTTGGAATTAGAAATAGAAGAAAATTGGGGCAACTATAGAAAATAAGAATAATGGGTTTACATTATGTAATGGTTATCTGGTACTGAAAGTTGAGCAAAATTAAGGAAGGTGTAGGAAAGAAGGACAGGGGTAAACAAAATGAACATCTGGTACTGAAAGTTGAATAAAATTAAGGCAGGTGTAGGAAAGAAGGATAGGGTTAAACAAAATGAACATCTGGTACTGGAAGTAGGGGGCAATCGGTACAGGGTTAAGAAAGAAGGATAGAGGTACAATATAATGATCATCTGATACTGGAAATGTAAAATTAGGGCAGTTATAAGAAGGGTAAGGGTCACATAACAGTCACATGGAACTAAAAGTAGAGAAAAATTAGGGGAGTAATAGGAAAGAAGGATTGGGGTAATCATAATGGTCATCTGATTCTGGAAATAGAGAAAGATTAGGGCAACTATAAGAAAGAAGGGTATTGTTGAACATGTTGGTAATTTGGTACTGAAAACAAAGGAAAATTAGGGTAGACATAGGAAAGAATAGTGGTGAACATAATGGTTACCTGGTACTGGAAATAAAGGGAAATTATGACAAGTATAGAAACGGCAAACTGAAGGTGATCATAATGGTTATCTGGTACTGGACGTAGAGGGATAATATAAGGCAACTATAATAGAAGTAGGCTATATGGTTCATCATATCGGCTATCTGTAGGTGATAATTAGGATACATGCAAAGCTTCGTAAGATTTCTTTACCAGGAATCTTTTCTTAGTCTTTAATAGGATGATGCCTTCGCAGGAGAGAGTTACATGGAAGCTTTTGTGAACTGAGTAACGAATTTGTGAGTTTGTAAACCGCGCACTTATGATGTCATTTTTAAATCGATAAGAACACGCCTTTTTTTGTAAGTACAAAAAGTTTATAAAAACGAGCATTTCCAGCAAATTTTACTTCACGAGTTACAACATGCTGTTTATGGTGTAGTTTCCTCATTATTTAGAAGGTTGCGTACAATTTATTCTCAGAAGCCGCGTAGACTCTACTTGGCTTTAGGCTTGTAGGCCAATCATAGAATTGCATCAGAGTGACCTATATGTTTACAAGTAGGCTTTAGACTTCGTCCTTTTTTAAAGATCTCCAATATTTCTGTTTTTAAAACATCTCTTGAATAATTGCATACATCTTTATTTTAAATAAAAGTTAAATATGTTCGTAATTTTCTAAAAATAAGCACTTCTGTACGTATCAAGGTCATGGTTAGAGAGTATAATGCCATGTGACCAACTGGTTTTCCTGACATTCTATGCCTACGTATTAAATTGCGTCACTTGTAGCCAAACGTCATCCACGTGCTTCTTACAACTGGACAAACTAATTGTGGACGAATACGAAGTGCAAATATTAACGTCAGCGTTCCATTAAACTACAGCGATATTATTATGAACCATATGAACTGAGGAAATTGTTTAAATGTGGTTTATTTTCATTGCAAAATATATATTACGAATATTTAGAGAGGCATTTTAGCTTACAATTTTTTGTGCATTGCAAAATTGAAAAGGACTTGACTGACAGGTGAAAGGAACAATAAAAAATATTTATAAAACTTGCAAACAAAAACAAAAGAGTTAGAATGAAGTCAAGTACCGCAGCAGACTGCGAACAATAAATGCTGTCAGAGCCCCACTGCCTACCATACCCACCGAATTTGTACCTACTGTCTTCTATTACTGCTATAGTCTGGTCCTCCCCCCCATCCTTCGTAACCGTTCCTACTGTCTTGCATTCTAGCTACACGATCTGCTCACCGCATCCACTGAAATCGTTTTTATTGTCTTTCATTATGGCTACACAGTCTGGCCTACCTCCGACCTTCTTAACAGTTTCTACAATCTTCCATTTTAGTTACACCTTACACTATCTGCCCACTGCACCACTGAAATCGTTCTTAATGTCTACTATCATTCTGGCTACACAGTTTGGTCTTCCTCCCACTCTTGTAAACGTTCCTACGGTCTTCCATTATGCGTACACAGGTTGATCTGGGCTCACCCTTGTAACTGTTCTTTCTGTCTTTCATTCTAGCTACATGTTCTGCCTAACGCTCACACAGAAATCATTCCAACTGCCTTCCATTATGGCTACACAGTCTGGCCACCCCACTCTTGCAACCGTTCTTACTGTCTTGTTTATGGCAACACAGGTTGACATCTACTCACCCTTGTAATCGTTCTTACTGTCTTCCATTATAGCTACACAGTCTGGTCCCCCCCCAACCTCCTTAATCGTTCCTACTACACGATCTAAACACCGCACCAACTGAAATAGTTCCTACTGTCTTCCATTATAGCTACACAGTCAGGCCTTAACAAAACCTTCGTAACTGTCCCTTTTGTCTTCCATTCTAGCTACACGTTCTGCTCACACAGAAATCATTCCAACTGTCTTCCATTATGGCTACACAGTCTGGCCACCCCACTCTTGCAACCGTTCTTACTGTCTTGTTTATGGCAACACAGGTTGACATCTACTCACCCTTGTAATCGTTCCTACTATCTTCCATTATAGCTACACAGTCTGGTCCCCCCCCCAACCTCCTTAATCGTTCCTACTACACGATCTAAACACCGCACCAACTGAAATAGTTCCTACTGTCTTCCATTATAGCTACACAGTCAGGCCTTAACAAAACCTTCGTAACTGTCCCTTTTGTCTTCCATTCTAGCTACACGTTCTGCTCACACAGAAATCATTCCAACTGTCTTCCATTATGGCTACACAGTCTGGCCACCCCACTCTTGCAACCGTTCTTACTGTCTTGTTTATGGCAACACAGGTTGACATCTACTCACCCTTGTAATCGTTCCTACTATCTTCCATTATAGCTACACAGTCTGGTCCCCCCCCCCCCCCAACCTCCTTAATCGTTCCTACTACACGATCTAAACACCGCACCAACTGAAATAGTTCCTACTGTCTTCCATTATAGCTACACAGTCAGGCCTTAACAAAACCTTCGTAACTGTCCCTTTTGTCTTCCATTCTAGCTACACGTTCTGCTCACACAGAAATCATTCCAACTGTCTTCCATTATGGCTACACAGTCTGGCCACCCCACTCTTGCAACCGCTCTTACTGTCTTGTTTATGGCATCACAGGTTGACATCTGCTCACCCTTGTAATCGTTCCTACTATCTTCCATTATAGCTACACAGTCTGGTCCCCCCCCAACCTCCTTAATCGTTCCTACTACACGATCTAAACACCGCACCAACTGAAATAGTTCCTACTGTCTTCCATTATAGCTACACAGTCAGGCCTTAACACAACCTTCGTAACTGTCCCTTTTGTCTTCCATTCTAGCTACACGATCAGCCGACCGCACTCAATGAAATTCTTCTTACTGTCTTCCATTATATCTACACAGTCTGGCCTACCCCCAACCTTCGTAACAGTTTCTACAATCTTCCATTTTTTAGTTACACGTTACACTATCTGCCCACTGCACAACTGAAATCGTTCCTAATGCCTACTATCATTCTGACTACACAGTTTGGTCTTCCTCCCACTCTTGTAAACGTTCGTACGGTCTTCCATTATGAGTACACAGGTTGATCTGGGCCCACCCTTGTAACTGTTCTTTCTGTCTTTCATTCTAGCTACACGTTCTGCTCACACAGAAATCATTCCAACTGCCTTCCATTATGGCTACACAGTCTGGCCACCCCACTCTTGCAACCGTATTTACTGTCTTGTTTATGGCAACACAGGTTGACATCTACTCACCCTTGTAATCGTTCTTACTGTCTTCCATTCTAGATACACTATCTGCCCAACACTCAAACGGAAATCGGCCCTACCATCTTCCATTATAGCTACACAGTCTGGTCCCCCCAACCTCCTTAATCGTTCCTACTACACGATCTAAACACCGCACCCGTTGAAATAGTTCCTACTGTCTTCCATTATAGCTACACAGTCAAGCCTTAAATCAACCTTCGTAACTGTCCCTTTTGTCTTCCATTCTAGCTACACGATCAGCCGACCGCACTCAGTGAAATCGTTCTTACTGTCTTCCATTATACATGTATCTACACAGTCAGGCCTCAACACAACCTTCGTAATTGTCCCTATTGTCTTCCATTCTAGTTATACCATCCAACCACCACACCCGCAGAAATAGTTCCTACTACCTTCCATTCTACTTACACGATCTACCCATCACACTCGCTGAAATAGTTCCTACTGTCATCCATTATAGCTACACAGTCAGGTTCCCCCAACCTCCTTAATCGTTCCTACTACCTTCCATTCTACATACACGATCTACCCATCACACCCGCTGAAATAGTTCCTACTGTCTTCCATTATATCTACACAGTCAGGCCTCAACACAACCTTCGTAACTGTCGCTTTTGTCTTCCATTCTAGCTACACGATCAGCCGACCGCACTCAATGAAATTCTTCTTACTGTCTTCCATTATATCTACACAGTCTGTCCTACCCCCAACCTTCGTAACAGTTTCTACAATCTTCCATTTTAGTTACACGTTACACTATCTGCCCACTGCACAACTGAAATCGTTCTTAATGCCTACTATCATTCTGGCTACACAGTTTGGTCTTCCTCCTACTCTTGTAAACGTTCCTACGGTCTTCCATTATGAGTACACAGGTTGGTCTGGGCCCACCCTTGTAACTGTTCTTTCTGTCTTTCATTCTAGCTACACGTTCTGCTCACACAGAAATCATTCCAACTGTCTTCCATTATGGCTACACAGTCTGGCCACCCCACTCTTGCAACCATACTTACTGTCTTGTTTATGGCAACACAGGTTGACATCTACTCACCCTTGTAATCGTTCTTACTGTCTTCCATTCTAGATACACTATCTGCCCAACACTCAAACGGAAATCGGTCCTACCATCTTCCATTATAGCTACACAGTCTGGTCCCCCCCCCCAACCTCCTTAATCGTTCCTACTACACGATCTGAACACCGCACCCGCTGAAATAGTTCCTACTGTCTTCCATTATAGCTACACAGTCTGGTCCCCCCAACCTCCTTAATCGTTCCTACTACACGATCTAAACACCGCACCCGCTGAAATAGTTCCTACTATCTTCCATTATAGCTACACAATCTGGTCCCCCCAACCTCCTTAATCGTTCCTACTACACGATTTAAACACCGCACCCGCTGAAATAGTTCCTACTATCTTCCATTATAGCTACACAGTCAAGCCTTAAATCAACCTTCGTAACTGTCCCTTTTGTCTTCCATTCTAGCTACACGATCAGCCGACCGCACTCAATGAAATTGTTCCTACTGTCTTCCATTATACATGTATCTACACAGTCAGGCCTCAACATAACCTTCGTAACTGTCCCTTTTGTCTTCCATTCTAGCTACACAATCAGGCCTCAACATAACCTTCGTAACTGTCCCTTTTGTCTTCCATTCTAGCTACACGATCGGCCGACCGCACTCAATGAAATCGTTCTTACTGTCTTCCATTATACATGTATCTACACAGTCAGGCCTCAACATAACCTTCGTAATTGTCCCTATTGTCTTCCATTCTAGTTATACCATCCAACCACCACACCCGCAGAAATAGTTCCTACTACCTTCCATTCTACTTACACGATCTACCCATCACACCCGCTGAAATAATTCCTACTGTCACCCATTATAGCTACACAGCCAGGTTCCCACAACCTCCTTAATCGTTCCTACTACCTTCCATTCTACTTACACGATCTACCCACCACAACCGCTGAAATAGTTCCTACTGTCATCCATTATAGCTACACAGTCTGGTTCCCCCAATCTCCTTAATCGTTCCTACTACCTTTCATTCTACTTACACGATCTTCCCATCACACTCGCTGAAATAGTTCCTACTCCCTTCCATTATAGCTGCACAATCAGGCCCTCCAACCTCTTTAATCGCTCCTATTACCTTCCATTCTAGCTACACGATCTGCCGACCGCACCCAATGAAATCGTTCCTACTGTCTTTCATTACATCTACACAGTCAGGCTGAGGCTGACTGTAACTGTCCCTACTACCTTCCATTCTACTTACACGATCTACCCACCGCAGCCGCTGAAATAGTTCCTACTCTCTTCCATTATAGTTACACAGTCAGGCCTCAACCCAACCTTCGTAACTGTCTCTATTGTCTTCCATTTTAGCCACATGAGCTGCCGACCACACCCAATGAAATCGTTCCTACTGTCTTCCATTCTACTTACACGATCTACCCACCGCACTCACTGAAATAGTTCCTACTGTCATCAATTATAACTACACATTCAGACCTCAACCCGACTTTCGCTACTGCCCCTATTGTCTTCCATTTTAGCTACACGATCTGCTCACCGCACCTGCTGAAATCGTTCCTACTGTCTTCCATTATCGCTACACAGTCTGGTCCCCTCAACCTTCTTAATCGTTCCTCCTTCTTATTATACCTACACGATCTACGCTCGGCACTCGCTGAAATAGTTCCTACTGTCTTAAATTACAGCTACATAGTCAGGCCTCAACTTAACCTTCGTAACTGTCCCTATTGTGTTCCATTCTAGTTACACGATCAGCCGACCGCACCTACTGAAATCGTTCTTACTGTCTTCCATTCTGGCTAGTTTCCCAACCAAACCTCATTAACCATTTCTACTGTCTTTCGTTCTAGATACACGATTAGCCGACCACACCCAATGAAATCGTTCCTACTGTCTTCTATTTTGGCTACTCAGTCTGCCCACCCTAGCCTTTTTAACCGTTCCTACTGTCTTCTATTATGGCTACAAGATTTTCCTACCGATTTCGTTTCTTCTGTCTTCCATTCTGGCTACAGTGTGACCACCCAAACCTCTTTAACCCTTTCTACTGTCTTTCGTTCTAGCTACACGATCTACCCACAGCCCCACGGAAATCATTCTACTGTCTTCAATTCTGACCACACAGTCTGTCCACCCAAACCTCAATAGCTTTCCTACTGTTTTCCATTTTAGCTACACTACTACCCACCTCACCCATCGAAATCGTTCCTCCTGTTCTCTACTATGTCTACACAGTCTTCCCTCCTCCTAACCGGTCCTATTGTATTCCATTCTATCTACTCGATCTGCCCATCGTAACTATTGAAGTCTTTCATAAAGCTACAAATTCTGGCCTCCTACCACCATCGTAGCCGTTTCCATTGTCTTCTAGTTTAGCTATACGATCTGCCCACATCACCCTCCGAAATAATTCTTACTGTTTTCTATTCTAAATACTCAATCTGCCCATCCTACCAATCCAATTTTGATTATAAACCCAAATTTCTATTTCGTTCTTAATATTTCATGAGCTCCCCGAATATTTCTTAGGTGCTCCTATTGTCTTCCATTCTCTATACACGATGTGCCACCGCACTTGCTGAAATCGTTCCTACTGTCTTACATTTTAGCAACACACTCTACCCACTCAAGCTTTGGTAACCGTTCATATTGTCTTTCGTTCTAGCTACATGATCTCCCCACTGCACCCACTGAAATGTTTCCCACTGTGTTCCATTATGGCTACACAGTTTAGCCTCCCCCCTTCCCTGTAACCGGTCCTGTAATCGACCCAAACTTTCAAATCTGTGCTTTCCTAATCGTTCTTCGGTTCTTGGTGCTTTCCTTTATAGTAGCAATGCTCCACATCAACTAAGATTCTTAGTACAGAACTTGATTGAAAATCCAATTTCATATTCTGAACTTTCCTAATTTTTCTTCGGTTCTAGTTTTTTTGTTTATAGTGGCAATGCTCCACCTTGAAGAATATTCCTATCGTATACCCAACTTTATATCCTGTGCTCTCCTAATCTTTCTTCAATTCTCGATTCCTCCCTTAATAGTGGCAATGCTTCACCTTAACAAAGAATCTTCCTGGTGCAGCCCTTGATTTTATATCCAACTTTTTATTTCGCGCTTGCCTAATCTTTCTTCAGTTCTCGTTTTCTTTATTTATAGTACCAATGCTTCACTTTTACTTAGAATATACCTATTACAGTACTTGATTCTAAACCAAACTTTCTATTTTGTGCTTTTATAATCTTGCCCAGTAGTTGGTTCTTTTATGTATAGTGGCAATGCTTCATCTTAACAAAAAAAATCATTCCAGAAGAGCTCGTGATTCTAAACCCAATTTTCTCATCTGTGCGTTCATAACTTTTCTTCAATTCTCGGTTCATCCCTTGATAGTGGCAATGCTAAACCTCAACAAAGAATCTTATTATCAGAGCACAGTTGGTATACGTAAAATATACTCTTTTTCAGCGACTGAAGATAGGCATTTCCTTTTATTTTTCTTACTGGTATTTACTTTTATTCCTTCCTAATAAGGTGTTTTTACCTTTGGAATTGTTTCAGGTAGTCGTAGTTCATGACTCCGATAGAGATAATACTATCATACCCTTCCTTTACTTAACAGGTCTTTTTATTATACCGAAATCAATTACAATGTCCAACAAACTTATTTAGTCCTTATTTTGCACCATCCGATAAAATAGAAAGGCGCTTGGCAACATTATGCACCAGCCAAGGTTGCCGTTTCTTTGTGTCGCGAGAACCTTGACGTCTAGTTTAGTTCTAAACACCACTTTACTGGTTTCGTGTATAACTGTAAAAGCCTCCAAATCGGTAATTTTCGTATTGTTCAAGAGTATTCAATAAAACTATTTGATTATCTGAATAATATGAATTCATTGTAAGGAAAGCTACTCGTATGGATTTGCGAATAAGTTAAACACATCCTTTGTCCGTAACTTGATAAGCTTCGGTTTTAAATTTGGTGTAAACCTTTGGCTAAGAAACTAGATGTTAACATTCCGACACACCGACCGAGGGTGTTCGAAAATGTAATTCTAATGTAAGTATTCAAGACCAAGATCGATGAGAATGGAGAACAGAAATCTCTCTCTTTCTCTCTGCGTGTGCGCGCGTGTGTGTAGTCTAAAGGTCAACCAGTATTGCTATTATCGCAGTGAAGTATTGTGAATGTGGTAGGTAGGAATAAGTTATGGACACTTTATCTATAGCATATTTTTGGGGATCTTATCATCATATGTGCATGGTCACGTACTCTATGAAGAGAGAGAGAGAGAGAGAGAGAGAGAGAGAGAGAGAGAGAGAGAGAGAGAGAGAGAGAGAGAGAGAGGAGAGGGAGAGAGAGAGAGAGAGAGAGAGAGAGAGAGAGTACGTTATCGCAATCATAAAGAGATGTAATCCGTTCATGTAAGAAGAAAAGGAAGAGCAAATGCAATTATATGGGATTAAGTTAGGTACATAAGGCCTTTCACATGTATCGTACATCTAGAATCATCCATTTGCTCTTCAGTTTAGTCTAGGTATAATCAGTCACAATTCTCATGGCTCTTCATCAACACTTTATTATTCAACCTCTATTCTTCGCCCATCTAAGCACGACTAGTCATCCAGCGTTATCTATCTACTATTCCGTCGTGTCTAGTTATGATTATTCACATTATCCCTGGTTTCCCATCCACAATTTATGGCACAACTTCTATTTTCCACCCATCCAGACACGTGTTGTAAGCCAGCGTTATCTATCTACTATTCCGTTGTGTCTAGTTATGACTATTCACATTACTGGTTTCCCCCTCCACAATTTATGACTCAACTTCTATTCTTCACCCATCCAGGCACGTGTTGTAAGCCAGTGTTATCTATCTACTATTCCGTTGTGTCTAGTTATGACTATTCACATTACTGGTTTCCCCCTCCACAATTTATGGCTTTACGTCTATTCTTCGCCCATTCAGGCACGTGTTGTAAACCAGCGTTATCTATCTACTATTCCGTCGTGTCTAGTTATGATTATTCACATTATCCCTGGTTTCCCATCCACAATTTATGGCATAACGTCTATTCTCCACTTATCCAGGCACGTGTTGTAAACCAGCGTTATCTATCTACTATTCCGTCGTGTCTAGTTATGATTATTCACATTATCCCTGGTTTCCCATCCACAATTTATGGCATAACGTCTATTCTCCACTTATCCAGGCACGTGTTGTAAGCCAGCGTTATCTATCTACTATTCCGTCGTGTCTAGTTATGATTATTCACATTACTGGTTTCCCCCTCCACAATTTATGGCTTTACGTCTATTCTTCGCCCATTCAGGCACGTGTTGTAAACCAGCGTTATCTATCTACTATTCCGTCGTGTCTAGTTATGATTATTCACATTATCCCTGGTTTCCCATCCACAATTTATGGCATAACATCTATTCTCCACCCATCCAGACACGTGTTGTAAGCCAGTGTTATCTATCTACTATTCCGTTGTGTCTAGTTATGACTATTCACATTACTGGTTTCCCCCTCCACAATTTATGGCTTTACGTCTATTCTTCGCCCATTCAGGCACGTGTTGTAAACCAGCGTTATCTATCTACTATTCCGTCGTGTCTAGTTATGATTATTCACATTATCCCTGGTTTCCCATCCACAATTTATGGCATAACGTCTATTCTCCACTTATCCAGGCACGTGTTGTAAACCAGCGTTATCTATCTACTATTCCGTCGTGTCTAGTTATGATTATTCACATTATCCCTGGTTTCCCATCCACAATTTATGGCATAACGTCTATTCTCCACTTATCCAGGCACGTGTTGTAAGCCAGCGTTATCTATCTACTATTCCGTCGTGTCTAGTTATGATTATTCACATTATCCCTGGTTTCCCATCCACAATTTATGGCACAACTTCTATTTTCCACCCATCCAGACACGTGTTGTAAGCCAACGTTATCTATCTACTATTCCGTCGTGTCTAGTTGTGGTTATTCACATTATCCCTGGTGTCCCATCCACAATTTATGGCTTAACGTCTATTCTTCGCCCATTCAGGCACGTGTTGTAAACCAGCGTTATCTATCTACTATTCCGTTGTGTCTAGTTATGATTATTCACATTATCCCTGGTGTCCCATCCACAATTTATGGCTTAACGTCTATTCTTCGCCCATTCAGGCACGTGTTGTAAACCAGCGTTATCTATCTACTATTCCGTCGTGTCTAGTTATGATTATTCACATTATCCCTGGTTTCCCATCCACAATTTATGGCACAACTTCTATTCTCCACCCATCCAGACACGTGTTGTAAGCCAGCGTTATCTATCTACTATTCCGTCGTGTCTAGTTGTGGTTATTCACATTCCTGGTTTCCCATCCACAATTTATAGTAAAACTTCTATTCTTCACTCATCCAGGCTCGTGTTGTAAGCCAACGTTATCTATCTACTATTCCGTTGTGTCTAGTTATGATTATTCACATTATCCCTGGTGTCCCATCCACAATTTATGGCTTAACGTCTATTCTTCGCCCATTCAGGCACGTGTTGTAAACCAGCGTTATCTATCTACTATTTCGTCGTGTCTAGTTATGATTATTCACATTATCCCTGGTTTCCCATCCACAATTTATGGCATAACGTCTATTCTCCACTTATCCAGGCACGTGTTGTAAGCCAGCGTTATCTATCTACTATTCCGTTGTGTCTAGTTGTGGTTATTCACATTCCTGGTTTCCCATCCACAATTTATTGTAAAACTTCTATTCTTCACTCATCCAGGCTCGTGTTGTAAGCCAACGTTATCTATCTACTATTCCGTTGTGTCTAGTTATGATTATTCACATTATCCCTGGTGTCCCATCCACAATTTATGGCACAACTTCTATTCTTCACCCATACAGGCACGTGTTGTAAACCAGCGTTATCTATCTACTATTCCGTTGTGTCTAGTTATGATTATTCACATTATCCCTGGTGTCCCATCCACAATTTATGGCACAACTTCTATTCTTCACTCATCCAGGCACGTGTTGTAAACCAGCGTTATCTATCTACTATTCCGTTGTGACTAGTTATGATTATTCACATTATCCCTGGTTTCCCATCCACAATTTATGGCACAACTTCTATTTTTCAACAATCCAGGCACGTGTTGTGATCCAGCATCATTTATCTACTATTCTGTTGTGTCCATTTCTAATAAATAACAGTACTTCTGATCCATTATCCTCACTTGATAGCACAACCTCTATTCTTCTATAAAGCCACATACTTTCAACACTTTCATTCCTTCAGTAATATTTATGTTTCATCGTTTTAGAATTTACAATATTTGGGTTTTTTTCTAAAATATGAAAAATTGTGCAAAGGTGAATTCTTTATAATAATAAATTATTTTAAAATAATCATAATCCAATATAGACATTTACTTTTGTAAGGAAATGTAATTTTGTATGATGATAAGAGGGTGTAATATGTCTTTTAAAGCTAAATAACGTTTTTGTTTGCATACAGGTGGGGCTATTGGCGGGAGGCTGTTTCCTTCTACAACTGTGCGCCGCACATTTGTGCCCCAGCGGCCTTCAGTACTGGTCCACCACAACCGAATCGTGCGTCAACTGTTCGAAATGTCACACACCAGAAAAACCAATCGTGGTTCGGCCTTGTCAAGGCCATCTAGATACAGAATGTGGCGTATTGCGTGATCTGGATATTGACTGGTCGTTTTTGGCGAAAGAAGACAGCAAGAAGCACATGCTGGACAAGAAACATCATAAGCATCCTCATCTAGAAGACGACTATTTTGAAAAAGATGTAGAATATTTGGACAAGGATTTAAAGAAGAAACACCAAGGCAAGAAATTTCACAAACACCACGATTCGCTAGACGCTGGTGCCTTTATGGACGACATCGAAGTACATCACGGCCACCCACATCACTCACATAACCATCACAAGAAACACTACATTAGTTCTGACGCCTTTCTCATTGACGGTGACATTGAACATAATCGCGGAACGAAAAAAGATTTGGAAGATTTAGAAAAAGAATGGAAGAAAAGATTGGCACAATCTAAGTCGCGTTTGCAACACCGCAAAGAAGATATCATGAAAACCTTACGCGAAGAAGGAAAACCAGTAAAAATTGGTAAACACGAAACAGAATCCAGTATCGATGAGTTCGTTAGCGACAAAATGGAAGACGATAGATTCCCAAGCTTCCATCATAAAAATGTTAGGAAACCTTTGTCGGAAATGGATTTAAAGTTTTTCGAAGATTTAGTTAATCAGCAACATCAAAGGCAGAAGGTTATGGAATCGAGCGACATAAAACATTACAAGAAACAGCACAAAGATGATGTCGCCTTTCCGATAGAATCGTTTGACTACAGGTCCGTAGTCCCGACACATCGCTTGTTCCTTGGCGAGCCGTCGACCATTACAGAAATAATGGACCAAGACTTTTCCGATCAAAACGACCAGAGCAAATTTGACAAAGAGTCGGCCAAGTTTAAGGTAATTCCTTGGGACGATTTAGACGAGGCAGAGGGAGAACAACCCGCTGCTGAAAAAATGCAGTTTTCAACGGCCGAAGAATTCATCTGGGATTGGCAGGCTGTGGCCTTAACGTCAGCTGTTGCCGCTTGCCTGCTGTTCTTCGCTGTCGTTGCTGTTTATTCCGTCCTGCATGCAAGGCAGTGGCGAAGGTTAAAAACGAATCTCAACTCCGGTGAGTTTTACATTACGATAGTGGTTTAAAGTAGGCTATAATAATGAAATTGTGTTACATTCCCGTACGAATTTCTTTTCGCGAAAAGATTTCAGAGAATGCCCAGTGACTTTTCTAAAATAAAAATCGAGTAAAAGTAGTTAAAAAGAAAAACTTCAATGTATTTATTTTATTATTACTAAAACTCGGAGGGACCTTATCGGTGTAGAGCACTTAGCTGTAGCCTTTGTACTCTCTTCCCATCCCTACCACAGGACTAGCTTAGTGGATACCTACCTCTTTGCAGAAATCAAGTACCCACCTGATGCTAAATCTTCTGATATCCTCTGGTGTACATACCTGCCAGCCAAACCACTTTCTCCTTGCAGCTCCCAAAGCAGGACACTCACAGAGTACGTGGATTGGGCTTTCCTCTTGGTCCTCGTCGCATCTCTTGCACACAGGGGACCTAGATTTTCCAATTTTGTATTGGAACCCCTCAGATTCCCATGGCCTGTAACCAACTCTACAGTAGCTCTGAGTTGATGTCTACTTAAGGAGAGTAGTTCTTTGCCTCACAAATCTCCTGAGTAACCCCACAGTACCTTGGATTTGTTACACCCCAAGGTTACATTCCATTCTTCTCTGCACAACCTGTCTATATGTGCCGTGATCCTCTTGCGCCCCTCCTGAGGCGGCATGCCCACTGCCCTCAGCAACGGTCCTTGGGTTATACACCCTTGTTTTGCTAAGGCGTCAGCTCTCTCATTCTCTATCCAGCCAGAATGTCCTGGAATCCAGGTTAGGTTGAGTGAATTATACTTACTCAGCTCTGCTAGAGAAGCCATAGTCTCAGCCACCAACCTAGAGCTGGTAGTAGCCTTACCTAAAGCCTTCAGAGCTGCCTGACTGTCCGAGCAAATCCAGATGGTCTTGCCCCTCCTGCCAGACTATTATTTCCTCAGCACATAGTTTGATCGCGAGCACCTCCCCCTGGAAGACAGAGTTGTAGTCCTCCAGGCGATGACAAAATCTGTCTTGGTGTCTCGGTCCACTAAATCCTGCTCCCACTCCTTCCTTCATCTTGAACCCATCGGTGAACCAGATTTCACCATGTCTGGGTCTATTCTCCGCCCATGCCTCTCTTGCAGGAATAAGGATTTTGTAGTTTCCTTTTTCCCTTTTAAGAGACAGTATCTTATCCTGAGGTTCTATCCAGAGCTCCTTCAGTGAATCCCCAAATAGCTGTTTATGAAGTTTGCTACTTGTCTTCCACTGCCCGGTACAGCTTAGCCGGTATGCAGTTTTCATTGCCTCCATCCTAATTTGAAGACTCAAGGATGGAAAACCCAACATAACCCTCATAGCCGCACATGGTGTGCTTCTCCTTGTAGCTGTTATGCCTCTAAGGAAGAGCCCCTGCGCGCGGTCCAGCATTCTTTTACTTGTTTCTTTCTGTGCCCTGTCGCACCAGACGATAGAGGCAAAGACCAACCTCGGCACCACAATGGCGGAATAAATCCAGTTCATTTGACGTGGACCCAAACCCCATCTCTTGCCTATTGCTCCTCTGCATTGCCAGAACGTAGCTATGGCTTTTTTGCACTTATTCTCCAAATGCTCACGCCAGAGTAGCTTCCTATCCAGAATAACTCCCAGATATTTAGCGCTCTCGACGTAGCTTATTTTGGTATTACCAACTTCCATCATCTCCAGCGATTTAGTTTTATATCGCCTAGTGAAGATGAGTGCCACAGATTTCTCTCCTTGAATGCATAGTGCATTCTCCCTGCACCCTGCTTCTGTTACCTTGAGTGTCTCTTGAAGCAGGTCTTTGAGGACCTCTTCAAATGGTCCCCTAACAAGGATAGCTATGTCATCCGCATATCCTACCACCTTGACACCCATTCCACTGAGTGTCCTTAGTAGGCCGTCCACGACAAGGCTCCACAGCAAAGGGGCTAACACTCCACCTTGCGGGCAGCCCTCCGAGACCATCCCATTTATCGTGCACCCCATCCAGGATGCAGTACTTATCCGGTTTTCCAAGGAACTCATAATCCAATTTATAATTCCATCAGAAATCCCATGATCCATAGCTGCTCTCTTGATGGCCAGACTAGAGGTACTATTAAAAGCCCCCTCCACATCAAGAAAAGCCCCAATACATATCCCCTTGTTGTTGGTCTGACCCTTAATAAAGTCTACGACCGACAACAGCGCAGTCTCCACTGACCTACCAGTTGGGTAGGCGTGTTGGTCCTGATGAAGCGGATACTGCTTCAAAGGTCCCTCCTTCAAATAGTAGTCCACCAGCCTTTCCAATGTCTTTAACAAGAAAGATGTGAGGCTGATAGGTCTGAAGTCCTTTACCTCTGTGTAACCTTTCCTCCCCGGTTTGGGGATAAAGATAACCTTCGTTTTGAGCCACTGCCCGGGCGTGTAACCCAAGGCAACACAGCCTCTGAGTAATCCTGTCAGTGGCCCTATTATTTCCTCCAAGCAATTTTGAAGTAGTGCTGGAGTAATATTATCTAATCCAGGCGCTTTAAAAGGCTCAAAAGACAGAATCGCCTCTCTCACCTTTTGCGCGAGATCACCTGCCCAGCAATATTCCAGTCCGCCCTTAGCCCAGTATTTCGGAGGTTTTGAGCACCGTCCTCTACCGGTCTAATATCGGGAAAACTGTTCCTCATAAGCAGACGCAGTGTTTCCTCCGGGGTGTCAGTAAAGCTACCATCAGTCTTCTTGACAAACTTAAGCTCTCCCCTCGGTCCACCTGCTAACACCTTAAACAGTCTAGCAGTGTCACTCAGTGTGCTTGTCTCTGAGCACCACTTTTCCCAAGAAGCACGTTTAACCTCTTTGATAAGATTTTTATAGAGACCCTGGCTGTCTTTATATGCCTGCCAGGTCTCCACCGTTTTCTTCTTCTTTGCCCTATTAAAGAGCCTTCTAGTCTCTTTCCGTCTTGCCTCTAACTCGCTGTTCCACTTAAGCTTACCACTCCCAGTGTTTATCCGCGAGAGAGGGCAATTTTCCTCAAACGACGTGGAAATTGCAGTCCTGATGTAGGCCTCAGTATTTTCCAGTTCGTTTGATGTACCATATTTACCACGGAAGTCAGACATCCGCCTCCTCACCGAGGACTTAAAACCTTCCCAGTTTGTCCTTCTCGGGTTCCTAAACCACACCGCATGGGGAACAACTCCCCTCATCGTAGCAGTGATGATCCGGTGATCAGACATGGAGGGCTCATCCGAAACCTGCCAATCATGCACCCACCTTACCATTTGTCTATTACAGAAGGTGATATCTAGAACCTCCATTCTGTTTGAAGTGACAAATGTTGGCTCGGCACCTGTGTTTAAAACCACAAGGTTTTCTTCAATCAAGAAGGCTAGGAGCTCCTTACCTCGCTCATTTGTGTCTGTGCTGCCCCACACCTCATTATTAGCATTGGCATCACAGCCCACTAAGATTCCTATATTCCTCTCCCTGCAGTACCGAACTAACTTACGTAATTCTGCAGGGGGCGATTCTCTATTGTGGGCGCAGTAAGTGGAGGCCACGATGAACTCCCTGCTCCCACTTACCTCGCCCTTACCTCGAATTCTAACCACCGCAAGGTCTTTAGTTGAGAATTCTTGAATCAGCGTGGCTTCTAGTCCTCTGACTATCCCACATGCTCTGTGCCCCTCATGTTCCCCACTTGCGTAGGTGCGCCCAGCTGCAGTCAGACCTCTTATACGGTTCCTGACCAGCCACGGTTTTTGCACCAGCGCAAGCGCTGGTAATGTGAGCCTCACATTTAAGCACCTGGTTAGGACCACCGAGTCGCTTTTACTGTGATGCAAGTTGATTTGCAGGATCATTGCTCGAGGGTCAGCTATCTCCAACTGACCCCTACGCCTTCTCCTGATTCTCTCTCTCGCCCTTCTCTTCCACGTCCTTAGAGTTCCACTTAAAAGTGACCTCTGCAGTCCCCAGGAAGGCTTTCCCATCTCTTGCCTTTAATAATCTGGCCGATGCCTCATCCAATCCTAGGCAGAGGAGGCTTGCAGGTCCCCGCTCAATGCACTGTAGGATCTTCCACTTCGAAGTGTCAATTTCTGGGTTTTGCATCCCGATGAACTTGACCAGCTGAGTGGCCTTCCTTTTTGGTGGTGGTACTAGCACCGTCACTTTCACCCTTTTGATCAGTTCATCAGGCAGTAGCCTTGCCTGAGTCCCGTCCTCGAGCTTAACTGACGGTACCACTTCTCTCAGCCATTTTGCCGATTCCTCCTCAGCACAAATAAATGCTGTAACTCCATCCCTTAGGTGAGTGTCTCTGAACCGCGGAACAAAACCTCCACTAGGAGTGTCCAGAATCCGGTCCATGACGTTGCCCTTAAGGTGGTCGAACGCCGCCATCTCCATCCTCACGCCTACACTATCCCCAAAGGTCACAAGAACCCTCGGAAGGTTGGCGGAGATCGCCGAGAAAGCAGGCCTAGACCTCTTGACCTCCGACTCTGGAGTAGGATTAGAAGTACTCCTTTCCTTCCTTTTCCTCCCTCTCTTTTGTCGTACTAAAGTCCTACCTGATCCACTGGCTTCCGGGACGACAGGGCGGGTTCTAGCCCCAGCCTCCGTCAAACCCTTCCGCTGCCCTGATCGGTGTTTCCTCAAAGGGGGTGGCGGTGGTTCTCTGCCCGCCGCCTCCGCCTTCTTTGCTTCCTCATGGTAGGAAAGCTAGAGTGCTTTCCTCCTTTGTGCCCCACTCATTCTTCCTGTTGCCTTCGCAACTGGATTTCCATCTGTCTCTACGGGGGCCGAAGCCACCTCCATAGGAACAGATTTGTCGGTAGGTTCTAAGCCCTGACCAGTTAAATTTATTTTTTCTATCTCTGCCATGTGTGTTCCCACGAGCAGCTAGGGAAATAAAGGTCCGCCGCCGCAGAGCCCCGCTTACGGCGGTAAGGCGACTTAAGAACTCAGGGGTGGCGCCAGGTGCCCCTGAGGCTCCGTTAAAGACCGTCCTTACCCTTAGGGCCACGAATCTACATCGGCACGGATCGCATAACACCTTCCGATCGGGGGTGTAAGTGCCCATCCAGACCACCAACCTGGATGAGGGGTGCTTCTTGGTTGCCGCCCGCAAGGGAAGGGCAGGGCGAGAGCCGGGCAGATAACAACCCTTCAAGTGCTAGGACTGGCCCCTTTTTTTGAGCCGCCTTCATGCACTCACACAATTGCCTGGACTTCCCGTTTATAGGGAGCCACATACGTACAGCTCCGCTCCACCCGTCCCCCACGCCCGGATTAAGCCTCTCCACCACGTCAAGGTCATGCAGCCCATAGGAGAGGAACTTCAATGTAGTTTACTCTAGATTATTAATGTTATTTTCTGTATTAAGTAAATTCTTGTTTTAAGAGAGATTACATATAATTCTTTTCGACAAAGTAGTGTGAAAGTGTAGGTCAAAGGCTGTGTGTTCTCATATATTTAAATTTTTAAGTAGATTTATATAGCAGGAATCTTAGTTCTTTGAGTCTTATCAAAGCGTTGACTATTCCACCTATGTTGCCGACAGAAACTTTAGTATTACTACCATAACCTAAAAATTAACGAACGTCATGTTTTTAATGGACGGCCGATTTTTCTCTAATACGTGTGTGCGAAGCTCATTCAATTACCATTATTCCGTTGTTTTATACAAGCTTTGTTTTGTACAAGGGGATCTCATTCTTGCAGCACGACCTATCTGGCCTGAGTAGCTCCAGTTACTACTACAAAAAGGAATGTACTCAGTTATTTGATTAAATTATTACTAGTGACATTAAAGGGATGTATACACTAAGGCGAATACACGAAAGACGCATACACCAGGAATCTTGCGAAAGATGCGTACAGGATCAGGTTTTGACAGGTGATGAGTGTAATATATGACGTCAGATCTATGACAGGCGTACAACTTTTAAGTTGGGGCTCCACTTGCCGTTATTTATTGCACTACAAAGTGTAGTTGGTAAGTCTGAGGAATGGGAATGCAGTGAACAAACGGAGGTACCTCCACTAGTGACAGTCTGCAGCGACCAATCCTTTACTGCTCGCTGCAGGGTGAAGTGTCGCGCGAAAATAGAACCCGTAAAATAATCCCTTGTCTCCTGGCACAATAGCTCTCCTTAGTCACTTAGGCTAGATATTCCCTTGTCTCCTGGCACAGTAGCTCTCCTCAGTCACTTAGGCTATATAATCACTGGTCTCCTGGCATAGTAGCTCTCCTCAGTCACTTAGGCTAGATAATGCCTTGTCTCCTGGCACAATAGCTCTCCTTAGTCACTTAGGCTAGATATTCCCTTGTCTCCTGGGACAATAGCTCTCCTTAGTCACTTAGGCTAGATATTCCCTTGTCTCCTGGGACAATAGCTCTCCTCAGTCACTTAGGCTAGATAATGCCTTGTCTCCTGGCACAATAGCTCTCCTTAGTCACTTAGGCTAGATATTCCCTTGTCTCCTGGCACAGTAGCTCTCCTCAGTCACTTAGGCTATATAATCACTGGTCTCCTGGCACAGTAGCTCTCCTCAGTCACTTAGGCTAGATAATGCCTTGTCTCCTGGCACAATAGCTCTCCTTAGTCACTTAGGCTAGATATTCCCTTGTCTCCTGGGACAATAGCTCTCCTCAGTCACTTAGGCTAGATAATGCCTTTTCTCCTGGCACAATAGCTCTCCTCAGTCACTTAGGCTAGATATGCCTTGTCTCCTGGCACAATAGCTCTCCTTAGTCACTTAGGCTAGATATTCCCTTGTCTCCTGGCACAGTAGCTCTTCTCAGTCACTTAGGCTGTATAATCCCTTGTCTCCCGGCACAATAGCTCTCCTCAGTCACTTAGGCTATATAATCCCTTGTCTCCCGGCATAATAGCTCTCCAAGTCACTTTAGCTAGATAATGCCGTGTCCCCTCGAATAATAGCTCTCCAAGTTAACTAGGCTAGATGTTGATAATGCTATGTCTACTGGAATAACTCTCCTAGGTCACTTAGGTCTTTCCTGTGTTTGCTTACACCTTCCCCTGAAATAGAATAGGTCCTATATCCGGATATCATGTCATTCCTTTACGTTCCTTCTTCCTAAACCTTTATCAAAGTTTACTTGTTTCCTCTTGACCTCTATAGAGATTGGGTCTTCTACCCAGAAGATCATGTCCCTCTCTTACCTAACCTTGGCTTCTTCGACGGAGCTCTCTTCTTCGCTCCTGTTGGTTGTTGTTTCCGAAAAACTCATTTACAGCTGTTTGTTATTTGAAACTTAGCTTTATTGTGACAGTGGCTGGTTGTTGACTTTACAGGCTTTACGTAGCTTTAGAGGCTTGTGTGAGTGTCATTAATAGTTAACCTTTTGCACTTGATTGTTGATGCTGAACAATTTTGACTGTAGGTTGAACAGATTCGGTTTGGCTTGGAATTTTAGATGTTAGACCTTCATGTAGACGAGGCACAGGGGTCAATTCCAGCGTCCGACGGACATTGTGATCGGGTTTCTAGCTCCGTGAATGACAGGGAATAGCCTTTGGCGAGCGCAAATGGCCCTTCCAATAGCACGCCGAAGATGGGGCCGAAAGGTGAGCTTGTTATCCTTCTACACCCTTAGAAACTTCAACCCCTTGATTAATTGCAGGGTTGTGGAATAGCCCCAACGGAACCCGTATTGCTCGTTTCGGATGGTAGGGGCTATATGTTGGAGTGGGTTGTCTTTGATAAACCTCTCAAAGACTTTTGTGAGGTTCGGTAGGAGGGATATAGGCCTTTAGTTTGGGGGAAAGAGAGCTTTTTATTGGGTTTGAGGAAGAGGGCTACTTTTGTTCCCTTCCACGAGGTAGGGTAGTGGCATGATAGCATGATTCCATTAAATACATTTATAATAGACAATATAATGGGAAGAGGGACTATCTTGAGTTTACGGTTGGAGTAAACCAGGGGCTTTACGTTGGTTGAGGTTTGATATGGTTTGCGTCACCTGTTCACTGGTGATCAGGTCTAGTAACGGGCCAGGTGGGCCATTTTTAAAAGTTTCGAAATAGTCCCATTTTTTCATTAACTTGGGAGCGAGTTAAACTGCCCGAAGCACTGCTACCTTAAGGCATATTGTACTTACCTCCCTGATCTAGTCAAACAGCCCCTTCCCTCTTACCAGGTTTAGGAGTTTCCTGACTAGTGTTTTACCTTCAGCATCCACCAGAGCTGTCCCATCACCAAAGAGGTTGAAGCGCCTCTCGGCAAGTGCTTCACATCTATAAATAATGTGTGTGGCAGTCTCCAGTTCCTGCCCGCATAATCTACCACACTGGTTCATCTTTGTAGATACCCATTTTATGCAGATGTTTCCTTAGTCCACCGTGTCCCGTGAGTAGACCTGTGGCGATCCTCAATTCCTGCCTAGACAGATAGATGAGACTCTTCTGCAGCCCCAAGGAAGGTTTCCTAAGGGTTAGCTTACTGTGTCTCATCCCTTCAGCCCTGATCAAGTGCTCACAGTGTCTTTCAGCCATCCACTTTCGCACTGCCATCTTGACCATAGATTTGGAAATACCTACCGCCGGCTCCGGTCCAATCAGGGGAGTTGAAGACCCCTCTCTGGCCAGTGCATCTGCGGCTTCATTTCCAAATATTCCCCTATGCCCTGGCACCCAACCTATCTTGATTTGATTGTTCCTTGCCAGGGCTTTTAAGTTATTTAGGCACTCCCTGACTATGGCCGAGGTGACCACACGTCCGTTTAGTGCCTTAATTGCTGCCTGACTGTCAGAGAAAGTAGCAATCCGAGTCCTGTGTATTCTCCTTCTCGCCATCTCTCCCAGACAGGCACTTATAGCATATATTTTGGCCTGAAAGACAGAGGTATGCCTCCCCAAGGAAAAAACTAGTTTTGCCCTTGGGTTTTAACAATACATCCCAGCTCCAGTACCGAAGTCCATCTTGGAGCCATCTGTGTACCAGATCTGAGCTCCCGATGTTACTGACCCTGACGATTCCGTCATAGTTTGGTGGGTCTGGTCAGGTGCAAACGTCCGAGTAAGGTGGTCACTGCCCATCTCCAAGACAGGTTCTTTGACCACACACTCGATACTCATATGTCCCGAAACATCTGGGTGATTAGCCCAGTTGTTCGAGTTGCAATCTCCATGCTGGGGTTTGGTGCTCGTGGTTGATTGCTTCCGACCTGTGGCACCTCACCCCTCACAACATCCAAGTCCTGGACGTTAACATGCTCGGCTCGGTTTTGGCCTCCCCTGCGTTGTGTGTTCAGGGTTATTGGCCCTCCCGCTGCTCTTGCCTGATCTCTTCGGAGCCGCCTTCTAGCCGCTCCACTCATACGCTTTCTCCGTAGAGAAAGCGTGCTCAACTCTACAACCATTCCACTGGTTTCTGCAGTCGGCAGCTTGGTAACCGCCCCCGCACCCCCAGTGGTGGTTGCCGTTGACACATCTGTTACAGACTCACGGTTTGCCGTCTCATTGGCTGCCGCTGTCTGTGCAGACTCAACATCAATTTGTGTACTTACTTGGTCCATTGGCTTCCCAAGTATGGGGGAAAGAACGGTCAACCAGAGCAGAACCTACACTGCCCTGGCAAGACAACATACAATGAGGTTTTGTCTGATTCCTCAAGGGGATCGTGTGCTACTGCATTTTATACCCTGCAGCCACTCATCTATCGGCACGATGCCTTACACCTTGGATTGGGTATTCAGTCACTGACCTTGAAGCACACCCCAAGTTCAGGACATTATTAACTGTTGCTCATGGAGCGAACAGCCTGCTTTACTCTCTTTTTTACAACTGTGTCGTTAGGGTAGTTTCCCGCCCATACTTCACTGCCGCATTGCCCTTGGTTCACCTGGGAGGTGAGAGTAGCATTGTGAGGACTTAATTCCCAACTAGCCCAGTCTCCCCAATCAGAGCAGTTATTTCTACCACACCCAACCAGTTGACTGACGAGGAGGGATAATTCCTCACCTTTGAACCATTGCCTTGGTCCAGGCCTGCTTATTCAGAAACCTTCCGGAATCCTTATTCACAGGTAACCTACATATCTGTAGGCCGTCCCACTATCCGCCACCTGTGGACCCGCCCGGTTGCTCAGGCCAGCTAGCCGGGAATAGTCCCATACATGATCAACATGTTCGGCGTCATAGATGTGTGCATATGGAGTGAACTGGTCTTCTAAGGATTCAGCGAACGTTTCGGCCTTATCCTCCGGGAAGAAAGCCAGACCGTGCTGGCCATGTAGTGGATTACGTAGCGTTTTGGTAGCTAAGAGCTGGCGATTCAGTTCCCATTACCTAACTTTCTTCTTACACTTTATATAAAGTGTTTATGTTTTCCTATGCCCTCCTTAAAAATAATTATTGTACCTGGAAAACATGTTCCTGAATTACCTATCCTTCCTACACATTTATGAAGGTTCACACTTTTCCTTCTCCACCACCGATAGAATAGGTTTTTTTACCCAGAGGTCATGTCCATCTCTAACCATTTCTTTTTCCTCCACTTTTTCGTAAAGTTTACACATATTCCTTTGTCCCTCCCGATATAGAATTGTTTCAGATGTACCTATTCTGCCTCCTAAACTTTTATGATCGTTTTCATGTCTTTCTTTGTCCACCGGTAGAGAATTTATCTTCTATCCGGATATCATGTCCCTTTCTTTCCTTTCAGTTAAAGTTGACACGTCTCCCTACACCCTCCTTCAATAAAGAAATCTCTTATATATAACATTTATACATCTTTTAATGCTACCAATAGAGAATTGGTCTTCTGATCGGGGTTCATGTAGGCCTACCTCTCTCACTTATCCTTCTTCCTATATTTGAGATATAGTCTACATGTCGTCTTATCCCCCTTCGTATGAAGGGACAGATATTCATGTATTCCCGACAAACAGATGTTTTACTTGAGTTATAGCTTTTGCATATGAGAACCCATAAGCCTTCATTGTAGACCACAGCAAGGATTTTTGCTAATGCCTTGATGTTACTTCCATATTCACCATAAGCTGTAAGAGCTTTGATCGGTGTGATCACATTTCCCAGTTTGGCTCGAAGTTCTGGTAAGCTTTGCGCTGCGTCCAAAACTCCCGTCGCCTAATTCTGTAAACCATAACTACTACTATTTTTTTGCCTAGTCTGACATAATCATCTATATGCAACTTTACTTTCCTATTGTAAGTAGTATTTTGTTTTCACGACCCATTAACAAGATCTTCCATCCTCTGGCCAGTCCTACATCCTTACTGTCGTTGTTTTTATTGAATTTTCTTTCTTTGGTCTGCGGTTTTACAAAAAAACGGGGTCTAGTTTTCAACTACACATCTGTACCACAATCAGGCTTCTCTCAGCTTTTACGTCACCGCGACCCACTCGTCGGAATTAGGATGCGGCCCATGTTGTGTGCTACGTACAATCGCGATCGGGTAGCCTTGAAGCGGGCAGGAAAGGAAAGAGTTGTACATAACAGAATCTCCCATTCCCGTCACGCTTTCCCAGTTAGTTTTGAACGCAGCTAGCGCCAAAACATCTACACTTTGGTCCGCATATTTGGTTGTAACGTTTAATGTGTGTGGGCTGCCACGCTCGTATGCCATATTAATTTAGTTCCTGGTTGCGCTTAGCATAGTATTCATAATACGTGGCCAATAAATTGTAGTCTTAGGCATCTTTTCAGTATGTTTTCCGAAATTTAATTGTAAGATTTTTCAATAGAACAAAGACTAGAGAAGTTTCACAACCAAGCATTTCCTTGTTATCATGTGCAGCACCTTGTGTCATGGTTCTTCCACAATCAGGCGTTTTTTATGACGTTACCTACTTATAATTTCGTATTCTTTTTAAAACAGATTTCAGACATCCATCTCCTGCACATTCCTCGTATTGTTTTGTCAGTTGTTCTTTGTCGTGAGCGAACTCCATCTTTTCCCGTTTCCTTGAGTCGTTTCCTCCGATGTAAGATTCTATTATTCCAGTTCACTTACTACAAATACCCTTAATATTCTAGAACCTCACAAGAAGATGAAAGTAATTGCTGTCATCCTAATGGAAAGGTAGTGGAAACGGGTGAAAAGAGAAGAAATCTCGGTTTTCAATGAGCAAGCCGGAGCGAGAGAACCACGCTAATATTCAGCTAAGAATTATATACCTGTTTTTTCGTGAACCACGAGTCCCAAGATCAATGGCACGCTGGTCAGGAGCCTATCTCTCCCCTCATACTTTTATTCAAGATAGGGAGTGTTTAGATTAGAAACTAATAAACATTGTCAAAATTTGTTGTTCAGTAGAACAAATTGCAACGGTGTAATGTAGGGAAAAGTAATTTCATTGCAATTTTATATTTTACCTCTCACATATATTTAAAAAGAGATGCTAGAAAAAAATAAACTATGGCAGTTAATGATGTACCCCATGATAACCATTAACTCCATATAAATATCAGGCTCACAGATGTAAAGAAAGTCCGCTAATCCACTTATACGAGTACGATTTTGCTTCGCAGGACTTGAAATGCCGGAGGAAGTAATTTGAACAAGATAATTTGCGCTACATTCGCGCAAATCTTTTACAACTAGCTTAAAAAATTATTAACCTAGTGCATTTACTTCTAGCTACAATGTTGTAGGCTTAAAACGGGCACTTGCTATAATGAGCTAATGCAATCACTCCCAGCTAAAACGTTTAGGTCTAGGCTTAAGGCTTACCACTGACCCTTGATATAATGAGCTAATGCATTCACTCAAAATTGCAACGTTTACAACTAACCCTTGATATAATGAAGTAATGCAATCACTCCCAGCTAAAACGTTTAGTTGTCGGCTTAAGGCTTACGACTGGCTCTTAATATAATGAGCTAACGCAATCACTCCCAATTGCAACGTTTACAACTGACCCTTGATATAATGAAGTAATGCAATCACTCCCAGCTACAACGTTTAGGTGTAGGCTTACGACTGGCTCTTGCTATAATGAGCTAATGCAATCACTCCCAGCTACAATGTTTAGGTGTAGGCTTACGACTGGCTCTTGCTATAATGAGATAATGCAATCACTCCCAGCTACAACGTTTAGGTGTAGGCTTACGACTGGCTCTTGCTATAATGAGCTAATGCAATCACTCCCAATTGCAACCTTTACAATTGGCCCTTGATATAATGATTTGATGCAATAACTCCCAGCTACAACGTTTAGGTGTAGGCTAACGTCTGGCTCTTGCTATAATGAGCTAATGCAATCACTCCCAGCTAAAACGTTTAGGTGTCGGCATAAGGCTTACGACTGACTCTTAATATAATGAGCTAATGCATTCACTCCCAAATGAAATGTGTACAATTGGCCCTTGATATAATGAAGTAATGCAATCACTCTCAACTACAACGTTTAGATGTAGGCTTACGACTGGATCTTGATATAATGAGCTAATGCAATCACTCCCAGCTACAACGTTTAGGTGTGGGCTTACGACTGGCGTTTGATATAATGAGCTAATGTAATTACTCCCAGCTAAAACGTTTAGGTGTAGGCTTACGACTGGGTTTTGATATAATGAGCTAATGTAATCACTCCCAGCTAAAACGTTTAGGTGTCGGCATAAGGCTTACGAATCTCTGGCTCTTGATATAATGAGCTAATGCAATCACTCCTAGCTGCTACGTTTAGGTGTAGGCTTACGACTGGCTCTTGCTATAATGAGCTAATGTAATCAGTCCCAGCTAAAACGTTTAGGTGTAGGCTTAAGGCTTACGACTGACCCTTGATATAATGAGCTAATGGAATTCACTCTCAATTGAAAGGTTTACAACTGGTCCCTGTAGGCTTACAACTGGCTCTTGATATAATGAGCTAGTCCAATCATTCCCAGCTATAATGTAATTGTAGGCTTACAACTAGCCCTTAATATAATAAGATAATGCAATACTCACAGCTATAAATGATGCTTTTACTCTCAGCTATAATGTAGGTTTAGGATTACAACTGGCTTTTGATATAATGAGATAATGCAATTGCTCCCAGTTATAATGTAGGCTTAGGATTACAACTGGCCTTTGATATAATGAGATAATGCAATTGCTCCCAGTTATAATGTAGGTTTAGGATTACAACTTTCCTTTGATATAATGAGGCAATGCAATCGCTCCCAGCCGTAATGTAGGTTTAGGATTACAACTGGCCTTTGATATAATGAGGTAATGCAATCACTCCCAGTTATAATGTAGGTTTAGGATTACAACTTTCCTTTGATATAATGAGGTAATGCAATCGCTCCCAGCCGTAATGTAGGTTTAGGATTACAACTGGCCTTTGATATAATGAGGTAATGCAATCACTCCCAGCTAAAACGTTTAGGTGTAGGCTTAAGGCTTACGACTGACCCTTGATATAATGAGCTAATGGAATTCACTCCCAATTGAAACGTTTACAACTGGTCCCTGTAGGCTTACAACTGGCTCTTGATATAATGAGCTAGTCCAATCATTCCCAGGTATAATGTAATTGTAGGCTTACAACTGGCCCTTAATATAATAAGGTAATGCAATCACTCCCAGTTATAATGTAGGTTTAGGATTACAACTGGCCTTTGATATAATGAGGTAATGCAATCGCTCCCAGTTATAATGTAGGTTTAGGATTACAACTGGCCTTTGATATAATGAGGTAATGCAATTGCTCCCAGTTATAATGTAGGTTCAGGATTACAACTGGCCTTTGATATAATGAGGTAATGCAATCGCTCCCAGCTATAATGTAGGTTTAGGATTACAACTGGCCTTTGATATAATGAGGTAATGCAATCGCTCCCAGCTATAATGTAGGTTTAGGATTAGAACTGGCCTTTGATGTAATGAGGTAATGCAATCGCTCCCAGCTATAATGTAGGTTTAGGATTACAACTGGCCTTTGATATAATGAGGTAATACAATCGCTCGCCGTTATAATGTAGGTTTAGGATTACAACTGGCCTTTGATATAATGAGGTAATGCAATCACTCCCAGTTATAACGTTTAGGTGTAGGCTTACGACTAGCTCTTGATATAATGAGCTTTTGTATTTACTCCCAATAGCAACGTTTAAGTGTATAGGCGTACTGGCGATTGATATTTTAAGTATAGTATTTTTTAATGCATATTAATAATAAAAACGGTGTATATAAATTAGAATGTGATCATTGTAATAAAGTTTATATAGGACAAACTAAGAAAAAACTTAAAGATAGATATAAAGAGCATTTTAATGCATATAAAAAGCCAGAACTTTATAAATCAAATTTTGCTAGTCATTGTAGTAATAATAATCACTTATTTCCTAATATAGATAATATGATACTTATAAAAGAAATTAACAAAGGCCTTACAATGATTATTTATGAAGCTTTAGAAATACATAAATATAATACTAATAATGTGTTGATAAATGAACAAATACAAGTAAAATATAAATTTGATAATATATTCAGTGTTTGTAATGTTAGGGCAGCAAAATAAAAGTTTAACAACATTGTAATTGATTTGGCATAACTATTTATTTGATCTAATTTGCATATATGTTAATTTTAATTGTTTAATATTCCTGATGATGTTAGTACTGTTTGCCAACGAAAAGCTTTGAATTGTAAATTCCATTATAATCCTTGTACTTGTATTTTGACTTAGTAAGACCAAGACCGTTGAGAATGGAAAATAGAAATCTCTCTCTATCTCTTTCTCTCTCTCTGAGTGTGCGCGCGTGCGTGTAGTCTAAAGGCTACTAAATCGCTATTGTCGCATTGAAGTATTGTGTATATGGTAGGTAGGAATACGTTACGGACATATAAGCTATAGCATATTTTTGGGGATATTATCATCATATGTGCAAGGTCACGCACTCTATAAAGAGAGGGAGAGAGAGAGAGAGGGAGAGATGGCGAGCTAGTAAAATCACTTCCAGGTACGAAGTCGTAGAACATTAATCCTTCGTTGCCTACATGATACCTGCACAGTATCTGTATGACAGTATAGCGTGGTTCTCTTTCTCTCTATTTCGCATCCACTTAGATTCCTTGATCCCCTGAAGTGTTTTAATCTGTTCAGAATTCTCTTTGAGATTTTAACTATTTCGTCGAAGAAGAATACTGTAATAATAAAACACAGGGTTAAAGAGGGGGCACTTAGCACACTCCTAGTCTAGGATTCAGCGTGTATTTATTCAATTTAACATCACCTGTGGCGAAATGATGTAACGCTACATCAGCTGACGCGCAGGCCTACATCGCTAAGAATGTAGTGACCGTTCTGCATGGCATAATTCCTTGCTTGCGTCTTTTCATTAGAAGTAATTCTCGAACGTTTCATATTTAGCCGTCGCACAAACCGTTCTTGTTAAAAGTGAAACTGCATTTTGCCAGCGTGTGAAGACAAGATCCTGTTACAGTGAAAGTGGGTTAAGCCGTTGATGAATGAACACACAACACAGCAATAGCACTTTTCCCCAACCCACAGCGTTTCCAACTTTTTAAACGGTGATCCTATATCATAGGGGGGGGGGGAAATAATATTAAAAAATTAGAAATAATAATGAAGAAAGGAGTTCATTGCTAGTACACATGGACAAAAGTGCAGTGAGTTAATGAAAGCCTATTTGCGCTGTTTTCATAAATATACTAGTTTGTCACGGCGCTATTTTTATTTCTATTTATTTTCTTAATATATTTAATAGAGTGTTTGAATAATCCTTGAGTAAGACGATAACGTACCCGTTATTGAAACGTTGCCTGTATAAATAAATAGTTGTATCTGACTCCCAAGTTAAACGCATTTATTTAACAATAATCTCTGCGAGTATAAGCATGTTTATTAAAAAAGACAGTTTTAATAATGGCTTTACATTCAAGCTTACGATATTTTTATCATGAGTTTTCATTGTTTTCGCAGTAAACAGCTAACAGTTTCACAGTTAATATAGCTCATAGAACCAAATGGTAACTGCGTTTTTTCCGCTTTATCCGAACACGTGATCTGACGTTTATCTTTTGTACCTGTGATTAGTCACTGACCGCGTCACCGAAGAAACTGAGTATCCCGCACAGATTAGGCGTCTGGTAAAATCTATAAAAACCCAGCGGCGCTATTAAAGAGACAGTATACCACCATAGATAAATTTCGTGGTAATACCCGTATGAGATAGCCAGCATCATAAATGTGTGAGGCAGCCAGCGTTATTAAAGAAATAGTACACCAGCATGAATAACTTGCGTGGTAATACCTGCATGAGACAGGCAGCGTCATTAAAGAGATAGTACACCAGCATGGATAACTTGCGTGGTAATACCTGCATGAGACAGACAGCGTCATTAAAGAGATAATACACCAGCATGGATAACTTGCGTGGTAATACCTGCATGAGACAGCCAGCGTTATTAAAGAGATAATACACCAGCATGGATAACTTGCGTGGTAATACCTGCATGAGACAGACAGCGTCATTAAAGAGATAATACACCAGCATGGATAACTTGCGTGGTAATACCTGCATGAGACAGCCAGCGTCATTAAAGAGATAATACACCAGCATGGATAACTTGCGTGGTAATACCTGCATGAGACAGCCAGCGTTATTAAAGAGATAATACACCAGCATGGATAACTTGCGTGGTAATACCTGCATGAGACAGCCAGCGTTATTAAAGAGATAGTACACCAGCATGGATAAATTGCGTGGTAATACCTGCATGAGACAGCCAGCGTTATTAAAGAGATAGTACACCAGCATGGATAACTTGCGTGGTAATACCTGCATGAGACAGCCAGCGTTATTAAAGAGATAATACACCAGCATGGATAACTTGCGTGGTAATACCTGCATGAGACAGCCAGCGTCATTAAAGAGATAATACACCAGCATGGATAACTTGCGTGGTAATACCTGCATGAGACAGCCAGCGTCATTAAAGAGATAATACACCAGCATGGATAACTTGCGTGGTAATACCTGCATGAGACAGACAGCGTCATTAAAGAGATAATACACCAGCATGGATAACTTGCGTGGTAATACCTGCATGAGACAGCCAGCGTTATTAAAGAGATAATACACCAGCATGGATAACTTGCGTGGTAATACCTGCATGAGACAGCCAGCGTTATTAAAGAGATAATACACCAGCATGGATAACTTGCGTGGTAATACCTGCATGAGACAGCCAGCGTTATTAAAGAGATAGTACACCAGCATGGATAACTTGCGTGGTAATACCTGCATGAGACAGCCAGCGTTATTAAAGAGATAGTACACCAGCATGGATAACTTGCGTGGTAATACCTGCATGAGACAGCCAGCGTTATTAAAGAGATAATACACCAGCATGGATAACTTGCGTGGTAATACCTGCATGAGACAGCCAGCGTTATTAAAGAGATAGTACACCAGCATGGATAACTTGCGTGGTAATACCTGCATGAGACAGCCAGCGTTATTAAAGAGATAGTACACCAGCATGGATAAATTGCGTGGTAATACCTGCATGAGACAGCCAGCGTTATTAAAGAGATAGTACACCAGCATGGATAAATTGCGTGGTAATACCTGCATGAGACAGCCAGCGTCATTAAAGAGATAGTACACCAGCATGGATAACTTGCGTGGTAATACCTGCATGAGACAGACAGCGTCATTAAAGAGATAATACACCAGCATGGATAACTTGCGTGGTAATACCTGCATGAGACAGCCAGCGTTATTAAAGAGATAGTACACCAGCATGGATAACTTGCGTGGTAATACCTGCATGAGACAGCCAGCATCATTAAAGAGATAATACACCAGCATGGATAACTTTGTAACACTCTTAAAAATAAGGTGTTACATATAAATTCATTTATATATTTAATTTTTATTTAATAATTTTATCGTCCCAATATAAAAGAAAATTTTTGTTTTCTTGGTGCACATTGTGAATCTAGCGTAGGTAGCTAGCGCTCCTAGCGGGCGAAATTGAAAAATATCGTACGAGTTAGTAACTTAAGGCAATTAACCACATCACGCCATGTGACGTAAGCATGGGTAGAAATTGTCCTTTGAATATTCATTGCTAAAATTAAATTGGAAAACTTAAGTTACTACCTTCTCGATATATATAAATTTTAAAGGTTTAATAAGTAATTAAAATGTATGGAATAGTTAGCAGTAATTAAAAGTTAATTACTCGACACATTGGTGTCATTTGTTCTTTTGTAATTTGTCATTTATTAATAAATTGTTTAATTTTGTCTTTTAAAATTTTCAATTCATATTTCACAAGTAACGTAGTTCTACCTTCGAATTGGGAAAACCGTTATAGACAGACAGTTTCTTGCCTGAGCTGTGACGTTAGAACTAGAAGCCCTGGTAAGTAAAATTAATTATGTTGGTAGTAAGCAATTCACAATTAATAATAATTCGTTACAAATAAAAGATAAACTTACCCCAGGAAATAGGGCCAGAACGTTACAACTTGCGTGGTAATAGCTGTATGAGACAGGTGACATCATTAAAAAGATCGTATATTAGGCCTACTCACAGATAAATCACGTGGTAAAACCTGTATGACACTGGCGGCGTCACAATAATGTACATCAGCATTCTTAAATCGCGTGTTGAATCCTGTTTGAGACAAGAAACTTAAATAAAGGATTCTGTGCTACGCATGGATTAATTGCGTGGTGAAACCCGTATGAGACAGGGGACATTATTTGAGATAACGTACATTACGAACGGATAACGCGCGTTAAAAAACCTATCAGGACTTCCAGTGTCACTTAAAACGCAGTGTGTTACGTACGGATAAAATGCGTAACGTATGAGTCTAGGGGCCTCATTAAAGGGACTCTTATGTTCCCATGGATAAATCGCGTGGTGAAACCTGTCTGAGGTAAGAGGCGTCACTGATTCTCATCATCTGTATATTACACAAGGAAAAATCCCTTGGTAATACCTGTATGAGACAGGTGACGTCATTAAAGAACACCTATTTTATTCGTGGATAAATTTTGTGGTAACTGTACTATGTGAGAGGCGTTGTCCTTAAAGATACCTTGTGTTAATGTATAGGTATATCGCGTAGTAAATCCTGTTAGAGTCAGGCGGCGTCACTACAGAGACCGTACTTAGAGATCATACTGTACTTATGGATGAATCACTTGGTAAAACCTGAATAATATGTGCGCGTCATCAAAGATACCACGGGGTAAGCATAGATATATCGCATGGTAAAATCTTAAAAGTGTTGAGGTGGCTCTAATGACGTCCCATGTTACGTATAAGTAATCTCTATAAATAATATATCCTGTAAGAGTACGGCTTTGTTAGTAAAGAGTTTTTGGGCTACGCATGTAAAATTGTGTGATTATTCATGTATAAATCGCGTGGTAACCTTTATGAGACAGACAACGTTATTAAAGAAGCACCCATTGATAAATCCCGTTTAAACCTTTATGAAACAAGCAACTTCAATAGACACTCCGTATAAATTACATGGATAGACGCATGGATAAATTACATGGAGAAACCCGTATGAGACACGCTACGTCACTAAAGAGACTGTATATTACCTACAGATAAACCCCGTGTAACAAAACCTCGCAGGATGCCGGCATCCCTAACGAGACTATATTAAGCCTGGATAAATCGCGTGGTGAACCCTTTAAAAGTCAGGCGCCTTTATTAAAGAACCACTATGATACCAGTTGATAAATTGCGATTAAACCTTTATGATACAGGCGGCATCAATAAATAGACCGTATATTACGCATAGATAAATCTCGTGGTAAAACCTGTCAGGACTCTCGGCGTTACTAAGGAAATCGTATATAACGCATGGATAAACCCCGGTAAAACCTCTCAGGATGTCGGCGTCCCCAACGAGACTATATTACGCATGGATAAGTGCGTGATAAAATCTTGCAGGGACCTCTTTCCTCACTAAAGAGAGCGTATATGACGATGGATAAATCTTTCAGGGACTTCTGGCGTCACTAAAGAGAGCGTATATAACGATGGATAAATCTTTCAGGGACTTCTGGCGTCACTAAAGAGAGCGTATATAACGATGGATAAATCTTTCAGGGACTTCTGGCGTCACTAAAGAGAGCGTATATAACGATGGATAAATCTTTCAGGGACTTCTGGCGTCACTAAAGAGAGCGTATATAACGATGGATAAATCTTTCAGGGACTTCTGGCGTCACTAAAGAGAACGTATATTACGATGGATAAATCTTTCAGGGACTTCTGGCGTCACTAAAAGAGAGCGTATATTACGATGGATAAATCTTTCAGGGACTTCTGGCGTCACTAAAGAGAGCGTATATAACGATGGATAAATCTTTCAGGGACTTCTGGCGTCACTAAAGAGAGCGTATATAACGATGGATAAATCTTTCAGGGACTTCTGGCGTCACTAAAGAGAGCGTATATTACGATGGATAAATCTTTCAGGGACTTCTGGCGTCACTAAAGAGAGCGTATATAACGATGGATAAATCTTTCAGGGACTTCTGGCGTCACTAAAGAGAGCGTATATTATGAGTGGATAAGGGCCGTAGTAAAACCTGTCAGGGAATTTCTGAATAGACATATTCTTGAATGAAATTTAGTGCTAATCACCATGAATATTCAAACACCTTTGAAGTGGTGTGGGGTGGCGGCCAGGTGTGCCTCAGGATAAAGTAAACCTGTCTGTCCACTTTCCACTTCCTATCCAACCAGTTTCTGTTGTTTCTTCCACATTTGCGATACAGGAAATTGCAAGCAAAGGAGTGCCTTGAATCAAGTTTTTCTTTATTCTGTTAATGGTACTTGTAACTGCCCTGTTCTTTCTGCCCATTCATAACCAGAATTGTTATTGAGTTTTGTAGAAGAATCAACTGCTTGTGAGTAGGTTCTCTCTCTTTCTCTTTGTCATTATTTATTCACATGTACTTTCATCATCAATGATGATGATGCTATTCACAATAATTTGTATATTGTTTTAATTGCTCATGTTTTTCCAACGTTATAATCGTGTAATTAACTACCAAAAATTACGTCGGTATTTTACACAAATTCATACACATTTTGATAATGAGAAAGTGGTAAAATAGTCATGGTACAACCTTTTCACTCTTCCATTTTTTTAAAAAGTTTTAAATAGCTTTACCTTTTGTAAACTATAATACTACAGAATATCAAGATAAGGTTCTATTTTAAATAAATAGTGTAGTCTTGATTTTCAAATTGATGTCATGCCTAAAAAAGCAATTAAATTTACCACTGCTAGTGATGTGAGCCGGGAATATTCCTTGGGGGAAGGGAATTTATAAATGGGAATATTTCCAGGGAACTTCCCGAAGGCTTTATAAGTTCCCAAAACGAGGGAATTTATGAAATAAACTTATTTAAAACTTTTTAAAACTGTTTTGGAACCTTAATTGGTTCCAAATGATCAATAACAAAGCCATATAATCAAAAATATTGTGATATACCATGGCAAAAAATTTTCAGAGGTGACTTGGTTGAATATGAGGCTGAGACCCAAAATCCATTTTCATTATAAGCTCATAAAAACCTGATGATATAAGTTTTGAAGAATACTCAAGTTAAAGTAGCTAATTTATTCATCAAAAATGTTATTAAAATTAATTTTTTTTAATGGTTGTATTGAAATGATTCAAACCATTTCTGTTTTTCCTATATGGAAATGGTTCAATGTAACTTTTGAATTTTCTTCCAATTCATTTTGAATCTATATGCTACTGATAAAACTTGACCTCAGTAGTGTAGGCCAAAGTAAGGCCTGTAGGATTCAGTTCCAAGTAAAAGGAGGGGGGAGGTTATGTTTGTTCAGTTTCTAGGTTATGTTGCCTTGTCTGCTTTGAAAAGAACATTGTTAGAGGCTGCAGTTTTTTGGTCAAGAGTTGAGAGCATGGTAGCACTCATGAAGCCAGTCCGTATACTTAATAACTTCAATTGTGTCAAACGAACCGCAAGTACACTGTGTGGTGGGGAAGTTAAATGACCTAGAAACAGTTCTAAAAGGAAAGCTACCATTGTCTCCCCTTTCCAAAGCAGAAGAAAAGAAAGTGCTAACAAAATTCACAAAAAGGAAAGACTTTGCCGTTAGACCAATTTACATGGCTGCAATTTTGCTAGACCCCAAAGTTCAGGACAGCAGTTTGAAAGCTGGCGAGCTTTTGGATGCAATGAGTTTTGTTTGTGACACTGCAGAACAAATGAAAATCAATGTTCCTAAAGTGCGAGAAAATTTGGGCGACTATAGGGATAAAGATGGTTTATGGGCCAGAAACTTCTTATGGGAAGGGTTCGATGGAACGAAGATATTCACCATTACCAAAATAAGTCCATTGTTATGGTGAAGGACTCTTAGATTTAGATTCTCAGATTTAGCCACATGAATCTTAGGTGCTCCAGTCAGCTGCAGCCACGGAAAGAACATTCAGTACTTTCTCTTGGATCCATAGTAAGAAAAGGAACAGGCTTACCTCAGAAAAAGCCGCTAAACTGCCTTATCTAGCACACAAGTGGAAGCTCATGCAGCCTAGAATGTCTAAAAGTGGATCTAAAGGTTTGGGAAGCTCCGAAGAGGAAAACACTGATGTGGAAATTATAGAAGGCCAGGATGTAGATGATGAAGAAGATAAGGAGGAAGAGGAATTCAGGCTAGGACTGAGGAAGAAAATGAGAATTAATTTGGACTTGATGTGATGGAAGATGATGAAAACTAATTATTAACAACTAGCCCTACACTCAATTAAGGTGCACAATTCAATAATTTATAGCAAATAAAGTGATAATACAGACATATTTGCCTTTTTCTTGGAAGACCTGAGGACAAATAGTGAAGATATTAAATTTAACGTAAATAATCTAAATTATTAAAAATGTAAATATTTTGGATTTAAGGTTTAATTTAATAAGTTAAAATGGCCTATTAGTAACTTTGGAGTATTTTGCACTATTTTATAACAAATATACAAAACTTTGTAATAGGTTTAAAAATTTCATAATTTTCTCTAATACTAGAAAACATGATAGTAATCCACCAAGCAATCATGTGGTAGTCAATAATATTTAAAGATGAATGCAGACAGTTTACTATTAAAATAAACAAGTATTAAAATTTTAAAATTTATGTGAAGGACATAAGACTTAAATTATTATTATTTTTTATTTTATAAATTGATTTATATGTTCCTATTAATAGATTATTTCTAAGGGATTTTTTCAAAAAAATATTGCAGTGTCCACTGATCTATGCATTTAAGAGAAAATTATTAATTTTGGGAATATTCCCGCCAATATTCCCTGGGAATTTTCTCCCCAAGTATAAATTCCCGGGAATTTTACATCACTAATCACTACTAATAAAAAAATATCTGTATATGCAGATGTAGAAATCAAACTGAAGATCACAAACTAAAACATACAAGTAGGAGGAGGAAAATCCTAGTTACTAACAAAGTTCGTACCTCTGCCATAATATTCGCCATGTCCGTTATCAGTATTGTAGCCAGACATTCCTCCTGAACGGGTTGATTGCTAGGAGTTAAGGATTAGGGCATGCTGATGTGAATTGAAATAAATCTGGACCACTATGATTTTCATGAGAAATAGAATATACATGTATAATTGGGAAAGGAGTTTAAACTCTCAAATTAAATTTTCTTTCTTGGTATTTTATCTGAGTATGAGACTATCTCAAAGTGGATCTAAGGATTCTTCTGTATGTATAATTCCTGCATGGACTTCTTTCGAGTGATGATATCTTATGCTTTCTTACTCTCTATGTAACTGATCTTGAATGTATTATTATACTTTTTACAATAACACTGCACAACAAAAAAATATTTTTTGAATGTTTCCTACACTAAATTAGTCAATTTCTACTAATTTTGGGGTGATAAAAACGAAAATAACAATGAAAAAATTTTATTAGCTTTGGTTTTTGAGATACACAGTACTTAATCTTAAAGAGTAGTTATACTATACGTGAAAAGTGAAAGTACATAAAACAATATTGTTATGTTTCTTTTACAATATTTCAAGTACAAAATTGATTAAAAAAACATTATTCTTAGTGTTTTGACAAATAAAAGAAGTTTGTACCACCAAATTTCAATTAAGTCAATCCGATTCATTGTAAGATCGCTGTCGTTTAGCTTGTCTTTTATAAAACACTTCTGGAGCATCCCTACACACAGACCAGCAGTAAAACACTTCTGGAGCATCCCTACACACAGACCAGCAGTAGTCTGCAAGCATTGCTTCATTCCAACGGCCCTGATATCTCTGTTCCATTAAGGCAATGTCTTGATGGAATCTTTCTCCATGTTCGTCACTCACAGCTCCACAGTTTTGTGGGAAGAAATTAAGATGAGAGTGAAGAAAATGAATTTTTAAGGACATGTTGCATCCAAGTTGGTGGTAAGCTTGAAGAAGCTCTTTAACCAATGCTGTGAAGTTATCATCTCTTTTGTTACCTAAACACCCATGTACAACTCCCTTAAAGGCTTCCCAGGCTCTTTTTTCATTTCCTGTTACAATCATGTCAAAAGCAGGATCATTTACGATTTCACGGATTTGAGGCCCAATAAAGATGCCTTCCTTGACTTTAGCATCACTTAACCTGGGAAACTTTGCTCTCAAGTACTTAAAAGCTTGTCCTTCCTGGTCCATGGCCTTCACAAAGTTTTTCATTAGTCCCAACTTAATATGTAATGGGGGTAAGAGAACATCCTTAGGATCTATAAGAGGCTCGTAAACTACATTTTTCTTATTAAGGTTTAGGTCTCGTGTAGGAAAGTTCACTTTTTTATAGTGAGATTTTCTATCCCGACTGCCCCACAGACATAAAAAACAACAGTACTTGGTGAACCCTAATTGCATTCCTAGGAATATAGCAATGACTTTCAGATCACCACAGATTTGCCACTTGTGTTGTTCATATTTGATTGATTGGAGAAGTGTTTTCATATTTATATAAGTTTCCTTCATGTGTACTGCATGACCTATAGGAATAGAAGGTAGCTGATTTCCATTATGCAGACGTACAGCTTTTAAGCTTAGTTTTGAAGAGTCTATAAACAGTCTCCATTCAGATGGAGTGTGAACCAATTTGAAGCAGTCCATCAAACCATTAACATCAGAACAAACTACGAGGTTTTCTTTTTTCTCAAAAAAAGGAAGCAAATCTTTTTGACGCTGTCTGTACTGAGATATTTTCACATCATGTTTTAGAAGATTCCACTGTTGTAGTCTTGACCCTAAAAGCTCAGCCTTTACCTTAGACAAGCCAAGATCTCTTATAAGGTCACTCAACTCTGCTTGACTAATTTTGTGCGGATCACTAGATCTATCGCTTACCTGAAAATCAGGGTCATAAGATGTTGAAGGATGGGTTGCTCCTTCTAAACAGTCTTCATCACCTTCCTCTAAAATTTCATAGTTTTGGGGTGGAGAAGGGACTGGCAAAGTGTCTGAGTGTGGTACAGGCCGAAGAGCAGATGGGAGATTAGGGTATTTAACCGCTCCTCTTTTCTTCATAGATAAACCTTGCTTAATGGGAGGAGTTAAGCAGAAATAACAGTCGTCTGTATGATTGGTAGGCTCACGCCAAACCATAGGTACTGCAAAAGCCATTGCCCGGTTTTTATTTTTCAGCCACTCTCGCAATATGACGGAACAAGAATTGCAACAAATATGAGGAGCCCATGATTTATCTTGGTCCCCAACTTTCACACCAAAATAATGTTCATAGGCAGTCCTAACGATAGGTGTCATTTTACGTTTCTGAGCCAAAAATGTTATTTCACCACATATATAGCAAAAGCTATCGACAGAATTCACACACTTTCGAGGCATTTCAGATCAGCACTAAAATTAATTTAAAAATCAACTTCACACAATAATTTCAATAGCAACCACGTGCGTACAACTGACAAACTCACATAGGTTATGTTTACTACTTATGAACAGCTGAAGAGAGGGAAATTATGTAAACAAACCTGTGTACCAACTGTTGGTAATGAAATATTTCATTTGTTGAAAACTCAATATATATATATATATATATATATATATATATATATATATATATATATATATATATATATTTGAAATACGAGCTAATATATAATTTTTATGGTCATTTTCGGTTTTAACACGTGGAAATACATTAAAATCAGCTAATTTCAACCTCGAAACAAAAACTTTGTTGTGCAGTGTAATGCAAAATTTGTATAAAATTTGTTAAAAAAAATATTAGTTTCTAATACTTTTTAGGTGGTAAAAGATTTAAAATAAACCTTATAATCATGGATTTTATTGTCCATCCTGATTATTAGAACTTAAACATTTTTATTAAACAAATTAAGGGCTTGCCAAGATTGTAAAATCTATTAAGAACAGATAAACACTGCTGGTTATCCATTTTTTTATAACAGTAATCTAGCATTAAAAGATTGTTGTGGCTATTATTTCATTGACCTTTAGATATGCAAAGGATGTCATTAAGAGTTAGCTTCCTTAATCCTGCTATGTTACTTTGTTTTGATGAAGGAACTCGTATCTGAAATCTCTGACTCTAGAGATTAGACCCAATCTTTTAGAACAAATTAAGAAATTGTTTTGAAGAAAATCAGTTTGTAATTTTCACTTTTTCCAACACCGATGAACAATTTCTAAAGATAAACTCCAATTTTTACTAAAACAATTAATTATTGCAAATTACATTACGTATAACAGAACATAGCATACCCAAAAAGTAATTTCCGTCATAGCAGCCTTGTCTTATTATGCAGTAGATACCATTTTTAGTGTGCTACTTGATTATCTTTGTAGTGCGTGTTTTTAATAGCTAAGATAATTGTAAACCTTATTGTAGTTCTCGCTGTATGCAAGATTAGATCTGTGCAAGGAAAGATCAGTTGTTGACATAAATAAGGCGTTCACTTAACGGCTGAAATCTGATCTTGTTGGCAAGAGATTCAACGATGATGATGAGTGAAATAAACTATAGCAAATGCTATTCTTGCAGAGAAATTGCTTAAAGAACATTGATTATTTGCAAATAATGTTTTTATATGTATGTTTTTTCAGTTGTAAAAAGGAACGTACTTTCTGATCTTAGGGGTAGGTTTTTTTATTGAATTCCTAGTGCTTTTAAATTCTGCAAAAACGGTTTTAACCACACTACACAATTTTCTAGATCATAATTTTTAAAAAATTCTCCCTTAAATTTACTATACATATAAAAACATAACACAGAAATATACTGAAGCCATAACAATTACTGCTAAAACTTGTGCATTTATAGATAGGTTTAAGTTGCAGTAACTTCTTCAAGTTTTAAAGCAAAAACATTAATGATAAGGAAATCCCCTATTTAGAGAATACTACTATCATTGAAGTTTTAACCCCATAATCATGAAAAGGGGGATGCACCCTCAGGGATAATTAGGGACGGAAAATTACAGGTCTAGAGTATGTTAATCACTTGAGTCTTCCTTGTCTTAAGTTCCTGCTAATTCCATAACAAGGGGATCATAATCTTCTTTTCTTAGCCCTGGTTTCTCCTATATTGTCCTCTTCATTCTTTTTTTCACATGCATACCACTCGTCACAATCTAGATAAATATTACTTGGAAGTTCATCTACTTCAAGCATGAAATCTGGGGTCATGGTCATTGTCAGCATCACAATTCGTTTATATCCATACCCTAAACATATTAGTAATTCACAATCCTTTCATAGGCTATTTCATACGAGATAATAATTTCACAATCTCATATGAGGAGGGATATGTCCATACCCTAAACATATTAGTAGTTCATAGTATTTTATTAGGCAAAAATCCCGGACTGGAGGGAGGGTTGATTCCCTAAAGAAATAAGTATAGGCACAAATCTCAGACTGGGGGGGTTACGTTCATTCCCTAAATGTGTCACTATTTACACAGGGAGGGGGGTTTTGACCATACCCTAACCCAATGTTTCGTAAAATGTGCACTGCCGATACCTGGGACGCAATGGATCATTGTAACGATTAATTTCAACATATTGTCTAATGAATTTCAATTTATGATAGTACACTGCTTCACTTAACCCTGGAGAGGGGGCTCCACAGTTTGTAACGTCAACCGGGGTGCCAAGTCTGACAGACCCGTTAATGTTTTTAGTATTTTCAGGAATAGAAATAAAGGCTAGATTTTTTGAAAAATTGTTAATACTTGTAAATTAGGTTCTATCAAATGGTTTTTATGGAGTATAAATAAAAGTAAAAAAAGTTCTAAGGTATATATTACAATTAATCCAACTTGTAAAAAATTATGTATAAGAAAAACAAAATTTTGTGCTGAGGATGGTAAACAATAACTATACTTTAAAAAATATTATAAACTTATAGAAAACAACATCATAAAACAGACTTGTTTCAAAAACGTTTAAACTTTGTTATTACAAATTGCAGTATTTAGTGTTTGGGCAGTCCGGGCATACATACTGTGCATGGCCTAAAGGTATAAATTGTTGGTAGTACCTACAACTATACTTGGTTTTGTTGTCCTTTTTACAAAGAAACCAAAAAAACCCTTTTCCGCGTACCTAGAGGGAATTTGTACAGCTTGTTCTGCAGTTTTTGAAGTGCCAGCAACCTCTTGTCTTCTTAGGTGGACCTCAGGATTGATGTTAGTCAGTAAAGATCTGCGTTGAAGTTCTTTAGATGTTAATTTCAATGCCAGCTCTTTCAAATACCCTCTTTCTACTTGTAGTTGTAGTTGGATTGTTTGCAATGTAAAATATTTGGTAATTAATGCCTGCCACATTCAATATAGAGTAGAATTTAACCATTGGCCACCTCCTTGTGCTTCTAGCCACACTGTATATAGCACACAACTTATCCAGAGTATCAACTCCACATTGGCCGAATTATAAAAAGTGAATATTTCTGGCTTCATGGCAGCACCAGTACTCAATACGATCCTCCTCATCTTCATCTGGGCTGTCATCAAGCTCAGAATAAAAACTTTCATTTAGAAGTTGGTGAATGTAGTCTTTTTGAAGAACACACTAGCCATTGTTCAAAGAGTTTATAAAAAGCTATTTAATAATCTGATAATATTAATACTTTATTTGAAAAAAATCATTCAAAAACACTAAGAAAAACATTTAAAAAAAATTTTAAATCACAAAATTCAGTAACAGAAGCCAAGTCTGTCAGACCCAAATTGTAAATAAACGCTGAAGTGAAATCTACGATACTTCAACATTGACTGAGATGCAAAAATAGACAGCTAGACAAAGCGTTAGGTTTCTGGCGCATTCCTATCAACCGTGGCAACAAAATTTCCTTGCTCCAGGTCTCTAAGATTTGGCACCTCGGCTCCAGGGTTAAGAGTGAATTGTTTAAGTATATATTTTTTTAGAAAATTTCTATGTTATGTAATACTTTTCTGTGTTTATATTTTACCCAGTGAATAGATTTTTCTACAGTATGTCTAAATATGTTTTTGATGTCATCTCTTTAATTGTTGTCAGAAACAAACATAAGAACAGAGTTAAGATATGACCACTTATTTAGCAATACGTCTAACTATTGATAGATGTTTTCTCTTTATTATTGCCAGAAATGCAAGTACAAAACTAACATATGACCACTTATTTTGGAATATGTTTAAATATTTGTTGGATGTAATATCTTCTGTTGTTGCCAAAATAAAAGAAAAACAAATTTAAATATGACCATTTATTTTGGAATATATCTAAATAATTGTTGCATGTTATCTCTTTCATGTTGCCAGAAACAAAAAAACATGAACAGAGTTAAGATATGGCAATTAATCGTGGAATATGTCTAAATAATTTACAGTTTTTGAGTTGTACAACTTAAGGTCTTTTTAATATATACTTATTGATATAACTTGGCAACAAAATTTTACTTACTGATATTATTCAGTAGACATTTTGCACTAGATCAGTACATTGTTCAATGCTATCAGTCACGGACAAGTCTGTTGCTCAGGTGCGTTGTATTATTGTTAATCTATAGTTTTTTGGTGTTCTTTAATGTGTCATTGTACATAGACTGGTTGTTAATTATGTGTTTGAAAATGTTAATGTTAATGGAATGTTTTTTTTTTAACTTGGGAGCGGGTTTGAATTGCCCGAAGCACTGCTACCTTAAGGTATATTGTACTTATAATGGAATGTTAATTATGTGTTTGATTTTGAGGGTGATTTATCATTTAGAATGTTGTGTGGTTGGTTTTTATAGTATTTGTATATTTTCAAATTTTCAGTTTTGAGTAGTTTACTGCTTTTTTTGATGAAATTTAGAACTTTTAGACTTCTGTCAATGATAGTGTATGTACCCGTATATAATGTGTTCTGTATATGATAGCACAATTTGATTTGGGCTGTGTTTTGTATGTATTTTATGTGTTTCTTTA